>CM022298.1:565177085-565748040 GCA_011799875.1 Thinopyrum elongatum
TACAGACATAGTTAGACAAGTTTTGCCTTAAGAAGGCTAGCACAAACAACGACTCTAGATCGAAAGGCATAGGCCTCCTGCTTGGGAGCCTCCGATCCTACTCCTGGTCGGCTGGCTCGATCCAGTAGTAAGTGCCGTCTGGACCCATCTGGTAGTAAGCTCCTGTGGTGGCATCTGGCTCCTGGGCTCCATCGTCTGTTGTATCACCAAGTAGGGGAAAATAGGGAAAAGAAGTAACAAAGCAACCGTGAGTACTCATCCGAAGTACTCAGCAAGCAAGGATCTACACTACATATGCAACATTATCAAAGGAGAAAGGCTGTATATGTGGATTGGGCTGCAGAAATGCCAGAATAGAGAGAAGGCCTAGTCCTATCGAAGACTAGCATCTTCAAACATCTTCACGAAGCCACCATCTTGCAGCAATAGAAGAGAGTAGAATAGCATTTTATTAAGCAAACATGTTGAAGCAAAGCCTAGAGATCCTTCCTCGACTCCCAGCGAGAAAGCGATCCCGAAGCTTCAATTAAGTAACAAGTATCCAGTTCAAGTAGTAGATCGGGATATACAAACTAAGCGTCCTTTACCGTAGGACCGGCTATCGATAGATTATTCTTCCCTGCAGGGGTGCACTACTGTTACCCAACACGCTCGATCAACTCCGGTCGGACACACTTGCTGGGTAATGCCCGGCCTCGGAAGATCAACACGAAGCAGCGCCCTACCTAGGCTCAGCAGAGAGGTCAGCACGCCGGACTAACCTATGCACCCAGAGGTCTTGGGCCATCGCCCTGGGCACCCTGCGCGTTGCGTGGCTGGCCGGGGTGCAGGCGCGACACTGAACTCGTTAGTGAAGTATCCAGCCCATTCCCAGCGATCAGCCCGCACGGTGAACCGTGACGTCTGAAGAGCTTTCGGGAGAAACGTACGACGTAGAGGGCCCCATAAACCATAATCCCGCGTGGTGGTAGTGCGTATAGGGCACGTCGACCCACTCAGATCAAATACCCAAATCCGATAGGCTGATTTAGTAACACGCGGAGACGATCAGAGTTTCTGAAGCTCCGCCACAATATCACACTCGAGTGCCCTTCTGGCACACCCGACATCATATATCCCCTGCGGGTACCCATCAGGGTCGACCCGCCTGTAACAAAGGTCAAAGTAACCATGTGGTTATAACATCAAGGGGGAAACCCCGAGGAATCACCCTCGGTGAATTCCACTCGACGAAATCATCAGGGTGAACGTATGAGGCATCACCCTCAAGGTTCACACTGAGGGGTTGCATGACAGAGTCGTATCGGAAGTGGAGAAGGAGGAATCACCCTCGATGACCACGACCGAACAGCTACACTGCAGAGTATTCGTCAGGAGTGCGTTACGAGGTATCACCCTCGGCACTCGATAGTAACTATGCAGAGTCGTACAACTAAGGGGGTGAAGTGATGTGTCGGTCTCTGGTCGACGATCACATTGATCGAGTCGTCGATGATCAAGCAGGGGCAACAAGGGTAAGGTGGTGGGTCACTGATGGTTCACTACCAACCTATACTAAGCAGTTTAACATAGGCAGGTAAGGTAACAATAAACAGGTTACAAAAGCAGGCTATGCATCAGAATAGGAGCAAACATTAACAGTAGCAAAATCTAATGCAAGGAGGAGAAATGGAATGGGCGATATCTGGATGCTCAAGGGGGGGGGCTTGCCTGGTTGCTCTGGCAAGAAAGAGGGGTCGTCAACGGGCTGCTCGTCTGTAGCGTAGTCGTACTCAGCTGCAACGTCGTCGGTCTCGGCGTCTATCGAGAGAGAAGAAGGGGGGAAGAAACAGTAAATTCACGGCAAAAATGCAAACAATATGTATGACATGCCTAAATACTATGCAGAGGTGTTCTATTGCATAACTAGATTTAGTTAATTTAGGAATTTAACCGGATTTATTTAATTAAAGTTGGGCACTATTCATTTATTGAAATCGGTCTAAAAGTTCCATGTTCGTCTAGCTAGGGGCATCTGACAGGTATACGGAGGGCATATTCAGATTCGTATCAAAATTCTGAGCAACTTTCATGTATAAATTATTTCCATCGGAGTTACGGATTATTTTATATGATTTTCTAAAGTTTTAATCATTTTCAGAATTTAATTTAATCATTTAATCCAACATTATCCAGAATAGTGTAGGCTGACGTCAGCAGTCAACAGGGCGTTGCCCTAGTCAAACTGACATGTGGGTCCCACCTGTCATTGACTGTTTAGGTTAATTAGGGTTTAGTTTAACTAATTACAGATTAATTAGACTAACTAATTAATTAATTTAATTTAATAGAATTAATTAACTTAATTAATCCACTAATTAATTAATTATTAATTTTATTAATCCATTTTCATTTTTTTAACGTTCTGTGGCTGGGGCCCCACTTGTCATTGTCACAGGGGGGTGGGGCCCAGCTGTCTGCGGCCCCTGTGGCCTAAGCAGGCGCACGGGCGTTGGGCACGGGCGCGGGTGCGCTGCGGGCAGCGGGTGCCCGGGCGTGCGCCCGTGGCCGTCCAGTGGAGTGCCGGCCACGGCGGTGGATCGGAGCAGGGCGGCGCAGCGGCGGCTGGAGGTGGTGGCGCGGCCGGGCCGGTGCGGGGCCGCATGGCGATGCGGCGGCGGAACGGCGCGGACGCTCGGCGAGCGGCGCCCGCAGTGGGGCAGCAGCAGCAGGGCTGCACGGCGGAGGGAGAGTGGCGGCAGCGGGCAGCCAAGGCGCGGCCAGGGCGGGTCCAGCGCGAGCGGGGCGAGCGGCAGGCGCGCGCGTGCGTGCGGGAGCCGCGACGGGGCGCGGCCACGCAGAGGCGGGCGCACGGCGAGGACGATTCAGGTGCGGTGAGCACGGCGCAGAGGTCGCACGGGGCGTGGTGAGCGCGTGCCGGTGCGGCGGAGCGGGGCGAGTGAGGCGCGGGCGCGGTGCAGAGGGTGAGACGGGGGAGGGCGGGGCCCTCACCAGCGTTCGTGGGGAGAGGGGCGGCGAGGCTCGGGGTCGGCCGGCGATGGAGAGGCGAGGAGGCGAGGTCCGGCGACGGGGTCGAGGCGGCGACGGCGTCGGGCGCGGGGTGGCGACGGGGGCGCGCCAGATCCAGGGGGAAAAGCGGATCGGGGGGGAGGGGGGCGAGTGGGAGGGGTTAGGGTTTGGGGCGCCAGGGGAGGCCATATAGGCCAGGGGCGAGGGAGTGGGCCGGCATGGCTGGGCCGTGGCCCAGTTGGGCCGGGGGGGTTGTTTTTCTTTTATTTTCTTTTGTCTTTTTCTTATTTCTCTTTTCTCTTATTTTCTGTTTTGTAAATAGTTTGGCACCCAAATGAATTTTGTAAAATATGTGACCTGGTCCATAAATCACAGTGCAACATATCCTATCACCAAAAATTAGTTTGGGGTATTTATCATTTCATAGTAATTTTGGATTAATAAAAAGGTTATTAAATATTGCTTTTAGCCACTGTTAGAGGATGTTTGAGTCACCTAATTAATCCCAGTGATGTTGGTTACAATATTAGAATTGTCTCTAGAATATTTGTTATCTAATGAACATTTTAGATTCTGTGGTTGAACAACTTTTATTCTCCACTTTGAATTTAATTGAAGTTTGAATTAGGAGTTGAAATGCAATATGATGCAAATGATGATTGGGCACTGTTAGTCATGCTGACATGGCATTAACTAAGGGTGATCACTGTTGCTAATTACATGGGGTGTTACAATTAAGGTCAACGAATCACCGGTACTACATTGTCTTAAACTGAAAACGGTGTACCATGTTAAATTTTATTTTCATTGGAAAACAGTTTGAATTGCCACATGCCTTTTTCAAAAGTTATTAGAAAGTTTACACTCACCTGTACTACATCGTCTTAAATGGGAAAAAATGTGTTGTGTTAAATTTTATTTTCATTGGAAAACGGTGTGAATTGCCGCTTTCCTATTTTAAAAATGTTGAACAATAGTAGGGAATTAGTAAATTATTGCACAGAAGCGATCATTTCTTTTCTTCGCGTGAAAGAAAAGAGGACCCTTTGGCTAGGGTTTCTTGTGCGTCCCGCCGGTGCCGCCGTCGGTCTACCTCGTCTTCTGTGGTCTTAGGGTCAGGGTGGTGCGGTGGATCCCGGCCCTTGCCAACGGGAGGGCTTTGCTTTTTCATACTTTTTTGCATTTTGTTAGGGTCCATGTCTCGAAGAGGCAAGACAGCGACAGCTCTCTGAAGGTGGAATAAGGTTCTCCCCGCCTACTCCCTATCCCGGTGGTGTTTCTAGCATCGTCGGAGGGCGTGTGGAGGTCTGTCTCCAGCGGATCTCGTGGGATTCGCTTGGCGTTTCTCTTCGATGGATCCTGTGTTCGTGTGTCTATAGGTTGGATCCTTCCGATCTACGCTTCTATTCATTGATTGGCGGCGGTTGCTGTTCTGGTACGCTGGTCCTATGCAGTCTTATCACGACGACTTCCCGACTGTCTACTACAACAAGGTTTACCCGACTCCGATGAGGGAGGGGCGAAGACGATGGCGCGCCTTCGGCTCGCTCCAGTGCTTGTAGTCGTCGCTAGGTGGTCTACGGACCTGAATGTATTTTTTATTTTTCATGTTCTTTATACTACCATGACAGTTGATGAATAGATCGAAAGCTTTTTGTCGCAAAAAAAAAGTAAATTATTTTTTGGCATACCATCAATGATGTGGAACATATTACTGTGTTGCTCACGTTAATTATTTCCAAGTTAAATTTCATTTAAGTTCTATATTGGGCTCCTGTCCCGGTCATAAATGTGCTGTCGGTAAAATATTGCCGGCTGTGAATTTAAACGGCAAAATATCTAAGCAGATAACTGTTCCGGTGGAACAGTGTGCAGCTAATGTTCCATCCTGGACAAAGTCCTTCTGACGTTCCATAAAGCAAGAGAACTAGAGAACAAATCGACTAGGTACAAGTGGAAACGTTGGCATTAGATATGAGCAGGTCCACGTATTCGTCGAGGGGATACGAAGCTGTGTACATGCGCAAAAGTCTCCCTGTGTAGTGTGATAAATGCTCTCAGTCGATCACGATGCTAGCGAGCGAGCGAGATTTGCATACCAGTGAGAGTCGTGCTAAAGAAGTAGTATTCGGTCGATGACGCCCCTTCTTTCTTTCCAGGGAAAAGTAGTTCATGGTAGTACGCCCGGCCTCCGCGGTGATCATGTGGAGCCGCGACAGACAAAGCCCACCAGGCGATGACAAATCAACCAGCCAAAGCACGAACGGATCCACTGTTAGCCGAGCCGACAGGAAATCGGAGATAATTTCCCCATTGGCCCATGAATTGAAACTTGGCCTAAGGAGTAAGGACAGACAACGACCGGGACCGCTGGATTCGCTGCGCCTGCGCACCCCTCCAAAGTACAAACCACTGTCCACAGCATGTCGCCACGGTCGACGTGGACCGGTGCAACTTTGGCGGACGGCTCGTAACTCTCCGGTAGGCGGAGGCGGTACCGACGGCCCTCGCGGAGGAGAGACGTCCCGCGGGGCTTTGCCTTGCCGAGAGCGCGAGGTCTCGATCCGGTCAAAAGGCGTCGCCAGACGATCCCACCTGTCGTCGGCGATCTGCCTCCGACGATTCTTCCCGCTGGTGGTCACGGTAGCGGACAAAAGGCATGGGAGGTTCGCTACGGGGCTCCGTCACCTTCACCCGTGACCAATCCAAAGCCGGGCTACGTAGCCGCTCCCGGGGTCTCTCATCAATCACGTAGCTTAGCTCTCCTATCCTAGGTATCCTAGGTGGAAGGAAGGAAACCAATTTGGCTTTCGACCGCGGCATAGCTGGGGCTCGTCGCTAGCAACCTAGCAGCTCAGTAGGGCGTGTAATATTGAAACCCTCGTAGTAGTACCTAGTAGCTCGCTAGAGATTCTGCGAAATTTAATGTTGATGTTTCTTTTCTCCACGACCTGCTTAGGGGCATGATGAGACGGTTCTGAGAGACGAAAAAGACATGCTTATTGCTGGAGGGAATGGAAAGATTGACTATTGGACGGATGTGTTGATGGCGGAAGCCTTAGCTCTCAAATTTGATCTAACACTGACGCAAAGGACGGATGTAATCGTCTTATTATTAATTCGGACAACCTAGAGGTGATTGATACCATGCAGGACGGAGAACGGTCGGCGGGTACGGCAGCGGCAATCTTCGACGATTGTTTTCATTATGCCTGTGACTTCATTACTACTAGATTCGAACATTGTAATATACAAGCAAATAAATTAGCTCATGAGCTCGTTTTTTTAGATAACTAGATTTTCTTTGACTTCTGATTGGTTCGAGGAACCTTTAAATGAAATTGTAATGATCCTCACAAATAATGTACTGTTTATTTCCAATGAGAAAGCTTTGGTTTATTTCAAAAAGAAATAGTAGCTCACTAGGGCGCGTGCTGAGCGCGCAACACGCAACATTGCTGTTGGTCATTGTTCCATTTCTTTTATTTCTTTCTTTTTGAACATCAGTACAGACACAAGCGCTCATATATATGTAGTCGACAGAAACGTCTCCTTCCACTAAATGCGTATCGCCGTAAAATCCTGAAATAAATTCAGGATAAATACGAGCAGTGGGACTTGAACCCTAATGAACTGAGGATACCGCTGTTCATGTAACCATCCAACCATAAATTAATTCGTCGTTTCTTTTCTTCCTGGCTGAAGTGATGGTAGATAGCCATACGAAAAAGTAAAACCACTGGACGGTAGACACGTAATATATGGCGACGGGCGATGCCAGCCGGTGCACGGTCGAAACGTGTAGGCTAATGTCGGACCGCAACGTACCCGCGTGCTGTGTTTTCTTTTCTTGCCTCGTGACACCGGTGTAATTTGTCCTCGCCCGTGCCAGCGATACAAGCAGGTCACTGGTGACCAACAGGGACACGCGTTATAGCTCTAACCACCAGCTGTCTGCTTCAAATCAAGTGTTAAAAACTTGCCATACTTTGTTACCGCGAATGCAATACTTTCCTTCCGAACTCTGGGAAGACCCATCATTTCAACAAAGCAAGCCTCGCTCACACTTTGCCCGACGCGGATGCTGTCCGCCTCCGTTGCCTCTGCGTCTTCACATGCGAAGAAAATTGTAGTAGTACTTTCTACTAATTTCTTATTTGGAGCATAAGAAATTTAAAGTCTATCAGGACTAGACCAAATTGCCACAATGTACCACGTCGAAACTTTTTTCCACTGAATGGCTTGTCTGTCAATGCGACGCCGACAGTTTTTTTTTTATGGCAACGCCGACAGATGACTACGATCAGGGACGGAGCTCCAACGATATTCGGGAGGAGGCTAAATAAACATTGAAAATGTTGCGGGGCCTTATTTAGGTTATCATGTCAAATTTGGCCCAAAATAGTCCAAGTATCTAAGAAAATGTTAATCTAAGGAGAAGGTGGCTAACTGAGCATTGAAAAAAAATTGAGGTCCACCACTGGCTAAGATCAGCCGAGATGCATATTTCCGGAGCAACATCCCGCTGGTTTTCTTCCTCCCTATCGAGAGCTTCTGACCACTTCTCGTATCAGCTATCTATCTAAAAAATAATCTTCACACATACAACATACGAGTACATGTACTAACTTTGGATACGCAAATCAAATCACATATGAGAATGGGGCAAACCGGGAAAGCAACAAGGGCCACTGCCACAGATCCGCATGTTTCATGCACGTACGTGGACAACTGCACATGCAACAGACGGAGATGAGTGTATGTGCGTGTATGTGAGCGTATTTGATTGCACTTTGTTCAAAATTACACATGCTAAAAGGCGTGTTTATTTAATATTTATCACCCTCCTTGTTTATTCTTTTGATGATTGAGACCCAAAATATAACTTTCTATTCTCCGTTGCGCCGGCTTATTATATCGAAAGTGCTCACAGGGTTAGGATATAGAGACGAGTGTACGTGTGTATATGTATGCATCTGTGATTATTTTGTGTAAAGAAAAACCATCCGTCTCACTCATCATGTAACACACACTCATCTCTAGCCATAGACGGCGCGTGGACGGAGCGTATGTTTCACGTTGCTCCTTCGGTGAAAACAATGCCCATTCTCAGCATCTTCTCTACCCGCCGTCTGTATGCGAGTCGCTCCCGCATCGGGTGACTCGGGTGGGCTGCTACCCTAGCCACTGCCGCCGCGATCTGCTCCCTCCTCTCCTCCCGTCGCCATCACGTGACGCCGCCGAGCTAAGATCAGGGGCAAATGGCGGTGGTGGGGGTCTCTCCTCTCCCACGACTTAGGGTGGGGCGGGCCCCCGACGTGTGAAGGCGCGACTGGTCGTGTCCTGCGGCGCGGCGGCTGACCCTGCCTCGCGGAGGCGGCGGGCGGCTCTATGGCCGGCCGGATCTCGGATTGGCGGCGGCGGCATGGAGGGCCTAGTGGATGGATCGGCTATACATGTGGTCTAGCCTCCTATCAAATCTGATCTGGCTGGTGCGGCCTGCTCCATGTGCGACGACAGTGATCGATAGCGGTCCCGTACACATGAGGCTGGATGGAGGTTCCCCGAGCGGATCTGGGTGAAAACCCTACTCTTGGCTCGTTGCCAAGGCTGGCGGTGGCGGCGTTGTCTGCGTCGCCCCCTTCTTGATGGCATCGTCGTGGAGAAGCTCTAGACTCCTATCCGTCACCTCCGGGGGGAACCCTAGATCGATCGAATGACGGCGGTGCTCTTGTGCCGTAACCCTCTTGGGGGCGTCATTCTTGGAGGTATGCATAGGCTCGAGGGACCAGTGGGCGGCATCTGCGGTGGAGCGGCGTTCCATGTGATGCATCGACGACATGGAGTCTCAGCGGCGTGGTGTGGCAGGACCTCGGCGGCGTGGTGTGGCAGGACCTCGGCGGCGTGGTGTGGCAGGACCTCGGCGACGGATGTGTGATGATGGACGCGCGTAGGGAGGAGATGTTGTCTGGCGCTGTTGTGGCGTCGACAACAGGTCTGGCAAGGTCGATGCGTCAGTATCTGCTCTGAAGATGGATCCATGGAAGATGGCGGCGACGGCCTATGAGAGTGTGTCGGACCGGTTTGTGCCCCAGACCTGGTATGTGGCTTGGTTGGGGCCTCTCGCTTTAGATGGTAGGCTTAGGTGAGAGGTTTGGGTATCCGGCTCCACTTTCTGCACCCATTCATCAATGGATAGGAGTAGCGACAGATGTGCCACGATGGCGGCTATGTACTACTTTGTAAGGTCTTTGTGAATAGTTAATAAAATGATTGCATGCATCTTACAGATACAGAGGCCGGTGGTCATCCTCCTTTAAAAAAACACCTTCTCCACCTCTCATGTCCTCCACTTATTAGTTTTGTCTCTTAGATAATGCATCGCCTTTCATGCATTCTAATTCTAACATTTTTTTTAACCAACACTCGTTCTTCTCTTCCTCCTCTAGTGTCAATTACTTGCGATAATAGCTTTGGCAGTTAAGTTTCTCATGGTGGGTTCAACGCTTAGACTTAGGCGCATGTGCTCTCATTTTTCTGGATTTAATTCATACTTTTGGGCAACATTCGTGTAGTGAGGGAGGACCTTCCCGTCACATTGACTTCGTCAATCTCAAGATTTACCAGCTCAGTGTGCCCATAGAAAGTGAGGGTGAGTGTGCGTACGTGCGTTCACATAAATGATTGTATATGTGTGTATGTAAACATGTACGTTTGTAGGCACGCGCACCTGCCATACCTTTTTTTAATTTTATCTTCAAATTTGAATCCAGTATGTCTTTTGAATTGAACGTTCAGATTTCGTTGCAACAAGTACTTTCGAACAAGACCAATTGTAAACACATGTTGACTACACTTTAATTTTACTAAGTTTCAGATATTAAAACTTGGTAGTCATAATATTAAGATTTTACTAAATTTCATCAACTTTTACCAAGTTTCATTTGCTTTTATGGTTTAGGGTTTAGGGGTTAGATCTTAGGGCTTATGGTTTAAGCTTTAATTTTTTAAACTCGGTGAATTTATCATTTTCGTTCCTATCAAGTTTTAATAGTTGCAACTTGATGGAGTTTTTTAAACTTTGTCAAAATGTATTCAAAGTTGGTCTTGTTTCAAAGCACTTGTCACAAGAAAAATAAATATGCAAACGTAAAATAAATTAGACTCTGTTTATAAAACATATAATAGATTCAAATTTAAAGTACAAAACAAAAGCATGGGAGGGGAGGGTGAGTGGGGCATGCACTCTCTGTCAAAAGATGTATGTGTGGACCCTCTTTATTGTAATTAAGCCCTAAACACATGCAGGACCAGTCCACTTTACCAATAACGACACAAACGGGCAGCCACAAATATTCGTGCCTCCGGATGTGTGTGCTACAAGTCGCCTCTCACGTTTGCAGTGTGTTTTACAAAGAAAAAACAATAATTCTTGTGGATTCCCTGATAGAACTATTGGATCGTCTAGGCTAGGGTTTCGGAGTAGATCGAACTATCTGTGAATGTCTATGCATTTGAGAAGGGGATCACAGAGAGATGGGAGGAGGAGGAGTGGATACCTTCTCCTTGTGACGACGAACTCCCGGTGCCGGCCATGGTGGCGATTGGCCGGCAATGGCAGTGAGTGGGCGAAGTGGTGGCGGTGCTTCCCATCAGCACTGCACTAACCCTAGATCGGTAGGGGATGTAGGTGGGGTGTACGGCGTGGCGACGAACCTCATGAGGCGGGCCGCCGGCCCCCACCTCTTTATATATATAGTGCAGGTGACAGGGGCCCGTCAACCATAGTGGGTTGAGCGCCCCCGATCAGGGCGCGGATCTAAGGGCCCGGTGGGCCGTTGGGCCCACACGGTGGAGATCATCCTAACATTCTCCCCCTTGATCTCAACTTTTACTTTTGACCTTATACTTTTACTTTACTCGTTTCATAACAGATCAATACATAGAACATGTTTCATCGTCACAGCTCAATTGCCGATAGAATCAGACAGCCACAACGTACCTCTTTGTTTTGAAACAAATTCTTTAACCTTGGGCCCTTTATTGTCCGGAAATCTTAGACTATACCATAAAACCCATGTCGACTGTGTGTTCTCCGAACACACTGGGCGGTAAGCCTTTAATAAGCAGATCTGCAAACACTTGTCTGTTGCTTTTATGCTTCAAGCATTTCTACATAATTCCGGACTTTCTCCTTTACAACGCATAACTCTGTGTCAGTATGTTTGGCATCAACACTTGACTCGTTGTCATAGGAGCGAAAAACTTGAAATGGTTATCGCTGTTGTCAACCATTATCAACTCCGGGTATAGGTCTACTTAACCATTTTGCCTATCCCTTAGCCTCATATCAAGCTATAACATATCTTTGCATCACATTGATGATAATTGTTTCATTCTTTGGAGCTTTTCCACACAAAAACTCCAAGTGTGAATGTTAGCGACAATTGTTGATTTCGCTATACATTTCACAAGTCTTGTCTTTGTACTCACAATCTTTTTAGAGCACTTATTTCTTTCAGCATGAGGCCGATATCTTTGACTCCATTCTAGTGATCTATATATGGACTGGACATTGCCAAAACAACCTGGATATGTGAACTGTATCAGTGTAATCTATTGAGCTTCCAACAATTGAAGCATATGGCACCATATCCATTTTCAATCTTTTCTCATCAACTTTTGGAACACCAAAGTTTTCAGTTTCATTACCCTTGACTATAAGAACAGGTGTAGGTTTTCTCGCATGCATACTTTAGAGACCTTTCTTAGCATGTCCATGCGACATTCCTAATACCCCATTTTATTCTTTTCTTGGTGAATCTCGATACTTATAACGAGAGACACTCTACCAAGAACATTCTTTTGAACTTTGAGGACAAGAACTTCTTTTCTTCTCCTGCAGTAGATTGACATCACCACTAGCAAGTAGGACGTCATCCACATGCACAGGATTAGGAAATAAATTTCCCATTCTATAACTTTGCATGAATACAATTGTCCTCTCATTTTCTTTAACCCAAAATAACATTTGATTCTTTTAACTTTAAATGCCACTGTCTAGAGACTTCTTCTAGTCCATAAAAAAACTTCTTAAAGCAGTATCCCTTGTGTTCTTTACTTTCATCTGATGTAACTCAGATCATGATGTCGGTCATGATGTGCCACTAACACTCATTGTAATCTATTCATTCTCTTTGCACAAAATCTTTCGATTTAAGTCGCGTTTTACACCTTTACATATTTCCTTTGGAGTCACATTGACCTTGTAGACCCTTTACAGCCTACTGTTTTGGCTCCATTGGAAATTTACTTATGAGTCCCAAACATCGTCGGGATTCACCAATTTTATTTCATCTCACATAGTCTCTTATCATTTAGACCAACAGACACTTCTCAAAGCTCGATTGAGCGCTATAAAGAGGTGGGATCAACCTCCATTTGAATTTCACTAACATAGACTTTATAGTAATCAGAAGTATCTGATTTTCTCATTCCTTGAGACCATCAGTGTCTCAGGTACTGGCACTTCTTTCATATGGGGCTGTTGTTGCTCTGTCATTGCCAAGAGGCAAATTAATTCTATAGTCTTTCATTTCCAAGAGGCAATAGGTTTTACAGGGACCTTTGTCACAAGATCCATGTTTACTCATTCCTCCCTTATAGAGCTAACAACAGGTGTTGTATAGGTCATACAACATGCTCCCCCAGATGCAATCTATTCGAGTCTTAGGTATTTTCATACCATGCTCCCCCAGATTATTCCATCTTCACTAAAAATGGGGTATCTTTAAACTTTATTATTTGGGTTTATTCTATTAAAACTTTCTTCTTTATGGCACTTTTAAGCACCGTCTTAGTATTCTTTAGTCTGCTTTCGGAACTGTAAAAGATCCAGGAATACAGCTATTTCTTTTCTTTAGGGGTATTATTATGACCGTCGTACTCCCCCAGACGATCACATTCTTCATTAATGGATCACTTTAGATGCATAATGTGCATCACATTATCTAAAGTATAGAGGAGTTTCATCATTCTTAATTTATCTCATATTTCTTTCTCCCCCTCGAAATGTGGCAAGAACTTTTCTGCCACAATTTCGAAAAACCATTCATAACTCTTGTGAATTGAGGAAACTTTGATTATCTACTTCATTTATCTGATTACTTCATACGAAATGAAGTTATTTGTTAACTGGTATGGGAGTATTTTTTTTCCTCATTCCATTTCAGAAACTCAACAGAGTTCTTTATCATTAGTACTTTTGCAAGTCACACTTGCATATCATTCTTATCTTTAGGTTCGTCTGTAACTTTTATTCTCTTTGGATTTATTGAGTGCTTAATGACCGTTACACATAAGGTGTACAGTCGATACTAGGAAAGCATAATAGCTACTCCATACTTTTCTACTAGAGTGGGACACATTAAACGCACATGAGTCATCATATCTTTCTCCTGTCATACAGGATAAGTCCTTTGCCAAAATTTCTCCTGCCATACAGGATTTTTGACATAATACTATGTCAACTTTACCCAGTTACGCAGGTATTTTACCAGACTTTTCCCGCCATGCGGGTTTTATCATAATCATCTTTTCCCGCTATGCGGGTAATTCCCTGTAAGGGACATAAATGCCAGAATTGACTCTTTTGACTGCATATTCAATCATCAAATTCAGAAATAAATCCGAATGCTCTTTGACACACATGCTTGATTCGACGTTGGTCAAATTAAACACGCATGTTGCTTGTTTCATTTCAAATCATGTTGACTGAAAAATCTTCTTCATAGAGAGTACATGAAAGACATTCGTCAACCAAGACTCTCAATGATCTATCTCTTTTCTTTTGAAGCCATTCTTTAGAAAGAACATACTCCCTCACGTTATGACCTTTCTTGGTCATCTTTCGGGTCACAAGTACCCAGCCATTTGCTTTCACGAATGAAAGCATGGAAAACTTTTAGTCTGAGAAAACTTAGCCAATAATCAACAATAATGAGCATAAAAAATAACCCTACGTTGGTCTGGTTAAAAAATATGCACATTAAACTTTTTAAAACTTTCCTTTTATATTCTAAATCATCGTTGTGGCAGAATTAGAATAAAACATCATCCTTCTACATTAATTCCATATCACCGTTGGGCGAAATGGAAATAATGCATATAACTCATAAACAATGTGATGATAGTATTTCTATTAAACAACTTTACTAAAAAATAATAATCATCATCAACTTTATTGCAGTGGGAACAAGAAATATACATTTCTCTAGTTCAAGAGCATTTCTTGATCTTTATCTGTTCTCTGAAAATTGATCACTTTGATACAAAATTTATAAGATTTAAGCTTTGAACATAAGACTCATAGAATTATAGTACTGTTATCATCAACGTTGGTCAGAAAATAACAATACCATATTTTAACTTTAAAACAAATATCTTTCTTTTGTCATAGCGGAAACTATCTGAATTTGATTTCACCTACAGGGGAAAAACATTGCTAAGAACAGTTCTTCCAATTAAATTTTCCCGTTGGTTCCAATTTAATTGGAGGATAAAACTTTTACTTTGCAGTGGAAACTTTACAATGTTCTATTCAGAAACAATTCTGTACTCTTTTACTCTCTAAGCAATTTTAACCGGTTGGTTCAAAATTGAATTAGAGAAGCAACAATTTAATCTTTCACAGTGGAAAATATGAATAAAATTCATGAACTTTTTCTTTTCTAAAACATTACTTTTACTTTTCTATTTTCTAAACAAAAAAATTTCTTTGAATAATTTTTTGAATAGAAAAAACTGTATTTAAATTTGCCCAAACCCTGAAAAAAAAAAGAGAGCGGCAGCCACGCCGGCCTCGGCCCAGCGCGCGGCAGCGCCTCCTCCTTTCCGGCCCAAGGCCTGCTGCTGTGCTACACCTGGTGGTTCACCCGGCGGCCTGGTCCAGCGGCCCAGCTGACCCTCTCACTTTCGGCCCAAAAAGCCCGGGCGATACTAGGTTATTGATCTTGGCCGTTGATCTGCATCCAATGGCCCAGCGCGATTATAGCAAGATCAAAACGTGGGAGAGAGAGAGCCCGACCGAAACCCTCGCCCCAGTCGTTCTCGTTCCTCCTCCCCTTCTCGTTCTCTCTCCCGTCGCCGGAGGAAGCAAAAGCTGCGCCCCGGCCGCCCGGCGGCCGGCGACGACGGCGGATGCCGCCGCGCCGCGCAAGCCCCTTTCTTCTTTCCCTTTCTCTTTCTCTCGTCGCGGCGGAAGCCCAGGGCTGAGCCCCGGCCGCCGGCGACGGCGCCGAGGGCCAGCGCGCCGCGCGAGCCCCTCCCCCTCCCTCTCTGTTGTAACTTTCAGCCACCTTTCCTTTTACAGAGAAGGAGCGACCTCCTCTGCCCCTTTGGAGCGCGACGGCGGTGGAGTTACGGCGGCCTCCCTGGCCCTCTTGCCGGCGTGCGCGAGCACCCGACGGTGAGCGCGCCGCCGTCAAGCGGCTCAGCGGGGTCGCCCTGTCCCCTTGTGAGGGTGTCCAATCTTTTCTACTCGGATTCGATCCGATCTGGTAAGGGGAGGGGTGGATCTCTGCTGTTTCTACCCGAAAAACTAATCCTAGATAAGCATCTGATACCATTGATAGAACTATTGGATCGTTAGGCTAGGGTTTCGGAGTAGATCGAACTATCTGTGAATGTCTATGCATTTGAGAAGGGGATCACAAAGAGATGGGAGGAGGAGGAGTGGATACCTTCTCGTGACGACGAACTCCCGGTGCCGGCCATGGTGGCGATTGGCCGGCAATGGCAGTGAGTGGGCGAAGTGGTGGTGGCGCTTCCCATCAGCACTGCACTAACCCTAGATCGGTAGGGGATGTAGGTGGGGTGTACGGCGTCGCGACGAACCTCATGAGGCGAGCCGCCGGCCCCCACCTCTTTAGATATATAGTGCAGGTGACAGGGGCCCGTCAACCATAGTGGGTTGAGCGCCCCCGATCAGGGCGCGGATCTAAGGGCCCGGTGGGCCGTTGGGCCCACACGGTGGAGATCATCCTAACATTCCCAACTCGCAATGTCACATAAACTGAGATCACAAACTACACACAAGTAGCGGCGGGGACAAAAATTTACATCAAACAACCACGGAAAAAAGGGATGAATGAAAAGACAGTGAAAGAAAATATTGTTTTTTAGCTGGAAAGAAAATATTGTGAGTAAAAAAAGTCTTATCGTGAAATAGCTTCACGGGAAGAAATATTTTTGCCCAAATCACTATTCCGTTTTCCTACTGGTGATTTTCATCTAATTTCACATACAATCATATATATATTGAAAGCAAAATAGTAGCGTTGCAGTAGCAGACACTCGTGATGCGGAGAGGTTCGCGTCGCTACAAGAGTCTTTCAGCCGTTTCTGATTGCACGCTCCCATTTTGATGACTCACCGTACGCTTATTTATGTCGATGCACATTATTGCTTGGCTTACAAATCGGTCGGTTTCAACTTTTGATTTGATGTGGCCACAAAGACCTTGACGTGCCGAGCTTCCACAATTTGACTGCATTTGAGCACGTTTGGCTGTCTAGAGGGCACGGCGTGCCCAGTCACAGGCCCAGCTCACGAGTAAGCTAGGACTACTGAAATCGACGTAAACAGAGGTAGCTATGAATGAGTATATGGCCGTGGTTCAATGTTATCGGATGTACATTTATCTTTATCTTATTGAAATAGGCTTTCGCCCCGTTATATTAATATAGCAACCACCCGATAACCGTGAGTTCATTGCTGGGCAAATAACACAATCACGCCCAAAAGAAAAAACAAAAGAAAAACAAGACAAAGAATGCCAACAACGCCGGACCGATGAAAGCGGCGGTATCCAGCAACCGATGTGCCCTCCGGAGAATTCCACCACGCTCCTATGCTTTTGAATTGCCGCGTACCAAGCAACACTTTCAAGAAGAACTGCGATGACGATGGCACTGCTGCCCGGACGGATCCTAGGATTTCTCCCGGTACATGGAGGGGAGTGGGGGAGAGGTACACCCGACGCCCTTCTAGAAGGATGGTGGCGCCTGTGGGCGTCACCCCGTCGGTGCCGGCAAGACCCAACAGAGATTTCTCCCGACCCCTCACACGCCCGCATCCCAGGACCAACCACCGGCTCTATATTTAAAAACTATTCCCGCTAACCTATTTCTCACAACATGCATGCATGTCATCTCAGCAGAGCCATGTATAGAAAAAATGTTCATTTTAACATGAATCATGCATAAGAAAGAAAAAAAGCACCTTAACGTGCAAACATGCATGGAAGTTTCCATTCTACTATGCCATTTATATTTAACAAATATTTTGCAAATGTAAAATAATCAAACACAATAGATCATTTTTAGTTCTCATTTATTACTCTAAGTATGCATGTTCCATATAATCAAGTATCATGGAAATCTTCTATATCTAAATAGTTAGTCTTATCTAACCTATTTTCCCAACACGTAAGCGTGCCACCTTAACTGCACCATGCATGGGAAAAGGAGACAAACACAATAAATTCTATGTACTTTAGTTTCAGTTCTCATATTATAATCAGATCTTATTAAATATAATGCATAATATTCTCGCAACAGCGTGCGGCGTATCATCAAGTATACCTGAGAGTGATCCGATTTTTTTTTTTTTGACACAGGAAGGATTTTATTGACTCAAAATGAAGCATCAACAGGATACTAACACAATGAGCATAGTGAGGATGCACGCAATCAACATCAACATCAACACCAACACACACACACACACACAGGCAAGTCGCAAAGTCATATAAGACCAAAGTTATGCATAGCAGAGGAAAAATGAAAACAACATGCTTCCACATTATTTGGATGGTTTAATCGTCAGATTTAGTAGCTTGATCCACTAGTATCTGTCTAATCTACGCATGAGAATCCTCTACCATGCAATATGCATTAGTGCATTCTAAGTGAGTTTTAAATCACATTGTATTTAAATGCGACGTGCACAAGTTTTCGTATTAAGATTTTTTTGCTTATGTAGAAATTTTTCATATAGTTTAAATCGTAAAGACTAAATTAGTATTGTACATAATAATTTAAAACTATATATCAAATTCTACGGCAAAGCACTGGGTATTATCTAGTATGTATAATATCTGGTTTCTATTAATGAAAATCAGCGAGACCCTTGTGCGTCAGCAAAGAAAATGGACACTTATCTATGCCTATCGTGTTCTATGATTCAGTATATGGTTCATTTTCCAGTTCAAAAAATATGGTCTACAAATAAAATGAGAATATATGAAGTATATTGGCAGGTGACAGGATGCTAAAGCGTCGGATAAATGCTTCAATTGTCTATTGCCAAATGATGGAAACCAAACGGTTATCATTAAGGGTAACTGCAAGGTGGATCACCGAATCGCCCATAAATGTCTGGACTGGATGGTTCGGACACTTTTTCCATTAAACGGGGGTCACCTAATTTTTCGGGACGTCCAAAATCCCCCAATCCGGCATCAAAGTGGGGGAGGTTTGGTGAAGTCCAGACGTCCATCACGTCGGACTACGAAACTCGGGCCCATCCAAAAGTCCCACCCGAAGCCCGCGTTTCTCCCTGGTCCGTCCATCCTCCTGTGCTATATATCCATACTAACGGACTCCGCCACCGCCTTTGTACCACCTCGAACATCACCCAAGCCTTTTTATACCCCCTCCCCCCCCCCCCCCCCCCCGCGCCGCTAGGTGCATGCTTGGTTTTTCCTACACCGTCGTTCCACCCCGGAACCAGCTGCGACCCAGGTATCCTTCACCCCTGCCGACGGCGTCCATGGCGGGCACCATGCCTGGCAAGTGTTCAATCAAATGCCATTGCAAATTTTTGAAGTTCTCATTGTTTACTTTGAAGCGAGCACGGTCGATTTGAACGAGGAGTACTTCTATGTCGAGTTCATGGATTAGTATTTGTCGGTTGAGCATGAAGGCGATGTTGAAATGGCAACGATCAGGGTGATTCTTGAACACGCAGAGTGTGCATAGGAGCATCTTCTCAATTACAATGGTTCAACAAAGGAACATCGAGTGTTGAAGTGATAGAGGGGACAGTGCCATATGATATCATACGACGACTGCTTTGCCCCCAATGTGCTATTCGAACCCTATTTCCGCCGCCGATTTTGGATGCGGTGACGCGTGTTCGAACGCATCTAAAACGTGTCAGGGCCAATGATGATTACTTCAAGTTGAAGAGGGATGACATCAGAAACATTCGGTTCTCTGATTATCAAAAGTGCATGGCTGCTATGAGGATGCTTGCATATGGCATAGCTCCAGATTCGTTGGACGAATACCTCCGGATGGCTAAAAGCACATGTCTTGAAGCCTTGGTCAAATTTTGCTACTGTTGTGGTCAAGGTGTTTGGACTGGTGTACTTGACAGAACCAAATGCCGCAGACACAGCAAAGCTCATGGAAATTGAAGAATCAAGATGGTTTCCAGGTGTTTTTGTATCCCTATGCATGCACTGGAAATGAAACAACTGCCCATATGCTCAACAGGGTCAATACCAGGGCCATTGCAAAAAAACACCATAATTCTTGAAGTAGTTTCATCACGAGACCTATGAATTTGACACTTTCTTTTGCATGCTTAGGTCTAACAATGACATCAACATGCTACAATGGTCTCCGTTGTTTGCAAAGTTGTGTGCGGGCGAAGCTCGTACATGCACTATACCATCAATGATCACACTTACAACATGGGATACTATCTTTGCGATGGTATCTATCCTCCATGGGCGACCTTCGTCAAGACCATCTCTAAGCCAAGGGGTAACAAAAAATGACACTTTGCCACAAAACAAGAAGGTGATAAAAAGGATGTGGAGAGGGCATTTGGAGTGCTCCAAGCCCGTTTTGCAGTAGTTCACGGACTTGCTACACTATGGGATCCAAAGACACTATGGGAAGTGATGACAATTTGGGTGATCATGCACAACATAATTATACAGGATGAGAGTGAGGAGTTTGCCAAGGTCTGTAATTTCAAGAGATGAGTGATCATATCCATCTTTCGGAGCAGAATCTGGCGATGTTTGAGGATTTCATCCAAATGCATCAACAGATTCGCTATCGAGGAACTCATGAGCAGCTTAAGAACGATTTGGTTAAGCATTTGTGGGTCTTTGAAGGAGACAACTACAACTTATGCTCGAATAAGATGAATTCAAATTTGAACTATTTTATTTCAAAATTTTATGTCTAGATTATAATATCCATATTTGAATTATTATTGCATTGGAATATTTATCTTTCAATGCTGAAGAATTGTGCTATATATCTTTGATTATTTCCAGTGCTCCGGGCAAAGGGAATTTTTTTGGTGGACATACATTTGATTTGACGCCTACGGTTGGATGGCAGGCGCCTCGCCTGCTGTCTGTGGATACGTCCGGACATGTCTACAGACATTTGGTGCCGTCCGACTGGTGATCCGCGTTGGAGCTGCCCTAAGTACATGTCTTGTATGTATGGCCACAAGGACAAGGAGCCCTATATATCAAGTGGATTATGCGTTTGCTACCTCCTTGTTGAAATACATACATGTCCCAATCCCCACTAACCTCCTCCAGATTTTCACTGCGAGCCAACCACCACCTTTGTAAATCCAGTTCGTAATTTTCTTCCATAGATAGAGAAGATGCATTATCCTTTTGATGCCGATGGTAGATTCCTTGGTGGGGTGGGGGGGGGGGGGGTCAAATTAAAGGTTGTGCTGGAACACACGTACAAGACTTTCGCAGTTGCACTCGACTATATAAGCATAGTTCTCTTGGTAGAACGTCTCTGCACTACTCCTGCTGACACTATAATTGGATCGGCAGGCCGTGTTTCCTTAGGCGTCGTCGACGTCGATTATCTGTGCCTATTACTGGGCCCTACGAATGACTTACCCCGTCACCTGTGCATCTCAGTCCAGTTTTACTAAGCAGCGAGAAAACCAAGCAAGCACTACACTAGCTAGAAAGTGATGGGCCTAATTGTATGTTGGTGCATGCAGTACAGTACTTTGCTTTGGCGTCGCAGTCACCCGTTGCTCCTCTGCCCCGGAAGGACAGATCTATATAACATGCCCTGGATTCTTGGCACATTGCATATATAGCAGCTCCATCTTCCTCTCCGGACGACAGGTTAGGCTTCTTAGCATTCTCTTAGCTTCTTGGTCTCCATAGCTCAAGTAAACCTTTAACCGCCTTTTACTTGGAAGTTTCTCCTCCACTCATGGGTCATGGCTAGCTAGCTTAAATATCTCTTACTTTCTTCTTTCGATCTACTTTGTTATTTGCAATCTTCGTTGAGAAATCTGCCTAGGAGTTTCTTAATTAGCACCAGTGCAACAGAGCAAAGAGATTTCAGCTTGCATGGACTAAATTAGCTAAGAAGATGCATCATGCTTACTATAAATACAAGAAATGAAGCTATAGCTCCATTGCTTCTTTTATTTTTTGCCTCGTTGCTTCCTCTAACTTCACCTCGTTTACATGCATATGAAGGAGATAATAGTGTGGTAATGGCGCTGCCAGTAGTTCGTCCGAGCCAGGAAGAGCCCATCCTACCGCCGCCGGCCGGGAAGCAATTCAGCAACCAGCTCGCTGCCGCTGTGAGGAGCATCAACTGGAGCTACGCCATATTCTGGTCCGTTTCAACCAGCCGTCCAGGGTAATAATTTATACACGAAGAGTACATCCGATTGATGACCGCTCCAACTAGCTGTAATACTTTTCAATTTGTCAGAAGCAAGCCGTTTTCTTTCCTCTTACGATTTTGTTCCGTAGGGTTCTGACGTGGAAGGACGGGTTCTACAACGGCGAGATAAAGACGAGGAAGGTCACCAGCTCGGCGGACCTCACCGCCGACCAGCTCGTCCTGCAGAGGAGCGAGCAGCTGCGGGAGCTCTACGAGTCCCTCCTGTCCGGCCAGTGCGACCACCGGGCGAGGCGTCCCGCCGCCGCGCTGTCGCCGGAGGACCTCGGGGACGCCGAATGGTACTACACCGTCTGCATGAGCTACGCCTTCCGGCCTGGCCAAGGGTATGTACTGCAAAATGGGCAGCTAGTAACTTGTCTTATAAGATCCAGTACTAATTTGCTGGAGGCTGAAGTGTTTTGCCACTTGGCTGCACCGTCCACAGGTTGCCAGGCAGAAGCTTTGCGAGCAACGAGCATGTTTGGCTCTGCAATGCTCAGTGCGCGGACACCAAGACCTTCCAACGCGCGCTCTTAGCAAAGGTACCTACGAACTACGATTGAGCTATTAGCTCACTCTCTAATCTACTTGATGCTTCATTTTGAGCCAATAAAATTCATCTTTTGTCGGAAAAAAAAAGCTCACTCTCTAATCTAACAAATCTGCACCCGATCTCTCTCCTCCTATATATCTTTGGCTATTTTGTTAACTAATATCATGATGTCCACCATGTATGGCGCCCATGCATGCTACCTCTGCCGGTTGACCCAGACGGCGTCTATCCAGGTTAGAGCACGCCATGCACTGTCTCACCTGTGCATACTGTTCAGATCAGATTTCTGAACCCAACTGCACGTGTCTTGGGTCACATTTTTTCAGACAGTCGCCTGCATTCCATTGATGGGTGGTGTGCTTGAGCTCGGGACAACAAATACTGTGAGTTTTCCTCCCATCAAGTACATGATGTTCTCCTTTTGACATATTTCCATAGTCTATTTGTACAAACTGTGTGTGGTTCTCTCCTCTCGGCACGACCTAAGACAACCAAACTACCCCCAAAAAAATGGAAAGTGAGCCCGGCCGTACTACACAGAGTCTCTTGGTTAAAACATGCAAAGGGTGTGACTAACTCTTAGTCGACTGAGACCGAGTCTCAGTCAAGTGACATAACATAAAGAAAAAAGAAAAAAAGAACTAAAAAGAAAAATTTACACATATCTCAATTTAAGATCTCACGAATATAGTCTCAGTCGCATTTAGTAAGATTGAAGAGTACTCACATGCATGTGTAGATCTAAAGAGTGCAAATAATAGATGCACTAGTATTTCCAGATCCAGACATCTGTCTTTTTGTGTAGCTCACATGCATGCTACAATATCTTTTAATCAAACGTTACATATATGTACAAGAGATCTATATTTACGTGTAGATTTATGTTCATAATTCTTTTGAAACATGTAAGTATTATTTTGTTTTTTCAAAGTTTCAGACTGAGTAGAGCCTTGAGCTCTGAATGATGCACTTAGCGCGCACAACGATCTCTTTTGATGCCTCTGCTAAACTCTTCTAGGGTGGTTCAAATTGCATAAACCTATCGGCCACCACCATCCTCCTAGTCTGCCGCTCTCTCGTCGCTGTCAGCAAGACTCCATTTTCTTAGGGTGAGGAACACAAAGGGCGAAATCATACACCGCTCCAGTGGCCGCTTGGCTAGGTCTTGTAACATAGGAGGCATGTGGTGATGGATGATGTCGTACCTATGACTCGCCCATCTCGCCTTTGGCACTCTATTATTCCCCGGGAACAGAAGGGGGCGACGTACCCTGGTTGTTCCTCTTAGAGAAAAGGCTCGAGGCGAAATACCCTGGTCGTTCATCTCGATATCATGGTGCTTGGTTTCTAGCGTCACATCATTTTGGGTCCTAGTGCAATGGTTTTGCCCACGTGCTTCGGCATATTTGTTTGTGGCATGCTTTTTGATAGGTGTGGTAGGATGACTTTATTTTTTGGTGACTTCTTTCCTTATCAAGTGCGACTTGGATCGGGTGTTGGCACTACGATGTCACCATAGAAACATGCGGCTTGACCAACGGATTTGGAAAACTTTAAACTCTTTCATGGGTATAGTGCGATCACATGCACATTGCATTTCGATATGTGAGCTCCCAAGTTGTCCATGGTAAGATGATACTTCTTCTCTTAAGTGCATGGGGCTCCACTGACATTCGCTTGAGAATGGCAATGTTGGCTTGGCAAGTGGAGCGGTAAAACTGACAACCTCAGGCATGGCCTTTCTGCGGTTTTGTCAAACCTGATATAGTTGGGAAGTTCTCTGTTATAGTCTTTATTGGTAGGATTTAGCAATGGTGGTGCATCCACATTGTTCCATTTTTCTCGACAAAGGATGCATACACATCGTCCCTTACAGGGGCAAATCTCATGTGCAACAATTAGGTTGAGTTAAACCCATTAGTTTTTTCGCAATGTGATCGTGGGCTGGGGTGGAGGCAATGCAAGTAGAAGAAGGGGTTTGTGGGGAAGATAAACAGTGTGCTCAGGCCTGGGGATGGCAGCCGTTGGACGGTTCAAACATAATCGATTGAAACTGTTTTTTTCACTCGTGTTGACTGGCTGTCCCTTAGTTTTTGCCGGTACCTTTGGTAAAATACTATATTTTATTGTTTATCATCACAATTTGTTGTAAGATGAACCAAATGCTCCTATTTCTAACTTCGCCGTGAGCCCCATGAGTCACTGTTTTCGTATCCTAGGAATACATTAATAAAGCCGAATATATAAGAATGTACCATTCATCTGCGACCCCCTCATCAAGCCATGAAGACCAAAGACCAAATCAATCCACGAATTTTTCCGGTTCTTCTCCAAATGAAATGCTAGTGATTAATTCCGTTGAGTAAGCAAGATGATTTCAATCAATTTGCTAGGTTTTGGAGGACATGGACATGGTGAACCGGATCGGCACATCTTTCTGGGACTTGAAGTTCCCAACATGTTCGAAGTCGGAGGAGCCGAACTCCAGCCCATCAGCAGACGATACTGAGGACGCTGACATCGTGTTCGAAGACCTCAACCATAACACCATGGCCACGATGATACCTGGGGAACTCGAGCTAGGGGAGGTCGAGTGCCTATCCGACAGCAACCTTGAGCGGATCACGAAGGAGATCAACGGGTTCTACGGCCTCTGCGACGAGCTGGACGTGGGAGCTCTCGAGGAAAACTGGATCATTGGCGGGTCTTTCGAGGTCATGTCTTCGCCGGAAGCGCCACCGGCGCCTGCCGCCACCGACAAGGTCACTGATGGTGCTGTCACTTTTAGCTCCGTTGAACCCTCTCGCTCATCATGCTTTACGGCTTGGAAGAGATCGTGGGACTCAGCCGAAGACGTGGCTGCACCGGTCGCCGGGGAGTCGCAGAAGTTGCTGAAGAAAGCTTTGGCCGGTGGGGCATGGGCAAATATTGGTGGCGACGACACCGCGAGAGCTCAGGAAAGCACCAACACCAAAAACCATGTCATTTCGGAGAGGAGGCGCCGGGAGAAGCTCAACGAGATGTTTCTGATTCTCAAGTCGTTGGTCCCGT
Source organism: Thinopyrum elongatum (assembly GCA_011799875.1). Lineage (NCBI taxonomy): Eukaryota > Viridiplantae > Streptophyta > Magnoliopsida > Poales > Poaceae > Thinopyrum > Thinopyrum elongatum. The sequence goes on from CM022298.1 coordinate 565,202,445, forward strand.
CCATTCACAAGGTAACACGCGCACATCACCAAAAAGTAAAAGAAAAAAGTACTAGACAGATGTGTTTCATACGTTTTTCCTGAATTGTGATTGCAGGTGGACAAGGCATCCATCCTAGCTGAAACGATAGCCTATGTCAGAGAGCTGGAACAGAAGCTGGAGGAGCTACAATCCAACAGAGCGGCCGGAACAGCTGTCCGGAAACGCCATGACGTCGGCGGGAAGAAGGTGTTAGCTGGTTCCAAGAGAAAGGCGTCGGAGCTCGGCGGGGACGACGCGGAGAGGGTGCTCCCCAAGGACGACGGCCCGAGCAGCCTCGTCAACGTCACCGTGACGGACAAAGAGGTGCTCCTGGAGGTGCAATGCCGGTGGAAGGAGCTGCTCATGACACAAGTATTCGACGCCATCAAGGGCCTCAGGCTGGACGTGCTCTCCGTGCGCGCGTCGACGCCCGACGGCCTCCTCGCTCTCAAGATACGAGCTCAGGTGAGGTCTGGTAGCATAGCAGCTGATTAATTAAGCTCGATCGGACAGTAGAGATGCAGCATTAACGGGAGGCCAATATTGATTTACTGATGTGCTTTGGTGAATCGTTGCAGTTTGCCGGTCCTGGCGCCGTGGAGCCTGGGATGATCAGCGAAGCGCTCCAGAGAGCCATACGCAGGCGCTGAAAGGACGCTGCTGAAAGCATGACACTGGTGCTGTAGATTCGTAAATCTGGTGGTTATGTTCTTCAGAAATGACAATTATATTTATTTCGTCCGGTTGTGCAGTGATGCGGACGTGACAAAAAGATTTCCGACTATTGTGTCCACTTGACGTCGTGTGAACCCCAGGGCTCGACGGTGCACGATACGCGTCACGCGCGCGCGGTGCAACCACCAGTCTCGCTCATGCCGGGCGTCCGACGGTGTATGGCCCGGGTTGCGCCTCACGTGGCGTCGCATCCGCATTGGTGGCAAGCCTCAACGACGGGACGAGGCGCGACCGCGAGTGAGCGCCCGGTCGGCCCCGCCCGCCTGCTCGCTCGCTCGTTCGGCTGCGCGACAGCGCGCGTGCGCCAGCGACGCCGACGGGCCGGCTCGTGCTCGCATACGTCGCGGGCTCCTGGCCATACACAGCGCACCCCCTGCGCGTCCTGTAACCTTTTTGTCCGTACCGTTCCGTCCGGATGCGGACGTGGCGTGGCGTGGATGGACGTGCCGGGCCCCGGTGGGGCGCGGTTGTCGCACCGCACGTGCACGGGCTTTCCGGCGGGTCGAATCAAGCGCCGCTGGGTGATTTCTATCGTCGTTTGTACCTGTGCGGACTGCGGAGGTACTATGGTTTTGTGACGCGTACGTTTAGTTTGCCGAATAGCAGTCCAAGTGAAGTACACACCTGCGAGAAGTTTCAACGTCCCATGCTCCCACCCTCAAAAAAAAAACGTCTCATGCTCCCAATTTTCTTTTCCGAGGGAAACAACAGGATCATGTTGCGTATTCTTATTGATTTCAAATAAGGGTTTTTCTTTTATACCACCAATTGTATCTCACTACTCAGTTTACCGCTAGGAGTTTCAACTACTTAAAAAGGTCGTCTCTTCGTTAGGTGCTTGCTAAAAAATGCCACTAGACACATTATTGTAACCTCAAAGCCCGTTTAATATGTTATATGACCAAAATACCCATGGACCCACATGTCAGCTTTTTCTATATCTCACTACAGTAAAGTGTGGGCCACATTCGATATCCAACAACGTTCTTATTTTTCTCTAAAATTATTCACTTGCTTAGTCCTGAAAAGTGAGGCCCACACACATCATTGTGGGATAGAGAAAGCTGACATCTAGGTCTATGGGTATTTGGCCATATAGCATGGTCAACGAATTTGACATGACAGTAATGGTGTCTAATGATTAATTTTAGCAAACATATAACATAGCAATGGCATTTTTTAGGTGTCTAATAGCATTTTTGAGCAAACATCTCACGAAACGATGACATTTATGAACAGTTGTACCTGCTAATGGCAAAACTGAGTAGTGGGACACAGCCAATGGTATAAATGATAAAATCCTTCAAATAAATGATGCAGGGCATTCTTTTCTTGCGAGAAAGTACAGGGCATGTTTTACGCAAGAAACAAAATAAAAGGCTATACCAGAAACGCAAATCAGCCTTCGCAAAAAAAAAATACGACGACAACAGCAACAACAACAACAACACCAGCAGCAGCAACAACAACAACAGCAGCAGCAACAACAACAACAACAACAACCAATCCTTCGTATGACAACTCTGACCAAATGCACCCATACACCACTCTAAGCAGCTGTCGAAATTCCGTTCCATAAGAACACTTGCCAATCACCTAAGTTTAGGCTCTGGGTTTTCTGTCGGTGAAATATATCGACAGGGGGTTGCTTAGACGAACACTTGTCAGTTCAAAAGCAACCAGACTCCCTTCACACGTAGGCACCCAACCACTAGGGTTTCCTCTGCCTCCCGCCAACACCGACTCCGATCTGCCTCGTCTCCTGTGGCCTTAGGGCCATGGAGGCGCGGTGGATCCAGACCCTTGCCAATGGGAGGGCTCTGTTTTTTGTTGTTTTCTTGAGTTTTGTTAGGGTTTGTGTCCTGCTAAGAGAGAGGAGGCGGTGATGGCTCTCTGAAGATGAAGATGGAATAAGGTTCTCCCCGCCTAGCCCCATCCTGGTGGTGCTTCTAGCGTCATCGGAGGGCGTGTCTCCGGCGGATCTCGCGGGATTCGGTCGACGTTTTTCTTCGATGGATCCACGTGGATCTGGTCTTGTCTCGTGTGTGTTCCGTGTGTCTACATGTTGGATTCTTTCGATCTATACTTCTCTTCATCGGCAGCGGTTCTTTTTAGGGTGCGTTGGTCTTATAGGGCCTTAGCACGAGGACTTCCCAATTGTCTACTACAACAAGGTTTGTCTGGCTCTTGTTATGGAGGGGCGATGATGGTGGCGCTCCTCCGACTCGCTCCAGTGGTTGTAGTCGTCATTGGGTGTCTACGGACCTAGATGCAATTTTCACTTCTGGTTTCTTTGTACTACCTTGACAGTTGATGAATGGATCGAAAGTTTTTCCTCCAAAAAAAAAATCAAAAGCAACCAGCCATTGCAGGTTGGGGTAAGGTGGCTATTTATAACCGGAGCAATTACGAGGTGTGAAAATGACCAATAGGGGCTTGCGCCACTCAATGATCAACCGACACGTGTCCCAACGATCGGATTTCAAACTCAAGCGGCAACTTTACTTTGGGAACAAGTAAAGCTGACTCGACTACTTGTGATTTTCTCTTGTGGTCTAGAAGAACTAGTCTACGAGTGAAGGAAAAACGTGACGCGCGATGAGATTTATCTCAACTTCACTGGGAGATAGATTAATGATTGAGAATTCAAAAAAGACCTAAATCTCGACTAACATGAATCCCCTTAATAGTATGGTTTGCCCCATGACTCAAAGATAGAAAATGAAACTAGAAAAATAACTACTTCTTCATTGTCTTCATTTCTCTTGCAGTAGTCAATTGTTCCTCAAACAGCATACCAAACCTATTGCTCTCAACAACAATTTTCAGGGTCATCTCCTACACACAATCTCCTCGATAGCATACTCAATAGCTCGGCAATCTACTCTAGTGTGCATATAATGTCCGTGTAAGTTTGCACATACCCCTCAATAGCTCAGCAATCTACTTTGGTGTGCAGATAATGTCCGTGTAAGTTTTAGCAAACTTCTCAATGACTCCACGGATCATATTACTCTTTGTGCACTAACAAACACATTAGTACCTTAGCTGTTTTGTGCAACAATCTCCAAAACACTCAAGGGGCACTAGATTGCACCTAGAAACTCACATATACTTCTTCCTCTTTCATTCTTCTTTTGTGCTACTTTATGAAGTCAACCATCTATAAATAATACCAAAATCATGATAACAGTACTGTAAAGTAATTATTACTCGCATATCGAAAGATCCACCACAAGAATTACATGACGATCAAAATCATATTTGTGATCTATTAAACTAAGGCATCGTGAGAGATACGCTAGATAGCTAATACTACAAACCCATAGTCAAGGAGGTGAATTCCCCTCTAGTAGTGTACCATAGAGGGGTTGATTGCTCCCTAGGCATGGCTCCACTTTGAATTATTAATATTATGATGAAGAGCATCGGAAAAAAATTGTCAATAGTTTAGGGTTCTAGAGTTACATAACCCAACACATAGCAATACACATCGTACCTACGCAGAACATGCAAGTATCTGTTGGTACAACATGGCATCACAACATAATTCTATGACTCAAAGTATTTATTTAAGAGGCTCCGAGGATCCTTACATAGCATGATATTACAAACATAGGTCACATGACCCAACATACAAAGTCATACAAGCAACAAGCGGAAGCATAACCTGTCTGAGTACAGACAGCTGAAAAGAGAGAAGGCTAGAAAGCTTGTCTATCTACAAGACCCTCCATAGGAACCAGGCCTCTGTCTGGGATTCCCAAGCTACTCGTCGAAACCCACGTGGAACTACTAGTGAGACTGAAGTCTCCTTACAAAAACATAGATTAAGCAAACGTGAGTACAAATGTACTCAGTAAGACTTACATCAGAACTAACTACTTATGCATTAGTATCAACAAGGGGGTTGCGGAGTTTAGCTGCAGCAAGCTAGCTTTGACTCGGTGGCTATCCTGTACTACGACTACCAGTAACTTCTTTGAGGTGAGAAAGCGCACATGAGTCCATATATTCACCATATCAATACACCACTATGGATCCGCTCCCGTCTCCCTACGAGAAGGCCATCCATAGAACTCATGCTTATCTTGCGCATTTTAGGGTATCCACTTCAAGTTATCTATGAACCATGTAAGCCTCCAAGTAGTCCATATCCGCGAACGCGGCTATCCGAATAGATCATTAACCCTGTAGGGGTGTGCTTCTTCACACACGCTCCCACCACTTACCACCATATACACGACATGTATCTCGGCAACCTTCAAGCGGAAGCCTGACGAGGGTGTCGGCCACCATTTGACACACGTCTACGACCGGCTAGGATGAGGGTGTAGTTGCCCTCATTACTAAAGACGCATGTGTGTCTACAAATGTTGGCGGAAAAATTTAAACTTTCACGATGGGGTATTGAATTGCATGCACTAATCTAAGTCTGAATTGATGTGGGCGTAGGAAGCATGGGCGTTGCACAATTATTTATTGTGTACACTGGGTTTGAAGTTATAATCTTTTGGTTGCAAGTTGTACAAACAACACTTTTATGGAGTAAGAATGTTAGGAGTATAATGCCCGTCTCTTTTTTGCTTTCATTTTGGGCTTTTGGGTGAATTGGTTAGTGTATGCAATTCTATATGATATCAGAGCCAAAGAGCCTTGAATTTAAACCTAGGTTGACGCACTTTGAGTATAAAAAAAATAGTAATCCATTTTTGGTCCACTTTTAGGCCTAAGAGCCGACACGATGATGAGTGTTACATATAAGTGTATTGTCCATAGTTTTTATTCAGCCGCAACTTACTACCAACGGGTTCTATGCGCAAAACTTATTGAATACAATAAATAATTGTGACATGCCCTCGGTTCCACGGAATACCTTATTCATTTTATATATGAGATTACACTTTCATTTCATATATGGGGTACATGACATTTCGCATCACTTGCACCACAAATTATGAACTAATTAATTCAAAGTATCCTCTCAAAACCTAGCAAATACAAAATATGTTGCCTTACATGATATGGAATGTTAGAAATCTATAATGGGTATCGGAAAGCAGGAAGAGGGAAAAGGCAATCACAAACCAATTAAACAGTTGAACTTGGACTGATACGGATGACAAGGTCACAGACATTATGCTCGGCTCAAGTACTGATGAGGTAGGGAGGGAACTTCGCAACTTAGCTGCCGAGTATTAGAGCAAGTACAATAATGGGCTTATGGTCCGCTTACATGGCACTTTTGCCTATGTGAAGGAGAGACATACAAAAATGATGGGAATGGACTCTCATGTAAGAGCCTGGGAGGATATCAGGTGCACTGGGGACGATTAACCACACATTTTCAGTTAATCGTCACTAACCAATATAATACTAAAAAACTCCAGGTTCATCTCTGAGAAAGCCCAAGGAACAAAATAGAAGAGATAATACATGTACTACACAGCAAAAGATTTGCACGGTGGGAAGTTTCTTCACTTTAAACTCCTTTCTAATGATTGAAAGCATCTAAGCTAGATGAGTTTCAGTTATGCATTACAAGAAACCAAGAAGTGAACGCTGATCTGTTACACTACTTGGTCCGTTACAAAATGTTGTAATGCAGTACAGAAGTTACAACATAGTTATATATTAGTATTAGATAAGTGCCTGCAGAAACATCACTCCTCGATCACAATCTCCATGTCCATGTCGGATCGTCTACCCCTGCGCCCAAGAACCTCGCCATTGGCTAGCCTCTGCAGGTCAACAAAAGAGAGCTGATCAAGCCATCTCACAACATGGTTTGCTGCTTGAAGTTCATAGGCAGGGTGTCGGCTTGCAACCGCCACACACCTCATCCCAGCAGTATGAGCCGACTCCGTCGTCAGGTTTGAGCTACCCATCACAAGACAGACATCAGGCTCAAGACCAAGCTGCTCTGCTGCAACCTCAAACATCTCGCCCTCGGGTTTCCCTCGGCAGAAGTCCTCCGCCGCCACTACGACATCGAAATAACCTTGCAGGCCAACAGCTTTTATGCCTTCTTCCAGGCTCATTCTTGGGCGAGAAGCCGTTACTGCTATTGGAATGTCAGAATCCACAAGGGCGTTCAAGAAGTCGAGAACACCTGGTCGCAGCTGGTAGAAAGTGCCTCGGAGTTTCTGATATATTACCTCCTTGCGTGCTGTTAACCTTTCAATTTCTTTTGCATCTTTCGACCAACTTAAGACTTCTGAGATAGCCTGATCAGTTCTCATTCCCTCAATTTCCTTCAGCATTTCATCCGGAGGAAAAGACTTTGCCTCTTCGAGTGACAGTACGTACCACACTCGGGGCTCCAGGTCAGGGTCATCATCTTCCACAACAACTCCCTCCCACTCCAAGATCACACCAAACCGGTTACTAGGCACAGTTCCTTGCTTCTGCTGTTTCTTCTTTTTGACTGGTTTCTGACTGGTGTACAGACAGCTAAGGCTTTCAGGGAGCCTATAAACTAATTTGTAGAACACATTGTCTTCCTCGTGGGCTTGGTGGCTCCTCTTGAAGTCAGTTGCATGGGGCTTCAGAAGTGCCATCTTCACCCTCATGCTCTTACCCCCAGATTTCGTGTATGAATACATGTTCGGTTTGGCATTTGAGTTACTTGGCCAGCATTTTCTGTACAGTTTGTGAATGAGCTGGTGGGAACTGTCAATTAAGCTGATGGATGAGATCATTGCTTCGAAGTCCAGTATACTTTCGCCGAAACTGTCAAGCACTTCGCAGCAAGGTCGATTCAGCTCAAGTTAGACTGGTCAATGAGAAGCATAGCTGAACACTTCACCTGTATTAAGAACCAAGCAAATGGTAGTATAAGCACACGATGCACAGGTATATTAAACGGAGCAGAAAACTGTGCGTGCTGTGTTTAATCCCTCAACATGAACAGCTCAGCTTCAGTTGGGCTGAACTTCAGTATGTCGTCTGAAGAAAAAGGGGACATGTTTTTGTTCCATTATTTCGTTCACTAGATTAGTGTTCACCTTTGATTTGTAAATCTAGTCCACTCGAGCACTGTGAGGACAAAGCTATCCAAACTGCTATTAATAATTTATAGAAATGTATAAGAAATAAAATAAACGCAGAGCCCCAATTTTCGGCAGCATATGAACCAAAACATGGACTAAAAGTTGCTATGTGGCCGTAACGGACTACTTGAGGACTTCACGGTGCCTTTTGCTAAAAGAGATCCTTCCTTCTGCGTTTCTACGCGGTCTTACTGTTCGTGCAAGGGGAAACATACACTTCAGCATAAAAGGAGGCACACATTGGAACAGAGCTGCTCAGCCTATGAACCGAGGGACTCCATAAAACGGTAATGGTACTTCTCCTAGCAAAGCTACTCATTACACGATTATTTGGTGATACATTCAATCTGGTCAAGCACCAAACGGCCAAATGCGAATCGTTCTTGAACACAGACTCAACAGCACACAGCAGAAAGAAAGAGAGTGTATATCTTAGCACAAGCAGAAAGGCTACCGTTCTACACGAATCGAGGGGGGGAGCGGGGGTTCTTGCTTACCCGGGGAAGAAGAGGAGGCGGGGGTCGGAGGAGGAGCTGAAGAGAGCATCGGCGGGAGTGGGGAGGGAGTAGACGAGGCGCCCCCGCACGGCTCGCTCGGTCCCCGGCGCTTCTTCGCTTGGGTGGTGGGGATGGCCTCCATCCGGATAGGCAATAATGCGGCCGGCTGCCTTGTCGATTGGTCCTCGCGGCGGCTGCTCCGTGTCCATGGCAGCTGGGGACACGAGGGGCGAGGGGCCCTTGTCAGCATGTGCGTGCGTACGCCAAGCGAGGCGGGGAGGGTGTGCTCGGGAGCCGAGACGACGCTTCGCTATGGGCCGGCCGTCGCTTCGGTTTTTTGGGCAGCACTCGCGCTTCTGCCAGCCCATGAAAAGAAGCGCCGTCAAACACGGGTTGGTCCGGTTCCATTTAATCCGGCGGCCGGCCATTTTCCACATAGTATTTAAGGGCGGGCAGTTTAGACGCTTCGAAAGCTCCACCCCTTGGTTTTCTTCCTAAAACTCCGAGGCCTCATTCGGTTTAAAGGAAAACAAAACATAAGAATTAGAGCATCTACAGCCATATATGGCAAATTCGGCCTCTCAAACGCCCACGCCTCAAATTCCACTTCTTACATCCGGACATCTCATACTAGATTCTTATATCCATATAAAGACAGGCAAAAGAAGTAACCTACGTACTATATCGATTGTATCTACTCCTCGTCGGAGATGACGATGATCTCCGTGTCCGGCTCCGGCAGCATGGGCGGCAGCTACAGTTTCGGCTCCTCCAGCTGCTCTGCTCCAGCCTCCTCCGCCTCTATCTCCGCGTTGAGCTCGGCGAAGATCGCATCGGTCTCCGCCTGCTCCCGCCGGAGGAACGCCCGGTTGGCCTCCACATAGGCCTAATCCTGGATGGACTCCAGGATGGCCTGCTGCTCGACCATCTCGTCGGACCGGGTGATAGCGAACTCCGCCTCCGCCTACTCCATGTTGAAGGCGGCACTTGCTAGTCCGGCTCCTCCGCCTCCTCCACCTCCATCTCCTCCTCCCCCTGCTCCTCCTCCGGCTCCGGCGAGTCCGGAGGCAGCCCGGCAGCGATGCGGGCGGCGCGCGCGGCTTCCCTCGCCCGGATCTGCTGCTGGATCTCGTAGCGGCGCTCCGGCGTCAGCATGGCATAGTAGGTGATCTTGCTTCGGACCATGATGGAGTGCCGGAGCGTGGGCAGATCGCCGGAGCGAGAGTGGGAGGAGGTGGAAGGGCTCGGACTGGCGGCACGAAGAGGGGAAGGGGGATGGGTTAGGGTTGCGAGACGCCGGCCGGCTTAAAAGAGTCGGATGTCGTCTTGGGCGGCGAGCCGGAGCGGCGCCACGCGGCGTTCCCACCGCGCCGGCGGACGCGGCGTCCGTCGGACCGCCGGGTTTCCGGCGTTTCCGTGTGGGGCCACGCCGTCAGGGCGACGTGGCGGGCACGCCCGGGCGCCCCCATATCCGCCCCATATTTGAACTGGATATGGGGGGTGCCGGTCAGCCCGGGCATTTGAGGGCCATTTGAGAGGCCCGTCTGGGTCAAAAAATCGTGACCGGGCGGCCTGCCCGGACGTTTGAGACGGGTTTGAGGGGTCCGGTTGTAGATGCTCTTAGGGGTAGTATAGGAATTTGATAGGATGACATTTGCCATCCTAAGGAATTGTCTTGCCTCGATCCTACGCACAAAATAAGCTTTCCTTCAAAAACACAGGAAATGAATAGTATTCTTATGAAATTCCCGTATGCGTTTCCTACAAATCGAATGCATCTATTGAAAATTTTCCTATGGAATCCATGTTCCTACGTTTTTCCTATAGAAATCCTTCAAACTGAATGAGGCAAATCAGAATTCCATCTTTTTTAGGTACACTTTAGTTGATTTTATTAATGTTTATATAATGTAGTTTATTTGCATGTTTTGCGCTATAAATAGAATGATATTAACTACTCCCTCTGTTTCTAAATATTTGTCTTTTTAGAGATTTCAAATGGACTACCACATACGGATGTATATAGAAGTGTAGATTCACTCATTTTGCTCCATATATAGCCACTTGTTGGAATCTCTAGAAAAACAAATATTTAGGAACGGAGGGAGTATCGAACTGGAATACTCCGTATAAACGAGATACGGAAATTGTCCTCATGTCCGGTTTCTATTGCTCAAGTGGATGAGAAATAATTATTCTCAAGTCACCTGTAGGAGCCATCTAATGTAAACACAAGACTCATGCAAGTGAAAAATGATGAAAATATCTTGATTAGATGACTACCAATATAAAATTAGAAATTCTAAAACAAAGAAGAAGAATGAATCTCCTTATTTATAGGGAACAGGACGAGACTTCCTCAAACGAAATGAATTGTGGCTTTCGTGATAAGGCAAAAGGAACGGGACGATCTGTTTATTTGCTCGGGAATCAAATTCGTATCCTAGGTTTCCTATTTTAGAAGTTATGTTAATTTCTATAACTGCCGTTGGAAAAAATGATAATTCTAGAACTTGTGAAAGTTGTCTGTTCATAACAAGCCAGCTTAGAAAAATGAATAACAGTATATTTAAAGGAAATTACATTTGAATTCGTTTTACATAGACCTAGATTAATATTATCATTAAAAGAATGTAATATTTCTTATTTTTTTGGCAGTTTGTTTCATTTATTTCCTCTCTTGCAAGGCAACCAGGGCAAAAAAAAATTCCCTCGATGTTCGTCGGCGAGCCCGTGGGATTCGCCTGCCCTATGTTTGACGCTCCAATGGACAGGGATGGAGAGGGGGATTTTGATGACTCGGCTCCATCTATTAGATAAGTTAGGGTTTCCGTTTCTCGTAGGGACGGCGCTCGGACGGATGACGACGCTTCTTCTTCGAGTCAGTCTTTCAGACTCTGATCATTCTCAAGTTCATCCATTGGGACGGATTAGACGGAGCTCTGACATAGATTCCTGACAGCTCCTCAAAGCAACAAGGTTTTCCTCGTCATGCATACATGACAACGAGACTTGATGTCAAGTTCTTCAGACCGACTGAAGGGTTCAACGACGACGACTGTAGCTCTGGGCGCTGGTCTTTAGGGAACATGCATGAAGACTTTTCGAGTATCATCGACAAAGGTTCGTTCGACTCCGGTAGGGGAGCAATGACAACGGTGCGTCCGCGGCTCGTTGTGGCGGTGATAGTGGTCGTCCGTTGGTCTAGGGACCTTGTATTTTTATTATATTTGGGGTGCTTTGTACTTTTGGTGAACTTTTATGATAGACCTGAGTCCTTTTAAAAAAAACACTTTCTTACTTTGATTTATTCTCGAGTGCTTACCATCAACCAAGAATATTGACAAAGATATGGAGCTTAGTACTTTACCATACCCTATCTTTTTTCTAACCGTCATGGTAGAAGAGGTGGAGAGGTGGTATGGGAAAGATCAAGTCGTCGACGACTCGTAGGTTCAGTTGTTCCTTGGAGCTCAGCCCCAATGGCGAGAGTTTTAGAGGTATGACACCCGCCGAAGCAATCTCCCCCTTTGGGAGGATCTTGCTTTGGTGTTCGATGGGCGGCCTACAATGTCCTACCGTTGTATCTTTTGGTCAAAAGGCGACAACATGGAGCTTCGGCGTCCCTCGACGATGCCTTCTTTCCTTCCTCCCGGTCTTTGAGCCAAAAGGGATGCAGTTCAGCCTTAGCTTTGCATCTACAACTCCTTCCTCGCAAAATCCTCTCGCGGTGGGGCTATGGTCAGCCTTTTGTCCCAAGTGGTTTTCGTCCCCATTGATGGTGGATTCTGGGCTATGTTGAAGCATGTTGCAATGATTGATTTGCGATCTAGTTTTGTCGAGGCCTCTTTTGTAAAATGCAAGGGCTAACTTATATTTTTTCTTCCCCGCAAAAAAAAAACTTATATTTTTTCTTTTCTATTAGGTCCTTGTACTAATGTATTGACTGTACTATCTCAAGTACTACTCCCAAAAAAAGGCGTGACATTTTTTCTAGATTTAGTTTCAAACATCAAGTAACCAATAATACATACACCATGTAACTTCAAAATTATTTTACCATTGATAAAAAATCAAATATGAATTTAATGATATGATTTTTGTGACATACTATAACATACACTAGAGTACTAGTTCAATTTGTGGCAATTTTGTAATGCCTTCTTTCTTAGAGTCGAAGGAAATAATGTTATCTATTGCAGTCTGGGTCTTTCGAGAATCGAGACCCTTTCCCTAGCTAAAAGTAAATTATTTCGGCTTCTTAGCAGTCATAATTTAGAAATGCTTGACTGGAACTGCACGCTTCCTCTGTTCGGGAATACCATTCGTCTCTGAACACACCACCAAATAGCACATCGATTGCTTATCTCGCCTTCAGCCTTCCGGTGTTCAACCATTTCCCTCCCACGCGCACGCGGGATGGCAGCTCACGCCACCGCCGCCGCGCCTCTTCCGCCGCCATCGGAGCCGACGGCCGCCTTCGATACGAAGCCGCCACCTAGTCCTCCGCCGCCGCCGCCGCCGCTTTCGGCCGATGAGTCCGACGCGCCGCCAAAGAAGCGGAAGCTGGAGGAGCTGGGGTTTCACGACTCGCCCTACTACAGGATCAGAGAAGCCGTCGCCAGCCTCCGCGGCCGCTTCCTTCAGGTCCGCGCACCAAACCCTTAATCTCTCCGCGCACTCCGTTCAGTCTTGCTAACTGCAGCAACTTGCATAATCGATATCCTACGACTCGTGCTATTTGCTGGGGTTTTTTATCAGGCGTTTTTTTTTTTTGAGTAATGCTTCAGGCTAGAATGCTGGTAGCAATGCTATGCTTGCTAGTCTAGTTGCTGGAAATTGGATTAGCGACCGAATGGAAAATTTCCAAGGTTCAGTGTTGGGCTCATGCTAGTTTCAGTTGAAATGTATGATGTTGGTGCGACGGAGAAAAGGGCATATATCTGCAAATAGAGTTTGGAGCTCAGAAAGACGGCGGTGATCACTATAGCTTGTATGTTCGGACTACACAATTGTTCTGTGCTGATATTGGATTAGAACTTCTACTAATTTGAAATACCCTCGCTTGCTGTTTACTTGTCAATTGTCGTACGATTTGTACTGGTGAAAACAGGAAGCCACTCTGAAATGGTACATTTGTTGTGTTGAAGGTTTGCCAAGCTACTGATTCCCAGAAGAAAGATGCTGCTCTCGAGATCCTGAAAGGTAAATGTTCAGTTCATACTGTTGTCAGATCTTACAGAGATGTGCTGAACTTCTCTGATGCGTTGAGTGTGCTTTTGGTCGGGTACATATAGTGTAGGATATTGTGTTGAACCATTTCCTCTAGTACTGAATGTTTTATTTATAGAAGCTTGGTGTTCTCTTTTTCATACCATGTGATGTGCAAGCCTGTTACATTTCTATAGCATGTAAACACATACACATTGATATGTTACATTTCATAGCCTGGTGCTTGACAAATCCCTAGAGTTTTTGTAACATAACTGATAGTATATCGTGTCGGGCTTCAGTAGTACCTAGGGTCATAATGTACATTGTCAGGATTCTTAGTAGTTATAATGAAACATACACGCATATGCTATTGACACAAACAATATGAATCTAAATATGTTTACACCTTTCTTGAAAGCTACTTAAAAGTGCGCTCTGTTTTGGTTTAGTAATTTCTGATGACCGTGTAGGGCTTAATGCTTATACCTGACGATTTCAAGGGTCTTCTGAACATATGGGTTCTTGATCTTGCATATGCATGCGTCTATTGAAGATAAATAAGGCTAATTAGTTTGTCCCTGCTCATTTTGCGTTGCAGAGATAAAAGTTGTCATGGAATTATCCAAGAAAATGCGGCTTGATATCTCTGCTGCTGCTGAGCCTGTTAAACCATCGGACATACCTGCAGTTAGAGATTTCAAGATCAAACCCGCGGGAAAAGTTCCATCTGGAGGGAAGAATCAAGTGCCCCAGATAGGCCAGGATACAGGCGAGAAGGTACCACTCAAGCCTGTAAGCTCGCAGACTGCTTCTGTAGGGATTCATCGAGAAGCCAGTCCAAGTGACACGGCAAACCATGGCAATCAGCTGCTGGGCGGGCGCTTGCAGGGGTCTTATGTCGTTGGTGGATCTCCCATGGGCTGGAATTTTCTCATGTGGCCTGGAGGTAAAGCAGTCTACTATGGCTTGACCAAAGCAGAGTGGTTGGCACGTCAAGCCGCAGATTGAAATCTCACTTCCACTCTGCAGTCTAACATGTAGTTCTCTCTGAAATATTCAGAGATAACCTAGTTGTTGCTAGTAGCCCACTGTGATATAGTAAGTGGATAGTACATCAGACTAGACATATGAGTTCTTGGGACCCGAGGTCCTGGACATGGCGAGGGTATCATCAGCGAGCATCATTTTGGAAAGCTTTTCGCTGAATCTACAGCGCGGTAACTATTCACTAGTCAGTATGCAGTGATTTTTCTTGTATTTTGAACCGGCCAAGGCCGCTGCTATTGTCGTGATTTTGCAGTTCAGGAATGGGCACAGCAGGAAGTAGCTTAAACACATTGGCAGGATCGATACATTTTCTTCTTTATGCAAGTCCAAAAGCATATGACGTCATGTTTCTGTGAATTGTGATGGACTCAACTGGCTTTGCAAAGGGTTGTAACATGTGCTGTAAAATGAGACGATACCGGGGAATGATATTCAGGGTACACCTCTTTTATCTCGAGCAATGTTTTGAATTTTAATTTGAAATTGTGCGGCAACAAACATGGATGTTGTGTGAATGTGCCCAATGTTTTCACATTTTTTGAAACATTTTAAAATGTGCTAGAGAAATCTGGTGCACCGGTAGCACCACAAGCACCGGTGCACCAGATATTTCCCCGGTTTGTTGGAGGTATTTGCTTTGTACATAAAGCGGGACGAAAACTCTTTTCGGTGTTCAGATTGGTGCAGGTCCTGTGAAGTTCGTATGAAATTTTAACACGGATCCGGCCAGGTGTGGATGAGTGCTGCACCAAATTAGCAGTGGAACTTTGCAAACAGAAGGATGGAGTGCAATTTCGCCTGATGGAGGAAGAGGCGAAGGACGATGCATGGATGATAGGCGGTAACAACTAATTTAGCCAGTTATACTTATTTTTATTCAATTCAAAAAAGGGCTAAAACTGTTCGTGAGGGGCGCGAGCAAGTTTCTAGAAAAAATCGCAGATTTTAAAAAGTGTTCACAAATTCAAAAAATGTCCGTGAATTTGAAAAAAGTCTGCCGATTGAAAATTTTTTTGTGGATTAAAAAAAGTTTGTGAATTCATAAAATGTTCGTGGATTCAAAAAGTTCATGAATTCATAAAATGTTCATGAATTTGTAAAAGGTTCATGAATTCAAAAAATATTTGTGCATTTCATAAAATGTTCATGGATTAAAAAAATGTTCATGAATTGGAAAATTTCCACAGATTGAAAAAAATGTTCATGATTTTGAAAAAAAAGCTCGTGGATTCAAAAAGTTCATAAGTTCAAAAAAATCATGGATTCCAGAAATGTTTATGAATTTGAAAATTGTTCGTGTATTTAAAAAAGTTAATGAATTCAAAAGAATGTTTGTAGACTTCAAGAAAAATATTGGATTAAAAATTTGTTTGGCCAGGCGACCTGGGACGGTTTGGGGACCGCCGAAACAAGTCACGGTCTTGCACGGCAGGATAGCTGTGGGTGCGCCCGCCTGCGTTGTTGGGCCAGGCGTCCAGCCCGCCAAACAGAAAATCGTGTGCCTGGCGGCCTCGGTTCCAATCCTTGTTCGACATGGCATCGGACGCTGCGTGTCCTTCTCCAAGTACAACAAGCGCTAGCGCTGTTGCCATAAAAGTGCAGAGGAATCCCTGAGAGAAAACACCTCGGCAGGCATCGAACAAGCGTCCTACTCGTGTCGTAACCTTCAACTCAAAAAAAGAAGAAAAAAAAACTCGGGTCGTAACCTACCTCTTCTTGCAACCTTCCTCGGCGACAAGGGGAGGACGGGAAGAAGAAGATGAACTACCCGGTGGGGTTCCGCTTCGCCCCGACGGACGAGGAGCTGGTCGAGTACTATCTCCTGCCCCGGCTGCAGGGCAGGCAGCACGTGCCCAACCACGCCATCATCGAGGACAACGTCTACCAGTGCCACCCGGACGAGCTCGTCAACGGTACGTACCTTCCTTGCTGTGCACCATGACTGAACTTGCTACGAGTGTTTTATTTTACTAGTGCTTGTTGTTTGATCGCAGGCAAGTACAAGGACAAGGGACAGGACAACAACTGGTTCTTCCTGACGTCGAGGACCCGCAAGTACGTGAACGGCGGCAGGCCGGCCCGGACGACGGACGACGGCCGGGGGCGGTGGAAGGCGTCGACGGGCACCACGGAGGTCGTCGGCGCCACCGTCACGTACAAGGAGAGCGGCCTCGCCTACCATGAAGGCCCCATCAAGACGGAGAAGAAGACCAAGTGGCTCATGCACGAGCTCACCGTCCCGGAGTACGAGAACAAGCTCGACAAGAGCGGTGTCCGGCCCAAAACCGATACGGTCAGTCCCAACACATAACTACTCTATATTTTACGTAGGAGTACTTAGCTAATTGCTGGCCTGACCTAACTTGAGAGCGCGGCTGCATGCATGCAGCTGGATGAGTACGTCATGTGCAGGATCTACGTGACGCCGAGGAAGCGGAAAAGGGAGGACGATGAGGCGGGCCCCAGCGGGACGTCGGAGGAATTTACGTGTCCGGCTGCGTCGCAGGAGCCCGGCCCGGTGGAGACGGCGGGGCCCAAGCTTTCGGAGCGACAGGCGGGCAAGAGGCCCGTCGAGCCGGAGCAGCCTCCCCCACCGCCGCCGGACCGATGCTTCGGAGCAGAAGACGGCATGCAAGTGCGCCGTTTCGGGACTGCTACTGGGTACCCCCACGGTGGAACCGGGCTGACGATGGTATACAACCCCCACACATCAATGGCGCCGCCGCCGGTGGCGTTCACCGGCCACATGCCCGCGTCCGGGGCCGCCGCACCTCCCCATGGCTATTTCGCTCACGCACCGATGATGCGACACTTGGGGGCCCCGGCCGGCCAAGCGTTCGGACCACCGCCGGCGGCTCTCTCGCGGCGTCCACAGATGATGCAGAAGCAGCCGGAGACGGAAGAGATGCGCCAGAAGCGTGTGTACCAGCAACATGTGAACGAAATGGTGAGGTGTGGCATGATGCAACAGCCTGGAAATGCGGCTTACGCTGCGCAGCAGCCGCGGCCGATGGCGTTCATGAAGCAGGAGCAGCAGCAACCATACTTTGGCGCTGGAGTCGACAATCATCATGTGGCCCGTCAGTTTCTGCCTTGCAACAATCAAACTGTCCAAGTTCAGAATTGGCAGTGCAGTTGGGCAGTCCCAGATTCTGGCGCGGCAACGGTGCCGACGAAGGTCAAGGCGGAGGAGGATGTAGAGACTGAGGCCGCAAACGAGGGGACCGACGTCAATGGGGATTGCAACAGTGATGGTGAGAAGCCCTTTGGGAAGAGTCCGTTTGGTTGAGCTATGGATTCTGAAAAAACAGTTGCGAGTTGTGAACCCTGGGAAAGTTGGCGTGAGCTGACAACTGTGGAAAACTAAAAGTTGTTTTGTTGAGAAAACTGTCATAACTGTAGATTTGGCATGATTTTTTTATGCCCCTTCGGGGTTGAAAGAATGTTTAATTGACCAGTAGAAGCCTTCACCCCTTGCTTTCACTGAAAAAATAACGTGCTATAGCGCCGCTAATAATACGCTATAGCGTTTACAGAATTGTCTCGCTAAATAAATCTATGTACAATATCTCGCTACTAGCGTAATTTAAAGGGCATTGCTATTTTGTATGGCACCCTATTTTTTTTCCTTGCTTGCTTTTAATCTGGGAGGGTTAGGATCAGTGGCGGAGCTTGAGCCGAAATTATGGGGGGGCCATGGGCTAGAGGGGGGCAAACATAACTATTTTAGCTGATTTTTAATGAAAAATATGCCTAACACAAAGGAGTATATACATGTTTTCTTGTGAGCTTGGGGGGGCCATGGCCCAGGTTGGCCCCCATGTAGCTCCGCCACTGGTTAGGATGTAAGGTAATTCGGGATGACAGTAGAAGCCTTCACCACTCGCTTTTACATTTGATAGGGTATTTACGGAGAACCCTCAGTGAGGCTGCGTCCACGGGGAAACACTTAATTACAGTAGTTGTAACCTGCAGGGGGAGACTACGGTAGTGGTGTGCGTGGCACGAAGTCTACGTAGAGTAGAACGTGTTTTCTACCTGGCTCCGCCCAGCGTAAACGTCAAGAGTGCTCAAGTATCCGTTTAGTATTAATGCCGTAGCATAAGTCACGATAGACACATACCAACGAGAATTCCAGACTCCTTGAGAACGTCTTATTCCACTACTAGTTCCACTTGTTACTTGTCCTGCTGCTTTTATTTATTTCTGTTTATGTTGTTTACTTTAAATTCGCACTCCACCCAATACTAATATCTATTTTTGTCCTCACTTTGCTTTGAGTCTATAATAGCTTGCAGGCATAATTTCATATAAGTCACAAAGAGACAAAACCCAATTCTTGTGCTCCCTATGGCATTGATACTCTTACTTTAAAAAAAAGCTATAACTAAACCCTCTCCACTTGCAGGTCATCAGTGGTAAGCATGTACTTGTGAGTTTGCGGTGCTAAGCACGTATCTACGGCACAACTGTGTCACGTCCACTGCTTTTCTACCGTGGCAAAGCTGGATCATCATGTATGTAAAATTGTGCCATGTTATAAGGCCGACAAGACGTTGCCACGTTGCAAGGCTTGTCGACACCCATCGCAACTACAAGCAGGCCAATGATTTTTTTTCCTCCAAAGCCGGAATGCTGCAAAACCACGTGAGCTGCAAGGCCGACCATGCAATGCTGCAAGCATGGCACATAAAGCTGGAAGGCCGCCCGCCACTGCTACAAGCTATGTGACGGTACAAGGCAATCCGTCGGTGTTGCAAGAAGGACGGGCCAGAGTCGCGAGGGCGGCTGTTGTTGCTACAAGCCAGACGCTTGACATTGCAAGGTTGGTTGCCGCCATTCCCAGCATGTCGCGGTGTTTTTTTGTATTAAGCGGCATTGACATGTGTAACACCCCCAGTGGTTAACTACAGTTATCCCCTTTTGATAATGCTATGTCATCATGTTTAACAGTGCATGATCATCATTAGCATTATATTGCATTTCAATTGCTAACTCAAAATTCAAATTTAAATGAAAGTGGAAAATAAAAGTTATGCAACATAGAAACTAAAATGTTCGATAAATAACAAATATTACAGAGACTATTCTAAAACTATAACCAACTTTTAATAAGTAATTAATGTGGTTCTAACAACCACAAAACAGGGTTGGTTAATGCCTTTTTAATTAAATAAAACCCAAATAAAAAGATGTGGACACCTAACCAATTTTTGGTAGTAGCAGATAATGTCTAGCATTTAATGGAATAAGTGCCATGTTTTACAAAAGTCATTTTGAGGCCTAACTAATTACAAAACAGTAAAAGAAAGAAACAGAAAAAAAAGAAATGGAAAAATGCCCCTTTGCACTTAAGCCCACAGCCGCACAGGAGCCGGCCCAGCCCAACTAGCCCCCTCCCCCTACCCCTGACGCCGCAGGCGCGCTGTCGAACAGCTAGCGCGCGCGCCCCCCCCACCTCTCTCCCCCCTTCCCCTCGCTCGACGCCGCGCCGGCCCGCGCCCGCCAGAGGGGATAAGAACCCCTCCTCCACCCCCAGGACGAACCCTAGCTGCCTCCCTCTCCCTTTGCGTCGACTTCCTCCGCACCCCCGAGCGCCGCCATGGCCGTGGTCCCATGAAGCACGCGGCCACCGTGCTCGCCTCGCCTCGCCTCTGCGCCTGAGAGGACCGCCTCGGCCTCCTCTTCCTCTCCGACGAGTCACCCGAGCCGGGAGCCCCTGCTTCGACGCCGGCGACCCCGTCTTCCTCCCCTGCCCCGCCGACCTCCGTCATCGATTCCGGCAACCACGAGCCTTCCCCGAGCCCATTACGCACACCTGCAGGCTCCCTGTGAGCACCCCTACCTCTCCCCTCTCCTCTCTCCCTCTCGGTCGAACCCTAGCCGCCGTCCCCGTTGTGCCCGATCCCGCCACCGCGCGAGCTATTCGCCGGCGAAGCCACGGCGACCCTTGGGCCCCGTGCTGCTACCCATTTTGCTCGCCGCGTTGCGCAGAGTCGATCTAGCCTTTTAGTTCGCTTGCTACCGCACCGCATCGCCGTTTGCCATCACCACCCGAGTCCGGTCGCCGCCGCCGTGCTCGCCGTCGTCGCTACACTGCGTCCCCGGCCGCGCCACCGCCACCAACGGATGCGCCGCACTACGACCGATCCAACGCGCGCAACCGCGCCGCAAATGGCCCCCTGTGCGCCGTTTCCGAGCTCGCCGGAGTTGAGCCACCGCGTCGGGGCTCACCGGCGCACTCCGGCGGCCGGCGCTGACCGGGCGCTCACGTGGCAGCCACGGGCCCCGCCCTGTGCCGCTGACCGAGGGGCCCCACTGCCCATTTGACCCGGTCAGCGCTGCTGACTGGGCAGCTCCTGTCACTGACCTGCGGGCCCCAGTGCCTGATTAACCCTAATCAAATTTTAAACTAATTATAATTAGTATAAGACACTGACAGGTGGGTCCCGCTAGCTGATTAGGATTAGATTAGTTAATATAACTCTGTTAATTAGTCCAGTCAATGACACGTGGGGCCCACTGGTCAGGTTTGACCTGGCCGGCCCCCTGTTGACTGCTGACGTCAGCTTTGCGTCATGATGACGTCACCTTTTACTGTTTCGGATAATGTTTAATTTAAATAATTAAATAAATTCTAGAAATTAATAAAAACTTTAGAAAATCATATATTTTAATCCGTAACTCCGATCGAAAAACTTTATACATGAAAGTTGCTCAGAACGACGAGACGAATTCGAATACGCGGTCCGTTCGTCCGTCACACGTCCCTAACTATCCGAACATGCAACCGTCCCTCTCCGGTCATCTGTCTGACAAATGTCCGGAACCGGGAAAACATTCCCGGATGGATTCCTCCTTTCTCGGTAACGTGCAACCATACGTTAGGACACACCCGATACTGCACATTGTCATGCCGTACTTTGCGTTGCTCATGTTTGCTCTATATTTATACTGTTTCCTCCCCCTCTTCTCTCTCGGTAGCCCCCCGACACCGACGTCGTCCCCGAGGCCGACGCAGCTCCGGAGCCCGAAGACACTATTGACAACCTTGCCCTTGCCGCCGAGCAACCAGGCAAGCCCCCCCCCTTTGATCATCCCGATATCGCCCATTTCTAATTTCTCATGCTTGCATTAGAATTGCTGCTGCTACTGCTTTACCTATTCTGATGCATAGCCTGTTTATTGTAACCTGCTGTTGATAATTACCTGCATATCCTAAACTGCTTAGTTTAGGCTGGGTAGAGACCTATCAGTGACCCCACTTATCCTGACTGCCCCGCTGGATTATCCAAAGACCCGATCAACGGGATTGAAGACCAGGCCCCGACACCGCACATCACCCCCCTTAGTTGTAACGACACTGCAACGTTAATATCGAGTGCCGAGGGTGAAACCTCTTGTAGCACTTCTGATGTTAACTCTGTAGAGTAGCTATTCGGTCGTGGTCATCGAGGGTGATTCCTCCTTCACCACTTCCGGTAACGACGCTGTCGTGCAACACATCAAGTGTGAACCCATCGAGGGTGAATCCTCCGAGTTCACCTTGACAGACACATCGAGTAGGAATCCAACGAGGGTGATACCTCGGATTCCCCTGATGTTATGGACACACGGATACTTGGACTTTACACTTTTACTTGGATAGGCGGGTCGACCCTGAGGGGTACCCGCGTGCGCCTGAGAGGCGAGTGTTGTGAAGACGGGTGCCTGTATGGTGCCCGAGTGATGAATACGAGGCGCGGCCGGGCATTCTTAACCCTTGCAGCAAGTCCTCGAGACGGGGCGACGGGGTCACATCTTTCGTGAGTCTCTGCTCGTTACCGCAAGCCCCTAGTCCTAACGATTTGGATATTTGATCCGAGCAGGCCTCTGGCCTGATAGCACTAACCATCACGTGGGCATAGTATGGGCGTTCTGCATCGTAGCATCATCCGAAAGCTCTGTCAGACGTCTAGTTCAGCCTTGCGGCCGGGACGGACCGGCGCCCTCCGGGTGCCTGGCTTCACCCTGCTCGCAACGACCCAGAGTGCACAGGGCAATGGCCCAAGACCCCTGAGCGCTTAGGATGTAGACCGGCGGGGACCTCTCTGCTGAGCTGTAGGTAGGGCTGCGGTGTGTCGTTTGACCGAGGCCGGGCATGACCCAGGAAAGTGTGTCCGGCCGGAGTTAATCGAGCGTGTTGGGTAAGTTGGTGCACCCCTGCAGGGAAGAAAACTTCTATCGATAGCCGGTCCTACGGTAAAGGACACTCGGAGTTGTATCCTGATTGATACAATCTAGAACTGGATACTTGGATACTATGGCTCTGGGATTGCTTTCTCGCAGGGAGTCGAGAAAGGATCTCTGGGTGAGGTTGAGACTTAATGATACTGCTACATTATATTATACTGTTCTACCCTCTTCTATTTCTGCAAGACCGCTGAAGATGCTAGTCTTCGATAGGACTAGGCCTTCTCTCTATTCTGGCATTTCTGCAGCCCAGTCCACATATATAGACTCCCTTTGAAAATGTTGCATATGTAGTGTAGATCCTTGCTTGCTGAGTACTTCTGAGTACTCACGGTTGCTTTGTTTTCCTTTTCTCCCCATATCAGTTTGTCGTGACCAAGATGACGGAGCCCCTGAGACAGATGCCCCGTCGATCGACTGCTACTACTACCCAGAGGATGGATACTACTACGAGTTGAATGATGACCAGGAGTAGGATTGGAGGGTCCCGGGCAGGAGGCCTACGCCTTTCGATCGTAGTGTTTTATTTTGCCCCGCCTTTCTAAAGGCCTTTCTGTTTCTTTTTCATATCTGTACCCAGATATCTGATGCTTCCGCTGACGCTTGTTCGCAAGCTTATGTATTCGAGCCCTCGAGGCCCCTGGCTTGTAATATAAAGCTTGTATGACTTTATTTATGTTTTAGAGTTGTGTTGTGATATCTTCCCGTGAGTCCTTAGGCTTGATCGTGTGCATTTGCGTGTATGATTAGTGCACGGTTGGGCCGGGGGCGTCACAAGTTGGTATCAGAGCCGACTGCCTGTAGGAACCCCCTTTCCAACTCCTTGGCCGAAGTTGAGTCTAGTGGTCCAAAACTGTTTTACTAACTTGCCTGTGTGGCTTACGGGCCCACGTCGCCAATTGGGTGGTATTAGGATCTTTTACTCCTCGACCTTTACTCTGGGACTCTGATCTCTCTTCTATTTGGGATAAAATTTTACTAACTCCAACATTAGGTTCTCGTAATCACATCCACCCGGAGTTCTGAAATATCCCCCCTTGCTTCGAGATTATGGGCCAAGTTCTGCTTGCAGGATCCTCTTATCGAGGGCACCCTGTGTTGTCACTTGCAGATTCCTCGCTCCAATAGTTTTCTCCGACGTTGATGTAGCCTTTGCTATGTCTCGTTGTGTACTTCCTTACCGCGTGCCTGCGTGCCACCTAGATGTCTAGCCCTCCCTTTTCAACTGTCGTAATGCCGGATACTAACCAAGGCTATATCTGGTGCGAATATGCTGAATTATCTATTGCACTTCCTTCTGTTGTGCGTGATACTTCATGAATCATTCCGTACACCTGCAGTTTTACTTGCTAAACTGCCCCTGTTGATTTGGCAGGATGGCTGACGATCCTCCACCTCCACCCTATATTGCCGCAATGATGCAGCAGTTTGAATTGAACCGTCAGCTCAACGAGAGTCTGGTAAGACGTTTGGAACGCAACGAGGCTCGCCAGGAGCCTGGACCGATCTCGCTGCCAGAATTTGTGCGCCTCAATCCGTCCGTTTTCCGCAACTCCACCAATCCTATGGATGCTGATGATTGGCTTCGTGACATCCTGTTTGAAATGGAGTCAGCTAATGTTGCCCCTGACAGTTACGTCACCTTTGCGACATTCCACCTGAAGGGCCCAGCTGCTCAATGGTGGGAAAGCCACAAGGCTATGTTGCCTACGGAGACTGTAACCACTTGGCAGGAATTTCATTCAGCTTTTCGTGCATGGTACATTCCTCAAGGTCTGATCGACCAGAAGAAGCAGGAGTTCCGCAAACTCTCACAGGGCACAATGACTGTGGATGAATACCAGAGGAAATTTCTTGAATTGTCCCGCTATGCTGCGGATGACGTCGACACCAACACACGCAAGCAGGAGAAATTCCGTGAAGGACTGCGTACGGATATAAAACTTGCACTTGCTGTCCATGATTTCACAGATTTCGCAACGCTTGTCAGCAAATCTTTCCAAGTTGAAACAGCTCTGACTGAGTACCAGGAGTCACTCAAGCGCACTCATGAAGCTGGCTCATCCTCGGGTCAGCCTGTTCAGAAACGTCGAGTCTGGATCCCACACAATGTTCATCATCAACCTGCTCCAACACCAAGGCCGTCATATGTTGCACCTCGTCTGCCTTCGCCGCCGAGACAGCTAACGATTCAGGGTGGACAGTCCAATGTTATGGCTTCTCCTCAGGATGCACCACGTCCTCCGGATGGTCGTACGAAGGGCCATCGAACCCATCATTCCAGAACTCGTAAGGCCAGGCCGCTTGCTATGGGTCGTGGCCAGGTCACTCATGTCAATATGGGAGAAGCTCGTGAGTCACCTAAAATCGTGATGGGAACTCTGTCAGTTAATTCAGTTGAAGCCTCTATTCTCTTTGATTCCGGGGCATCACATTCCTTTGTGTCCCAGCAATTTGCACAATTGCATGGGTTAGCTATGAGCTCATTACCCACTCCTTTAGAAATCATCACTCCCCGTTCCCGGTGGCAAACCAAAATGGTAAGTCACAACAATCAGATCAGGATTGAAGGGTTGATGTTCTCTGCTTCCCTTATTGCTCTTGGACCTTCCGACATAGACATCATTCTCGGTATGGACTGGTTGACAGCCCATAATGCTTTGATTGACTGTGCTACTAAGACAGTCCAGCTCACACACCCTTCTGGTCAGGTGATCAATTACTCAGCCCGAATAGCTCAAGATGCTGAAAGCCAGATATATGTTCTGAATGCATTGAACGCTTCACCTCTTGAAGGCATCGAGAATGTTCCAGTTGTTCGTGATTTTCAAGATGTATTTCCAGAAGAACTTCCAGGAATACCGCCTGCTAGAGCTGTTGAGTTTGTCATCGACTTGAAACCAGGCACAACTCCTATTGCGAAGCGTCCTTATAAGATGCCTCCGCATCATCTTCTCGAGCTTAAGGAAGAAATCAACACGTCACTTAAGAAAGGTTTCATCCGCCCCAGTTCCTCTGCTTGGGGAGCACCTTCACTCTTCGTTAAGAAGAAGGATGGAACTAACCGATTGGTTCAGGATTATCGACCCATTAACCAAGCTACAATCCAGAATAAATATCCGCTTCCTCGGATCAATGATTTGTATGATCAACTTGCCGGTTCCTCAGTATTCTCTAAGCTGGATTTGAGATTGGGATACCATCAGATCCGTGTTCGCGAAGAGGATATTCCGAAGACTGCATTTGTTACTCGTTATGGCTCCTACGAGTACACGGTCATGTCATTTGGCTTAACAAATGCTCCAGCCACATTCTCCCGTCTGATGAATTACATCTTCATGGATTACCTCGACAAATTTGTCGTGGTATATCTGGATGATATTCTGGTATATTCGAAGAATAAGGAAGAACATGCTGAACACCTCCGTCTTGTACTGGAAAGGCTCCGAGAACACCAGTTGTATGCCAAATACTCCAAATGTGAATTCTGGCTTTCTGAAGTAACGTACCTTGGTCATGTGATTTCGAAAGATGGCATTGCTGTTAACCCAGAACGAGTTCAGGCTATTCTGGACTGGACTCCTCCGAAGAACGTCAAGCAAGTGAGAAGTTTTCTCGGCCTTGCAAGTTATTGCCGTCGATTTTTCGAGAACTTTTCTAAGATTGCTAAGCCTTTGACTGATCTGCTTCACAAGGGCGTTAAGTTCGAATGGACAGACAAATGTCAGGAAAGTTTTCAAGCACTCAAAGACAAGCTAACATCTGCCCCAGTACTGTCTCCTCCAGATACCCGCAAAGACTTTGTGATTTATTGTGATGCATCCCGTGAAGGATTAGGCTGTGTCCTAATGCAAGAGCGTAAAGTGATTGCTTATGGCTCACGTCAGTTGCGCCCACATGAAGAGAATTATCCGGTACATGATCTAGAACTAGCTGCTGTGATCTATGCATTGCAGTTGTGGCGACATTACCTCCTCGGTAATCGTTGCGAGATATACACGGATCATAAAAGTCTGAAGTACTTGTTCACTCAACCTTCTCTAAACCTCCGTCAGCAAAGATGGATGGAGGCCATTGCGGACTATGATTTGGGTATTTCCTATACCCCTGGCAAGGCTAACGTGATGGCTGATGCCTTAAGCCGCAAGTCCTATTGCGACAACCTCATGGTTAGGCGAGCTCAACCTCGTCTTTTTGAAGAACTGCGCAAGCTGAATCTACGTATTGTTCCACAGGGTTCTCTTAATAACCTTGTGATACAACCAGATCTTGAGAAAGCTGTTAAGGATGCGCAAGCTAAAGATGCTGAAATTGATCTGATGAAGAAAGACCTTCACCTTGAAAAGTACAGGGATTTCTCGCTGTCTGAAGATGGAACCTTGTATTTCAGAAACCGCATTGTCGTACCTCGCTTCGAGCTTATGACTGACAAAGTCATGAAGGAGGCACATGATACCCCGTTGTCTATTCATCCAGGTAGCACCAAGATGTATCGTGATCTCCGTCAAAGGTACTGGTGGTCTAAAATGAAGCAGGACATTGCTCGATATGTTGCTGAATGTGATGTGTGTCGTCGCGTTAAAGCAGAACATCAGAAACCTACTGGAATTCTGCAACCACTTCCTATTCCTCTATGGAAATGGGATAAGGTTCAGATGGATTTTGTTACAGGACTTCCCAGGTCACAGAAGGGTCACGATGCTATTCTTGTCGTCGTCGACCAACTCTCTAAAGTTGCACACTTTCTGCCTATCAAAGAGACTATCACTGCTAGTCAGTTAGCAGAGTTGTATATCTCCAGAATTGTATCACTCCACGGTATTCCGAAGGAGATCAGTTCGGACCGTGGCGGTCTTTTCACTTCCAAATTCTAGGAAAGTTTTCAAACAGCTATGGGAACTCATATTACCTGGAGTTCAGCTTATCACCCCCAATCCCAAGGCCAAGTTGAACGAGTTAATCAAGTGCTTGAAGACATGCTTCGGGCTTGTGTTATATCGTTCGGCAAGAAGTGGGAAGAATCTCTCCCGTATGCCGAATTCTCTTATAACAACAGCTATCAAGCCAGCTTGAAAATGGCCCCCTTCGAAGTACTCTATGGACGTAAGTGTCGAACCCCTCTGAATTGGTCAGAAACTGGGGAACGACCGCTCGTGGGTCCGGCTATTATTCAACACACCGAAGAACAAGTTCGTATTGTCCGGGAAAATCTCAAGGCGGCTCAGGACCGCCAGAAGAGCAACTATGATCGCAAACGATGGGGTTTGACTTATCAACCTGGTGATCAAGCTTATCTTCGTGTCACTCCTATGAAAGGCACTCACCGTTTTGGAATCAAGGGCAAGCTAGCTCCGCGCTACATTGGTCCTTTCCGCATTATTGCTAGGCGTGGACAGGTGGCGTATAAATTGGAATTTCCACCGCAATTCTCCCATATCCACGACGTCTTCCATGTGTCGCAACTTCGTAAATGCTTCAAAGAATCTCCGCACCGAGCTGTGGATCACGAGGTGCTCGAATTGCAAGATGATCTATCTTATAAGGACCATCCGATCCGCATTCTCGATGAAGCTGAACGTCGGACCCGTCAGAAGGTTACCAAGTTCCTCAAAGTGCAGTGGTCAAATCATACTGAAGATGAAGCCACTTGGGAACGCGAGGATAATCTTCGTGCGGAATACCCCGAACTTTTTCCTTCTACTTATTAATTCTCGGGACGAGAATTCTTATTACTGGAGGAGATTTGTAACACCCCCAGTGGTTAACTACAGTAATCCCCTTTTGATAATGCCATGTCATCATGTTTAACAGTGCATGATCATCATTAGCATTATATTGCATTTCAATTCCTAACTCAAAATTCAAATTTAAATGAAAGTGGAAAATAAAAGTTGTGCAACATAGAAACTAAAATGTTCGATAATTAACAAATATTACAGAGACTATTCTAAAATTATAACCAACTTTTAATAAGTAATTAATGTGGTTCTAACAACCACAAAACAGGGTTGGTTAATGCCTTTTTAATTAAATAAAACCCAAATAAAAAGATGTGGACACCTAACCAATTTTTGGTAGTAGCAGATAATGTCTAGCATTTAATGGAATAAGTGCCATGTTTTACAAAAGTCATTTTGAGGCCTAACTAATTACAAAACAGTAAAAGAAAGAAACAGAAAAAGAAGAAATGGAAAAATGCCCCTGTGCACTTAAGCCCACAGTCGCACAGGAGCCGGCCCAGCCCAACTAGCCCCCTGCCCCTACCCCTAACGCCGCAGGCGCGCTGTCGAACAGCTAGCGCGCGCGCGCCCGGCCCCCCCCCACCTCTCTCCCCCCTTCCCCTCGCTCGACGCCGCGCCGGCCCGCGCCCGCCAGAGGGGATAATAACCCCTCCTCCACCCCCAGGACGAACCCTAGCTGCCTCCCTCTCCCTCTGCGTCGACTTCCACCGCACCCCCGAGCGCCGCCATGGCCGTGGTCCCGTGAAGTACGCGGCCACCGTGCTCGCCTCGCCTCGCCTCTGCGCCAGAGAGGACCACCTCGGCCTCCTCTTCCTCTCCGACGAGTCACCCGAGCCGGGAGCCCCTGCTTCGACGCCGGTGACCCCGTCTTCCTCCCCTGCCCCGCCGACCGCCGTCATTGATTCCGGCAACCACGAGCCTTCCCCGAGCCCATTACGCACACCTGCAGGCTCCCTGTGAGCACCCCTACCTCTCCCCTCTCCTCTCTCCCTCTCGGTCGAACCCTAGCCGCCGTCCCCGTTGTGCCCGATCCCGCCACCGCGCGAGCTCGTCGCCGGCGAAGCCACGGCGACCCTTGGGCCCCGTGCTGCGGCCCATTTTGCTCGCCGCGTTGCGCAGAGTCGATCTAGCCTTTTAGTTCGCTTGCTACCGCACCGCATTGCCGTTTGCCATCACCACCCGAGTCCGGTCGCCGCCGCCGTGCTCGCCATCATCGCTACACTGCGTCCCCGGCCGCGCCACCGCCACCAACGGATGCGCCGCACTGCGACCGATCCAACGCCCGCAACCGCGCCGCAAATGGCCCCCTGTGCGCCGTTTCCGAGCTCGCCGAAGTTGAGCCACCGCGTCGGGGCTCACCGGCGCACTCCGGCGGCCGGCGCTGACCGGGCGCTCACGTGGCAGCCACGGGCCCCGCCCTGTGCCGCTGACCGAGGGGCCCCACTGCCTATTTGACCCGGTCAGCGCTGCTGACTGGGCAGCTCCTGCCACTGACCTGCGGGCCCCAGTGCCTGATTAACCCTAATCAAATTTTAAACTAATTATAATTAGTATAAGACACTGACAGGTGGGTCCCGCTAGCTGATTAGGATTAGATTAGTTAATATAACTCTGTTAATTAGTCCAGTCAATGACACATGGGGCCCACTGGTCAGGTTTGACCTGGCCGGCCCCCTATTGACTGCTGACGTCAGCTTTGCGTCATGATGACGTCACCTTTTACTGTTTCGGATAATGTTTAATTTAAATAATTAAATAAATTCCAGAAATTAATAAAAACTTTAGAAAATCATGTCTTTTAATCCGTAACTCCGATCGAAAAACTTTATACATGAAAGTTGCTCAGAACGACGAGACGAATTCGAATATGCGGTCCGTTCGTCCGTCACACGTCCCTAACTATCCGAACATGCAACCGTCCCTCTCCGGTCATCTGTCTGACAAATGTCCGGAACCGGGAAAACATTCCCGGATGGATTCCTCCTTTCTCGGTAACGTGCAACCATACGTTAGGACACACCCGACACTGCACATTGTCATGCCGTACTTTGCGTTGCTCATGTTTGCTCTATATTTATACTGTTTCCTCCCCCTCTTCTCTCTCGGTAGCCCCCCGACACCGACGGTCGTCCCCGAGGCCGACGCAGCTCCGAAGCCCGAAGACACTATTGACAACCTTGCCCTTGCCGCCGAGCAACCAGGCAAGCCCCCCCCCTTTGATCATCCCGATATCGCCCATTTCTAATTTCCCATGCTTGCATTAGAATTGCTGCTGCTACTGCTTTACCTATTCTAATGCATAGCCTGTTT
This sequence comes from Thinopyrum elongatum, assembly GCA_011799875.1. Lineage (NCBI taxonomy): Eukaryota > Viridiplantae > Streptophyta > Magnoliopsida > Poales > Poaceae > Thinopyrum > Thinopyrum elongatum. The sequence continues at coordinate 565,233,294 of CM022298.1, forward strand.
ATTGTAACTTGCTATTGATAATTACCTGCATATCCTAAACTGCTTAGTTTAGGCTGGGTAGAGACCTATCAGTGACCCCACTTATCCTGACTGCCCCGCTGGATTATCCGAAGACCCGATCAACGGGATTGAAGACCAGGCCCCGACACCGCGCATCACCCCCTTAGTTGTAACGACACTGCAACGTTAATATCGAGTGCCGAGGGTGAAACCTCTTGTAGCACTTCTGATGTTAACTCTGTAGAGTAGCTATTCGGTCGTGGTCATCGAGGGTGATTCCTCCTTCACCACTTCCGGTAACGACGCTGTCGTGCAACACATCAAGTGTGAACCCATCGAGGGTGAATCCTCCGAGTTCACCTTGACAGACACATCGAGTAGGAATCCAACGAGGGTGATACCTCGGATTCCCCTGATGTTATGGACACACGGATACTTGGACTTTACACTTTTACTTGGATAGGCGGGTCGACCCTGAGGGGTACCCGCGTGCGCCTGAGAGGCGAGTGTTGTGAAGACGGGTGCATGTATGGTGCCCGAGTGATGAATACGAGGCGCGTCCGGGCATTCTTAACCCTTGCAGCAAGTCCTCGAGATGGGGCGACGGGGTCACATCTTTCGTGAGTCTCTGCTCGTTACCGCAAGCCCCTAGTCCTAACGATTTGGATATTTGATCCGAGCAGGCCTCTGGCCTGATAGCACTAACCATCACGTGGGCATAGTATGGGCGTTCTGCATCGTAGCATCAGCCGAAAGCTCTGTCAGACATCTAGTTCAGCCTTGCGGCCGGGACGGACCGGCGCCCTCCGGGTGCCTGGCTTCACCCTGCTCGCAACGACCCGGAGTGCATAGGGCGATGGCCCAAGACCCCTGAGCGCTTAGGATGTAGACCGGCGGGGACCTCTCTGCTGAGCTGTAGGTAGGGCTGCGGTGTGTCGTTTGACCGAGGCCGGGCATGACCCAGGAAAGTGTGTCCGGCCGGAGTTAATCGAGCGTGTTGGGTAAGTTGGTGCACCCCTGCAGGGAAGAAAACTTCTATCGATAGCCGGTCCTACGGTAAAGGACACTCGGAGTTGTATCCTGATTGATACAATCTAGAACTGGATACTTGGATACTATGGCTCTGGGATTGCTTTCTCGCAGGGAGTCGAGAAAGGATCTCTGGGTGAGGTTGAGACTTAATGATACTACTACATTATATTATACTGTTCTACCCTCTTCTATTTCTGCAAGACCGCTGAAGATGCTAGTCTTCGATAGGACTAGGCCTTCTCTCTATTCTGGCATTTCTGCAGCCCAGTCCACATATATAGCCTCCCTTTGAAAATGTTGCATATGTAGTGTAAATCCTTGCTTGCTGAGTACTTCTGAGTACTCACGGTTGCTTTGTTTTCCTTTTCTCCCCATATCAGTTTGTCGTGACCAAGATGACGGAGCCCCTGAGACAGATGCCCCGTCGATTGACTGCTACTACTACCCAGAGGATGGATACTACTACGAGTTGAATGACGACCAGGAGTAGGATTGGAGGATCCCAGGCAGGAGGCCTACGCCTTTCGATCGTAGTGTTTTATTTTGCCCCGCCTTTCTAAAGGCCTTTCTGTTTCTATTTCATATCTGTACCCAGATATCTAATGCTTCCGCTGACGCTTGTTCGCAAGCTTATGTATTCGAGCCCTCGAGGCCCCTGGCTTGTAATATAAAGCTTGTATGACTTTATTTATGTTTTAGAGTTGTGTTGTGATATCTTCCCGTGAGTCCTTAGGCTTGATCGTGTGCATTTGCGTGTATGATTAGTGCACGGTTGGGCCGGGGGTGTCACAACATGTTATAAAATTGCACGTCACTGCAAGGTTGGATGATCTGCAAGGCGTCCACAGTTGTCTTAGTTCTTGGTGTTGCAAAAGCAAGATCGTCGTGCTACAAAACCATGCAATGTTTTGCAAGGTCGACCGGGCAACATTGCAAGTGGGACGAGTGACGTGGAAGGCCGGCCGCCACCACTGCGAGCGCGATGCTCGATGTTGAATGGTTGTCCGTGTCATGCTGCTGATGGGGAACGAAGCATGAAAATAAAAAAATTCCTACGAAACACCCAAGATCCAATCTAGGAGGTGTATAGCTACGAGAGGGAAGTGGTGTCTACATACCCTTGTAGACCGAAAGCATTAACGATCTAGAGATCGTGGTTGGCGTAGTCGTACTCGCGTCGCGATCCAATCTGATCGAAGTACCGCACGTCCGGCACCTCCGAGTTTAGCACACGTACGGCTCGGCGGCGTCCTCTCCTTCTTGATCTGGCAAGGGAGTGAGAGGAAGTAGATGAGATCTGAACCAACATGACGGCGTGGTGGTGGTGGTGGCAGCGGAACTCCGGCAGGGCTTCGCCAAACGCTGACGGAACATGGAGGAGGAGTAATGGGAGGGAGACGGAGCAAGCACGAAAACGTCGGTTGTCCCCTGCGCCTCCCCACTATATATAGGGGTGAGGGAGGGGCATGCCAGCTCTAGACCCCCTCCCAAGGCAGGGGGGAGGAGTGCCCTCCAAGCCAAGTGGAGGCCCTCCCCCTTAGGGTTTCCCCTTCCCCATGCGCATGGGCCTTGTAGGGGCTGATGTCCCTGGCCCCCCTACAGCCCATGCTACTGTATGAGATGTGGTGAAGCCTCCGAGGACTTCCGAACCACTCTGGAACCCTCTGGAACCTTCCGGTGGCTTCCCGGTACAATACCGAAAAAACCATACTTTATCCCGGAACCCCGACAACAACTTTCTATATATAAATCTTTACCTCCGGACCATTCCAGAGCTCCTCGTGACATCCCGAATCCCATCCAAGACTCCGAACAACCTTCGGATTTTCCACTATTAATATCTCAATACTACCCTAGCGCTACCGAACGTTAAGCGTGCGACCCTACGGGTTCGGAACATGCAGACATGACTGAGACTCCTCTCCGATCAATAACCAATAGCGGGACCTAGATGCCCATATAGGTTCCTACATATTCAACGAAGATCTTTATCAGTTGAACCACGATGTCAAGGATTCAGTCAATCCCGTATGCAATTCCCTTTGTCCGGCGATATGTTACTTGTCCAAGATTCGATTGTCGGTATGTACATACCTAGTTCAATCTCGTTAGTGACAAGTCTCTTTACTCGTTTCGTAATACAAGATCCCGTGACTAAACTCATTAGTCACATGAAGCTTCTTATAGTGTTGTATTACTGAGAGGGCCCAGAGATATCTCTTCGTCACACGGAGCGACAAACCCCAATCTCGATCCATGCAACCCAACAGACGCCTTCGGAGATACGTGTAGAGCACACTTATGATCACCCAGTTATGAAGTGATGTTTGATAGCACACAAGGCATTCCTCCGGCATCCGGGAGTGGCATGATCTCATGGTCTAAGGAACTGATACTTGACATGAAGAAAGCTATAGCAAATAACTAAACAATCTGATGCTAAGCTTACGGTTGGGTCTGTCCATCACATCATTCTCCTAATGATGTGACCCCGTTATCAAATGACAACTCATGTCCATGGTTAGGAAACCATAACCATCTTTGATCAACGAGCTAGTATGGTAGAGGCTTACTAGGGATACGACGTAGTTTATGTATTCACACATGTATTTAAGTTTCCAATCAATACAATTCTAGCATGAATAATAAACATTTATCATGAACGGGAAATATGATAATAACCATTTTATTACTGCCTCTAGGGCATATTTCCAACAGTCTTCCACCTTCACTAGAGTCAATTAGCTAGTTCACATCGCCATGTGATTAACACCCAATGAGTTCTGGGGATTGATCATGTTTTGCTTGTGAGAGAGGTTTTAGTCAACGGGTCCGCAACATTCAGATCCGTGTGTACTTTGCAAATCTCTATGTCATACTGTAGATGCTGCTACCATGCTCCACTTGGAGTTATTCCAAATGACTGCTCCACTATACGTATCCGGTTTGTGACTCAGAGTCATCCGGATTGGTGTCAAATCTTGCATCGACGTAACCCTTTACGATGAACTCTTTATCACCTACATAACCGAGAAACATTAGTCTTCTTTAGACACCTAAGGATAATTTTGACCGCTGTCCAGTGATCCACTCCTAGATCACTCTTGTACCCCCTGCCAGACATATGACAAGGCACACATCAGGTCTGGTACACAGCATGGCATACATTATAGAGCCTATGGCTGAGGCATAGGGGATGGCCTTCATCCTTTCTCTTTCTTCTGCCGTGGTCGGGTTTTGAGTCTGACTCAACTTCACACCTTGCAACACAGGCAAGAACCCCTTCTTTGACTGCCCCATTTTGAACTTATTCAAAATCTTTTCAAGGTATGTGCTTTGTGAAAGTCCTATCAAGCATCTCGATCTATCTCTATAGATCTTGATGCCCAATATGGAAGCAGCTTTACCCAGGTCTTCCTTTGAAAAACTCCTTTCAAACAACCCTTTATGCTTTCCAGAAATTCTACATCATTTCCAATCAACAATATGTCATCCACATATACTATCAGAAATGCTATAGAGCTGCCACTCACTTTCTTGTAAATACAAGTTTCTTCATAAACTTTGTATAAACCTTGATTGCTTGTATCTGCGTTGGTATTTCCCCGAAGAGGAGAGGATGATGCAGCACAACAACGGTAAGTATTTCCCTCAGTTATGAAACCAAGGTTATCAACCCAGTAGGAGAACCAAGCAACACTATGTAAACGGTACCTGCACACAAATAACAAATACTTGCAACCCAACGCGTAAGAGGGGTTGTGAATCCCTCCCCGGTAAAAAGATAGATAAAATTGTATGAGATTGGATAAATAGATCTAGCAAAAACACAAAATAAAATAAAGAAAGAAAAAGTGCAGCAAGGTATTTTTGGGTTTTTGGAATAATAGATCTGAAAACAATAGATTAAAAGATAGACCTGGGGGCCGTAGATTTCACTTGGGGCTTCAGAAAATAGCATATGGTGGGTAAACAAATTACTGTTGGGCAATTGATAGAAGAGCAAATAATTATGATGATATCCAAGGCAATGATCATGTATATAGGCATCACGTCCAAGATTAGTAGACCGACTCCTACCTGCATCTACTACTATTACTCCACACATCGACCGCTATCCAGCATGCATCTAGTATATTAAGTTCATGGAGAAACGGAGTAATGCAATTAGAACGATGACATGATGTAGACAAGATCTATTCATGTAGGAATAGAACCCATATTTTTATCCTTAATAGCAACGATACATGCGTGCCTCGCTACCCCTTCTGTCACTGGGTGAGGACACCGCAAGATCGAACCCATTACAAAGCACCTCTTCCCATTGCAAGAAAAATCAATCAAGTTGGCCAAACCAAACCAAAGTTTCGAAGAAGAAATACGAGGCTATAACAATCAATCATATAAGAGATCAAAAAAGACTCAAATAATATTCATAGATAGATTTGATCATAAATTCGCACTTCATCGAATCCCAATAAACATATCGCAAAAAGTCATTACATCAAATAGATCTCCAATAGATCTCCAAGAGACCATTGTATTGAGAATCAAAAAGAGAGAAGAAGCCATCTAGCTACTGCCTACGGACCCGTAGGTCTATGGTAAACTACTCACGCATCATCGGAGGAGCACCAATGAGGATGATGAACCCCTCCGTGATCGTGTTCCCCACCGGCAGGGTGCCGGAATAGGGCTGTAGATTGGATCTCGTGGTTCTGGAACTTGTGGCGGCTGGAATTGTGTTTCGTTGACTCCCCTAGGATTTTTGGAATATTTGGGTATTTGTAGAGCTAAGAGGCGGTGGAAAGGACCTCCGTGGGCCCCACCACCCATCAGGGCGTGCCAGGGGCCTTTGGCGCGCCTAGGTGGGTGGTGGGCCCCATGAGCCTTCCCTCGTGCACTTCCTTGGCACCCAAGTTGTCTTCTGGGCTGAAAAAAATCTTCAAAAAGTTTAGCTGCGTTTGGACTCCATTTGATATGGATATTCTGCGAAGTAAAAAACAAGCAAAAAACAGCAACTGGCACTGGGCACTATGTCAATAGGTTAGTCCCAAAAAATGATATAAAGTTGCTATAAAATGAATATAAAACATCCAAGAATGATAATATAACAACATGGAACAATAAAAAATTATAGATACGTTGGAGACGTATCAGCATCCCCAAGCTTAATTCCTGCTCGTCCTCGAGGAGGTAAATGATAAAAACAAATTTTTTGATGTGGAATGCTGCCTAACATGTTCATCACATATTCTTTTCTTTTGTATCATGGACATTTGGACTTTAGATGATTCAAAGCAATAGTCTATATTTGACATGAAGACTTCAATACTCAAGCATATCAACAAGCAACCATGTCTTTCAAAATATCAACACTAAAGAAAGTTATCCCTAGCCCATCATGCTCAATCATTGATCCATTCATGAAACACACTCGAATATTAGCTACATCCATTGCACAAGTATGATCATAGTGCTCCCTAGTTGGTGCTTTATAAGAGAAGATGGAGACTCAAATAAAAATAAAAATTGCATAAAATAAATAGATAGGCCCTTCGCAGAGGGAAGCAGAGATTTGTAGAGGTGCCAGAGCTCAAAGTTTAAATTGAGAGATAAAATATTTTAAGAGGCATGCTTTTCCCATCAATGAAAACGACCGAGTAATTCCCAATACTTTCCATGCTAGATACATCATAGGCGCTTCCCAAACATAAAATAAAGTTTATTCCTTTTTCCACCATTCTTTCACAATCCATGGTTAGCCGTATCCACGGGTGCCTTACATACCAACACTTTCCAAGGAATTTATTATTTGACAAAATAAAATAAATTTATTTTTCATTTCGGGACTGGGCATCCCTATTACCGCCACACTCTAGTGCAATGACAAGTGAATAAACACTCATCTTGAGAATAACACATCTAGCATGGAAAAATATTGGCCACCCCCTGCCGCTTCATGAGCGGTACGGGCACACAAAAAGGAAATTCATTTTGAAAATTAGAGTTGGCACATACAAATATACTTAGAACGACACGGAAATACCGCATATCGGTAGGAATGGTGGACTCATATGGCATAACTGGGTTTAAGGATTTTGGATGCACAAGTAGTATTCCCACTTAATACAAGGAAAGGCTAGCAAATAGATTGAGAAGCAACCAACCAAGAAACGAAAATTCTCATAAATGAGCATTAAGCATAACTACAACCGAATAATACACCACAAGTAGGATGTAATTTCATTGCAAAATTATTGACTTTCATGCTTGCATAGGGAATCACAAACCTTAACACCAATATTCTTACTAAAGCATAATTACTCACCAACATGACTCACATATTACTGTCATCATATCTCAAAACTATTACAAAGAATCAAGTTTATTTTGTCCAATGATCTTTCATGAAAGTTCTTATTATATCCCTCTTGGATATCTATCACTTTGGAACTAGATTAATATATTACTGTTGCTTTTAGCAAGCTCTCAAATAAATTTAAGTGAAGAACATGAGCATAAAAAATTTCGTCTCTCAAAATAATATAAGTGAAGCATGAGAGAATTTCTTCAAAAAAAATACTAACTCTCAAATTAATCTAAGTGAAGCATGAGAGTATTTCTTCAAAATATAAAAGCACCACCGTGCTAAAAAAGATATAAGTGAAGCACTAGAGCAATTCCATAGCTCAATTTTTTTAAGTGAAGCACATAGAGCAATTCTAACAAATCATAGCATAATTATGGCTCTCTCAAATAGGTGTGTCCAGCAAGGATGATTGCGACAAACTAAAAAGCAAAACAAGCAAAGACTCATATAATACAAGACGCTCCAAGCAAAACTCATGATATGTGACAAATAAAAATATAGCTCCAAGTAAAATTACCGATGGTTGTTAGAAGAAAGAGGGGATGCCTTCCGAGGCATCCCCAAGCTTAGTTGTTTGGTTCTCCTTGAATATTATCTTGGGGTACCATGGCCATACCCAAGCTTAGGCTCTTTTCACTCCTTATTTCTTCATCCATCGAGATCTCACCCAAAACTTGAAAACTTCAATCACACAAAACTTAACAAAACCTTCATGAGATCCGTTAGTATAAGAAAACCAATCTTTGCTTTAAGTACTGTTGCAAACCCATTCATATTTTGTTATTGCATTATACCTATTGTATTCTAACTTTACCATGGCTTATAGCCTCCAATACAATCCATAGATTCATCTAAGCACACAATGCAACGAAAACTGAATCTGTCAAAAACAGAACAGTCTGTAAAGACTCGAATTTTACTCATACTTCTGTAACTCAAAATATCCTGAAAACTTAGGAAAACAGAGTAAATTCATATATTAATGTTGTGTAAAACATTCAGAATTTTTCGTCGCTTCTGTCAATTTTAACAATTCTGCTACTGGACGCAAAAGTTTCTGTTTTTCAATAGGATCAAATCAACTATCACCCAAAGCTATCCTAAAGGCTTAACTTGGCACAAATACTAATTAAAACATAAAAAACACAATCATAACAGAGGCATAATTGTGCAAACACTCAAGAACAGAAATAAAAAAGCAAAACTAAATTTTATTCATTGGGTTGCCTCCTAACAAGCGCTATCGTTTTATGCCCCTAGCTAGGCATAATGCATAGATTCAAGTATTGTCATCTTTAGTTTTCAACTCCTCAATCACAAAACTAAAATTCTTCAAGCATTTAGCATGCATATTTTCAATAATAACACTTCTAGGAATAAGATTGAAGAATTCATTCTTGCAAGTAGGGCTTTTTATCACTTCAACAAAATTGGGGGTGAATACTAATCATTTTAAGATCTTCATTGTTGCTACTAGAAGTGACACCCTTGTTCTTAGAAACATGTGTAGTCTTGTAATTCTTACTAGTAGGAGTTTTTTCGATAGCTTTAACAGAAGAAAAGGTCAAGCTTAAGTTACTTAAAATTGCTTCCAACTTATCAATTCTAGTGGGGCTCTCTTCTACCCTCTCGTTAACTACGGGTTCCTTTTCCCTTAATAATTTAAGAGCATCTCCCGCTTTTGACCCAATTTTATTAGCAAAATTATGCATTCTTTTATCCAAATTTTCAATATGTTCTTCGGTGAGCATTTTCTTTTCAATAGCATCTAGCCATTGCATAACATTCTCAAGAGTTAAAATCGTTTCATTGATAATGATAGGTGGTGCACCCACTAGATCTCCCATAGCATTAAAAGCATCCAAAGATGGACACATCAAGAAATTCCCACCGGTAATTGTATTAAGAATGAATCTATACCAAGTGGTAATGCCCACATAAAAACTGCGAAGAAGAATAACGGTAGATTGCTTGCGAATAGATCTATTATGAGCGTTGCAAATCCTATACCAAGCATCTTTTAGATTCTCCCCTCCCCTTTGCCTAAAGTTAAGAACCTCATTTTCGGGTGTACATGCAATAGAGGAGGAACTAGCCATAACAACAAAGTTGGCAAGCAAGGGAACGCAAAAACAAAAGATCGAACAAGAAAAAGGCGAACGAAAAAGAAGGCAAATAAAAAGGCAATTTTTTTTGTGAAGTAGGGGAGATGAAAATGAGAGGCAAACGACAAATAATGTAAATTGCAAGGATATGAGATCTGTGATTAGGAACCTGATAGATGTTGATGATGTCTCCCTCATACGTCTCCAACGTATCTATAATTTTTTATTGTTCCATGCTGTTATATTATTATTCTTGAATGTTTTACAATCATTTTATAGCAACTTTATATCATTTTTTGGGACTAACCTATTGACATAGTGCCCTATGCCAGTTACTGTTTTGCTTTTTTTTTACTTCACAGAATATCAGTACCAAATGGAGTCCAAACGCAACGAAAGTTTTTGGAGACTTTTTCTGGACCAGAAGACACCCAGTGGGCCAAAGAAGTACCAGAGGGAAGGCCTGAGGGGAGCAAAACCCACCAGGGTGCGCCAGGAGGCCCAGGTGCACCCAGGGGGGTTGTGCCCACCTCGAAGCCCCCCTGCACCATCTCTTCACCCTATAAATTCCCAAATATTCCAGAAACCCTAGGGGAGTCGACGAAACACAATTCCAGCCGCCGCAAGTTCTAGAACCATGAAATCCAATATATACACCATCACGGAGGGTTCATCATCCTCATTGGTGCCTCTCCGATGATGCGTGAGTACACTAGTAGAAAAAGGCCCATTTGTCCCGGTTCCAGAGGCCCATTTGCCCCGGTTCTGGAACCGGGACTAAAGCCCAACACCTTTAGTCCCGGTTCGCTTACGAACCGGGACAGATGTGGCTCCATGTGGCCACTGCGGCGAGCCCAGGCAGGAGGGCCTTTAGTCCCGGTTGGTAACACCAACCGGGACCAAAGAGCATCCACGCGTCAGCAGCTCAGGAGCAGGGTTTTTTTTTGAAAGGGGGGGGGGTTTGGGGGTTTTGTAGGGTTAATTTAGGGGTTTCATATATTGTGTTAGCTAGCTAATAGAGAGAAGTGTCCTCTCTTATCTCCGTGCTTGGTCGACGCTATGTACTATACATATAGAGAGGACTCGACACGCTAGCTAGTAAGCAAATGAAGGAAACCATTAAGTACACAAGATCGTCATGAACATATACAGAGAGAAGTGATCGACCTCCTCCTTCTCCGAGAGATTGGTCGAACAACAAGTTTTCGTATATCTATCCGACGCTACTAGCTACATATATACAATATAAGATCTCTTACAATCCCTAACATCTGATGTCTAGTTCCACATGGTATTCTCCGGCTGGATTGATGACGTGGTCAAGAAAGAATCCCGCCAATTCCTCTTGAATTGCTTTTATGCGATCTTGTGGTAGGAGTTCATCCCGCATCTGCCAAATCTAATTTGAAGAAGGGGGTCAATACATATATATGAATGAAACTCAACACAAATGATGGTAATAAAATAAAATTGTGAATATTATTGCTTACGCACTTCATATTTTTTTTCATAGTAGCCCCGCTTAGAGGTCGTCGCGTTGTAGATGTACTCGCAAACGTAGTATCCACAAAAATTATTCCCGCCTTCCTGCCACAACCACTTTACGAGAAATAGAGGTCAATCAAACTGATAATCAAGCATTATAAATGGTATTGATGAAACTAGCTAGAATCAATGGGAGATGCGCGGAACTAGCTAGTAGTACTTACTTTCGGGTGTGTAAATCGCAGCTCCCTCGGCAGTCCCGGAGCTTCTGCGGTGAACACTTTCCAAACCCTGCGAGACAAAGAAAATAATTACTTGATATCAGGAAATGAACAAAGTTGCCGATATGGTGCGATAATGATCGATTGAACTTACTTCTGGAGCATTTCAGTCATGGCCGCATACTCCTTGGGATCTTTTCGTCTTGAGTCTAAGACGGTTACTAGTCCCTGCTCAAGCTTAATCTCTAGGAGAATAAAGTGGAAGCTGCGCACGCATGCATAACTCATCAATTACATTACTATAACCTCGAGTAATAATGGAAACCGAATATGTAGAAGACAGTAACACTCACTTGAATTTGTAAGGAAAGAGTATTTTATCTTTGTTTTGATTTTTAAGCAATGATTGTAACAAGTTGGCCTCGGTTTCTTTCGCATTATATTTAACCGTCCATTCATCTATGAGATTTGTGTTAATGAACCCAATATCATAGATTTGTGCATTTCTGCATTCGACGATCTTCAATCTGCATAATATAGTGAGGATAATTATATATACATGCAATGAAAGAGCTGAGCTATATATATAGACTTAATTACAGAAGTATAGTACTTACAGACAGTAGCAAGTGATGATTATTTTATCGAGGTCCTTTTGATTGTAAAAGTGGAAGAACTCCTCAAATGGAATAGACAACAGATCAATTCCAACGAGGTCGTGCTCCTCTTTAACTCTCAGCGTCAAAATATCCTTCCCAGACTTGCAGGTGTCCATGTACCACTTATGGAATCTTCGCATCATCGTTGTTAGAGGAGGATCACCAGGTCTGACGAGAGGCTTCCCGTACCGGTATTTGTGTTCGTCCACCTCCATTGTATCAAAATGTGCATCGTCGGGCAGGTAATCACCAGGATTGGTACCGGGCAGCATCCCCGGCAGATTTGCGACGATATCGCTAGACACCTTGAGCGGGGGGCACGATTGGTTTGCCTGTTCGCCGAGCTGGGGAATTTTGTTCCCACTTCTTCGTTCTTGTAACCTTTTGTCACTTGAAGTAGTTCCCGACCGGCGCACTCCTTCCACTGCCTTTTTAAGAGCGCGGACATGGTTGTCATTCGGCGGAGGCGGTGGTGGTCGCTTCAGGTTCTCCAAAGTGCGCTTCAATTTCACCGGATCTATCTTCTCCTCTAGAGGTGGATTTTTCTTTGCAAAAAAGTCCTTCACTTGGGCTTGACAGATCTGCGCATTTTTGTCCTCGGTCATCTCGTATGGTAACTTCTCTAGAGACTTGAGAGATGGACCGAATATGTATTGCCTCCTGCCTCTGGCTGTACTGCTAGACGCCGGAGCAGCGGGAGCGGCTGTGGCTGTCTTTGTTCGTTGCCTTACGAGGCAGAGAAGGAGGCGGAGTGCTACGACGCGCCGGAGCAGCAGCGGTTGTCTTTCGCTATTGCTGACGAGGCGGAGGAGGAGGCGGGCTACTCGGACACGCCGGCGCAGGCGGAGAAGGAGGCGGAGTGCCGCCACGCGCCGGAGCAGCCGGAGAAGGAGGCGGACTGCCCTGATCACTCACCGGAGGAGGAGGCGGAGTGCCCTGACTCGCCGGAGGAGGAGGAGGAGGCGTCCAGTTCGGAAGGTTGATGAGCTCCTTCCGCCATAGACATGGAGTCTTCAGAGCAAGACCCAACTGAGTCTCCCCTTCACCGGTAGGGTGGTCAAGCTCGAGCTCCTCAAATCCCTCCATTATTTCATCGACCATCACAACAGCATAGCCTTGTGGAATCGGAAGGCAGTGAAAAGTTGCGCCGGGTTGAGGAGGTGCAACAGAGCCGACAGCCGCCTTGACTTTGAGGTGCTGCCATTGCGTCATAAGGTGGCAATCTTGAGCCTCCGTGATAGCATCCACGGGGTAGCTGTGAGCCATGAAGTCAGGCTGCTGAAGGAGCTCGGTGGAAGCCACGTTGCTTCTCCGCTGAGATGGTGGGGTAGCTTCTTGGGTAGCTCCGGCAGGTCGCTGGCTCTGAACTAGTAGTGCTTGTTCCTCTAGCGCTCGTACCCTTGCATTCAGCTTCTGCAGTTCGGTCTGCTCCACTTTCCTCCTCCTCTCCCGGGTTTTGTAACCGCCTGTGCTGGGAAACCCAACCTTCCATGCAACGGAGCCTGCCGTGCCTCGTGTTCGTCCTGGGTGCTCAGGATTCCCGAGGGCCTGTGTGAGCTCGTCATTCTCTCTGTCGGGAACGAACGTCCCTTGCTGCGCTGCGGCGATATACTTCTGAAGCTTCTTGACGGGTATTTCAAGTTGCTCCTTCGTCCAACAGCACTTCCCTGTTTCAGGGTCCAAGGTTCCCCCAACCCCGAAGAACCAAGTCCTTGAACGGTCTGGCCAGTTCAATGTCTCTGGTTCGACCCCTTTATCAAGCAGGTCCTTCTCAGCCTTGTCCCACAACGGCCGGGCTTTGAGGTAGCCACCTGACCCTGTGCGATGGTGATGCTCCTTCTTTGCAGCATTTTTCTTGTTTGTCGCTGACATCTTCTTACTCTTCTCCGATGTCTTGTGGGCCACAAATGCGGGCCAGTGATCTCTTATCTTCTCAAATCGGCCGGTGAATTCTGGAGTCTTCCCTTTGTCGACAAACATTGATTTCAACTCATTCTTCCACCTCTTGAATAGATCTGCCATCTTCTTAAGAGCATGAGCCTTGACCAATGGCTCTATAACTGGCTTATCCGGATCCTCCTCTGGCGGTAGGGTGAAATTTGCCTTCAGCGCGGTCCAAAGATCATCTTTCTGTCTATCGTTGACAAAAGACACTTGAGGGTCTTCGCTCTTAGGCTTATTCCATTGGTGGATGCTGATCGGGATCATGTCCCTAACAAGAACCCCGCACTGAGCAGAAAATGCTTCCTTGGTCCGGCTGGGTTCAATCGGTTGGCCATCGCCCTTGATTGTTGTGATCGTGAACCTTTCATCCGGCGCAACCTTTTCTTCGGGCCTCGTCTCGTTACCGAAGTTTGGCTCGATCCGGAGGGCTATAAAAGAAGAAAGAAGAGAGTTAATATGTGTACATACCAAAACAATTAATGCATCAATTAGCTAGTCAGCATAGGCTTAATTAATATATATACCTCGCCGGACTTTGCAACATCTCCTTCCTCCGTTCGCTCACCGGAGCAGTCATCACGGTCTCCTTCTTCCACCGGCATTCCGTCACCGGAGCCATCATAATCATGTCCTTCCACCTCCATTGTTCGATCACCGGAGCCTGCTTCACCCTCTCCTTCCAGACCATCGGTGTCGTTGAGATATGACAAGACATCACCTCTGCCGAGGATTATGTCCCCCAACAACTGTTCTGCTTCGATGTCTCGGTGCTCCGTAGTTTCTGCAAATATTACAACATGGCAATTAATATACAAACATGACAGATGGATATATTAGTGCAAACGTAGACCTAGCTAGCTCGACGCTTCTACGGTTTGGGGTGGCCTCGACAACGCTTCTAGGGTCTGGGGTGGCCTAGGCAACGCTTCTAGGGTTTGGGGTGGCCTCGACAACGCTTCTAGGGTTTGGGTCGGACCGCCTCTCTCATGAATGTCCGACGTCCGGACCGACAAGGGATTTAACAAAATGACGCCATTCTGGATGTGCAGAAAATGGTCCATATTTTTCCTGATCTCATCTACCCTTCTATATGTCATGTTGTCTAGTGTCAAAGAATTCAAGAAAACCTTGACTTCATCATTAGCCGGAAATGACAAGCGTATAATGGTACGAAGCTCTTCAAAGTTGTTTTGGAACGGAGTTCCCGATAGAATAATTCGCTTTTTGGTACAAAGTTCAGCAAGAGCCTTCCGAATATCGCTATTTGGAAGGCCTTTGCTGAAATTCGTACCAAAAGGCGAATTATTCTATCAGCAACTCCGTTCCAAAACAACTTTGAAGAGCTTCGTAGCATCATACGCCTGTTACTTCTGGCAAATGATGAAGCCATGGATTTCTTCAATACTTTGACAGACAGTGTGACATATAGAAGAATATATATATATATATATAGATGAGATCAGAAAAAATTGGATCAACTTGTGCACATCCATAATGGGGGCATTCTTGATAAATTGGATCAACTTGTGCGCAACGCTTCTAGGGTTTGGGGTGGCCTAGGCAACGCTTCTAGGGTTTGGGGTGGCCTCGACAACGCTTCTAGGGTTTGGGCCGGACCGCCTCTCTCATGAATGTCCGACGTCCGGACCGACAAGGGATTTAACAAAATGACATCATTCTGGATGTGCAGAAAATGGTCCTCGACAACGCTCTTTTAACTTGGTAAATTTGGGTGGCCTCGACAACTCTTCTAGGGTTTGGGGTGGCCTCGACAACGCTTTTTCAGTCCCGGTTTGGGTGGACTCCAGAGTTGGTCGGGTGAGAGGGGGTTGATCGACGTCCCCTCTCATGTCTAAGTCAATGTACAACATGAAAATTTCTAAGTGAATGAACAACTCTGAATTTTTTTTACATGTACTCCTACAACATGAACATTTCTAAGTGATTGCCAAACTATTTGCTAAACTTTATGCTTCATTTATGTGAAGATCAATTGTCCAATATAACTATGTTCGCGATATGAGGCATTGGACATTATCTAGATCACATGCCTCAAAATCAAAGGGAAAACTCCTCTCACAACTATCCGCGGTGCCCAACAATATGAAATCATTCACAAATATTGATGTTGGACTCGACTAAATATGCAATCCATAGTCCAATCAAGTATATAAGTCCGCGGTGATCAAACACATACAAGTTACAAAAATTTCTATGCTCACAAAAATATAAGCCCGAGGGGAATTGAAGTTACCAGGGTTATGTTTATACAACAAATGGACATCTCATCTCATTTCATCTCATCTGAAAAAACATAGCACATCTAAAAAAAATACATACATACATACACGGAAAAAAATTGCTATGAACAAAAAAAACATCATATATGAACATTTTCTATATCCATCCATACATACATACATACATACAGTGAAAAAAATGCTATGAACAAACACATCAGTAGTAATTATTTTTATAATGATTTGGCCTCAAAAAATTTCTTTTATTAGTATTTTCAAACTCTATAATGACCCTGTTGCACTAGAACTATTTCAAATAATTCTTTTCAAATGCGACAAATTTTTTGAGAAGTCGTCTGATGCCTATAGATCATTTTTATGCAAAAACCCACTTTGGTCATTTGAAACTTTTGAGCACAACTTACATTTTTCAATTTTGGTCCAATCTTGGCATTGAACTACAACCCTATTTTTTCCTTACTAAATTATTTTGAAAAAATTACTCCAACTTCATGACAGTACCCACACTCCATTTCACCAAAAACCTTCTGATCCATAGTTCAAATTTTTCAAATTTCATTCAAATGAAATTTGAACCAGATTCAAATTCCTTGCTAAAAACCTATTTTAAACCACTCCAAAAATTCTGAAATTTTGCCATCACCTTTGTCTTGCATCAGTACCTCACCACAAAAAAATTCAGAAATTTCAAAAATTCCCAAAGCCATCTAGCATTTCATCAAACACCTTCTATGCATTTCATCAATAAATTTCAGAAAATTCAGAAGGGGGGGCTGCTGCTGCTCTTCACTGTCCACTCCTTCTCCTCTCCTTCACGGCGTTGCTGCTGCTCTTCAATGCGTCGGGGCCGGCGGCGACCATGGAGCAGTGGCAGAGCAAGGCCGAGCTTGGGGGAGCACGCGGCGACGGGGAGCAGGGGGCCATGGGAAAGGGGGTGCTCACTGGGGGGCGGCGATGGCTGGAGGCCGACGACGAGGATGGCGAGCTCGGGGCGGCACGCGGCGACGGGGACGAGGACGGCGGGGGAGAGAGCGCAGGATCGAAGAACTGAATGGAAATTTTCACAAGTGCTGCTTATATACACTAAGCATTGGTCCCGGTTCGTGGAACCAACCGGGACCAATGCCACCTTTAGTCCCGGTTCGTACCACCAATCGGGACCAAAGGTCTCTTTTCAGCAGCCCAAAGGGCGGGAAACAGAGGCCTTTGGTCCCGGTTGGTGCCACCAACCGGGACCAAAGGCCTTGTGCTGCCCGCGGCCAAAAGTTTAGTCCCACCTTGCTAGTTGAGAGGGGCGCGGAGTGGTTTATAAACCCCACTGCCGCTGCCCTCTCGAGCTCCTCTCAAATGCAGGCTTACGGGCCTAACGTGACACTCCGTTGCCTGTGGGCCTACTGGGCCTTCTGCGGGCCTGAATCCTGGCCCGTGGTTGGGTTTCTAGTCGTATTCAGGCCGTGGTGGCCCAGTAGGTGGCATTTTTTTCTATTTTTTTCCAGTTTTTTGTTTTCTTTTTTGCTTTATTTATTTTATTTTGTTTCTACTTACAGCAAAATACAAACTATTTTTCAGTGATTCTTTTTGCTTCTAGGTAATAAAAATTATAAACTTGCTGTTAGTGCCATTAGTTTTCCAATTTGAATAATTTAAATTTGAATTCTTTGAAATTTGTGTGAATCACTAGTTTGTGATTAACTTTACTATAAAAATAGATTTTGAAGTGATTCTTTTTCCTGCTATTTAATATTACTGTGTTTTATCATTATATTCAAAAACAGTTTTTGTTATTTTAGTTTCTAACAAAAAAAATCTTTATGATAATTCTTTTTGCTATTAAAGTTTCTAACAAAAAAAGTTCTTTATGAAAATTCTTTTTGCTTTTAATGTTTTGAACAGAAAATACTTTGATAATTTTAGTTGCATAAATTTTAGTTGATTCCTTTTGCTATTAGAGTTTCATTAAAGTTTTCTAGTTCATTCTTTTGTGTGTTCAAAATGAACCATTCAAAGCCACATCATCAATTTTCAACCCTTTCTGACTTCATCTGTTATTTTTCATGCATTTACTGATTTTTTTGAGCTAAATGACCCTGAAATTGAAAAGCACTTCAAATGAACTCTGAAGAGGTTGAAAATTGGCATGATATCATCATTTCACCCACATAGCATGTGCTAAAAATTTGAGAGGGTTATGGCAAAAACTGGATGCACTTCGTGTACAAAATGGACAATCTCTTTCGAAGTATCAGGGTTTCGGACGAAAACTCATCTATTACAAAGGGATTTCTTTTTTTTGAACTTATTTGAACTCCAGACTTTTTGTCTGCTCAAAATGAACCATTCAAAGCCACATCATCAATTTTCAACCCTTTCTGACTTCATTTGTTATTTTTCATGCATTTACTGATTTTTTTGAGCTAAATGACCCTGAAATTGAAAAGCACTTCAAATGAACTCTGAAGAGGTTGAAAATTGGCATGATATCATCATTTCACCCACATAGCATGTGCTAAAAAGTTGAGAGGGTTATGGCAAAAACTGGATGCACTTCGTGTACAAAATGGACAATCTCTTTCGAAGTATCAGGGTTTCAGACGAAAACTCATCTGTTACAAAGGGATTTCATTTTTTTGAACTTATTTGAACTCCAGACTTTTTGTGTGCTCAAAATGAACCATTCAAAGCCACATCATCAATTCTCAACCCTTTCTGACTTCATCTGTCTTCACTTTTTCTTCGCTTGTGTCCTTTGCTTATTGCGCCATAACCATGGATATTCTTCATTGCTTAACAGGGTGCTTGGGTCAGCCTTGACTTTGAAGGGAGAAATTTCATGAAACTTTTCATAATCTTCAGACATGTCTGTCTTACCCTCCACTCCCACGATGTCTCTTTTCCCTGAAAGAACTATGTGGCGCTTTGGCTCATCGTATGATGTATTCGCTTCCTTATCTTTTCTTTTTCTCGGTTTGGTAGACATGTCCTTCACATAGAAAACCTACGCCACATCATTGGCTAGGACGAATGGTTCGTCTGTGTACCCAAGATTGTTCAGATCCACTGTTGTCATTCCGTAATGTGGCTCTACCTGTACCCTACCTCCTGACAGATTGACCCATTTGCGCTTAAACAAAGGGACCTTAAAATCATGTCCGTAGTCAAGTTCCCATATGTCCACTATGTAACCATAATATGTGTCCTTTCCCCTCTTGGTTGCTGCATCAAAGCGGACACCGCTATTTTGGTTGGTGCTCTTTTGATCTTGGGCGATCGTGTAAAATGTATTCCCATTTATCTCGTATCCTTTGTAAGTCAATACAGTCGAAGATGGTCCCCTGGACAACGAGTACAGCTCATCAGAAACAGTGTTGCCATCCCTGAGACGTGTTTCCAACCAACTGCCGAAAGTCCTGATGTGTTCACATGTAATCCAATCGTCACACTACTCCGGGTGTTTGGAGCGCAGAATGTTCTTGTGTTCATCGACATACGGGGTCACCAAGGTAGAGTTCTGTAGAACTGTGTAGTGTGCTTGAGACCAAGAATGCCCGTCCCTGCATATTATTGAGTCCCCTCCTAGCGTGCCTTTTCCAGTCAGTCTCCCCTCATACCGCGATTGAGGGAGACCAATCTTCTTAAGGTCAGGAATGAAGTCAACACAAAACCCAATGGCATCCTCTGTTTGATGGCCCATGGAGATGCTTCCTTCTGGCCTAGCACGGTTACGGACATATTTCTTTAGGACTCCCATGAACCTCTCAAAGGGGAACATATTGTGTAGAAATACGGGGCCCAGAACGACAATCTCGTCGACTAGATGAACTAGGACGTGCGTCATGATATTGAAGAAGGATGGTGGGAACACCAGCTCGAAACTGACAAGACATTGCGCCACATCACTCCTTAGCCTTGGTATGATTTCTGGATCGATCACCTTCTGAGAGATTGCATTGAGGAATGCACATAGCTTCACAATGGCTAATCGAACGTTTTCCGGTAGAAGCCCCCTCAATGCAACCGGAAGCAGTTGCGTCATAATCACGTGGCAGTCATGAGACTTTAGGTTCTGGAACTTTTTCTCTGCCATATTTATTATTCCCTTTATATTCGACGAGAAGCCAGACGGGACCTTCATACTGAGCAGGCATTCAAAGAAGATTTCCTTCTCTTCTTTGGTAAGAGCGTAGCTGGCAGGACCTTCATACTGCTTTGGAGGCATGCCGTCTTTTTCGTGCCAATGTTGCAGGTCCTCCCGTGCCTCCGGTGTATCTTTTGTCTTTCCATACACGCCCAAGAAGCCTAGAAGGTTCACGCAAAGGTTCTTCGTCACGTGCATCACGTCGATTGAAGAGCGGACCTCTAGGTCTTTCCAGTTGGGTAGGTCCCAAAATATAGATTTCTTCTTCCACATGGGTGCACGTCCCTCAGCGTCATTCGGAACAGACAGTCCGCCGGGACCCTTTCCAAAGATTACCTGTAAATCATTGACCATAGCAAGTACGTGATCACCGGTACGCATGGCGGGCTTCTTCCGGTGATCTGCCTCGCCTTTGAAATGCTTGCCTTTCTTTCGACATTGATGGTTGGTCGGAAGAAATCGACGATGCCCCAGGTACACATTCTTCCTGCATCTGTCCAGGTATATACTTTGGGTGTCATCTAAACAATGCGTGCATGCGTGGTATCCCTTGTTTGTCTGTTCTGAAAGGTTACTGAGAGCAGGCCAATCATTGATGGTTACAAACAGCAACGCATGCAGGTCAAATTCCTCCTGTCTGTGCTCATCCCACACACGTACACCGTTTCCATTCCACAGTTGTAAAAGTTCTTCAACTAATGGCCTTAGGTACACATCAATGTTGTTGCCGGGTTGCTTAGGGCCTTGGATGAGTACTGGCATCATAATGAACTTCCGCTTCATGCACAGCCAAGGAGGAAGGTTATAGATACATAGAGTCCCGGGCCAGGTGTTGTGATTGTTGCTCTGCTCCCCGAAAGGATTAATGCCATCCGCGCTTAAACCAAACCATACGTTCCTTGGGACACCTGCAAACTCAGCCCGGTACTTTCTCTCGATTTTTCTCCACTGCGACCCATCAGCGGGTGCTCTCAACTTCCCGTCTTTCTTACGGTCCTCTCTGTGCCATCGCATCAACTTGGCATGCTATTTGTTTCTGAACAGACCTTTCAACCGTGGTATTATAGGAGCATACCATATCACCTTGGCAGGAACCCTCTTCCTGGGGGGCTCACCGTCAACATCACCAGGGTCATCTCGTCTGATCTTATACCGCAATGCACTGCATACCGGGCATGCGTTCAAATCCTTGTATGCACCGCGGTACAGGATGCAGTCATTAGGGCATGCATGTATCTTCTGCACCTCCAATCCTAGAGGGCATACGACCTTCTTTGCTGCGTACGTACTGTCGGGCAATTCGTTATCCTTTGGAAGCTTCTTCTTCAATATTTTCAGTAGCTTCTCAAATCCTTTGTCAGGCACAGCATTCTTTGCCTTCCACTGTAGCAATTCCAGTACGGTACCGAGCTTTGTGTTGCCATCTTCGCAATTGGGGTACAACCCTTTTTTGTGATCCTCTAACATGCGACCGAACTTCAGCTTCTCCTTTTCACTTTCGCACTGTCTCCTTGCATCAACAATGACCCGGCGGAGATTATCATCGGGCACATCGTCTGGTCCCTCTTGATCTTCAGCTTCCCCCGTTGCAGCATCACCGTATTCAGGGGGCACATAGTTGTCATCGTCCTCTTCTTCTTCGATGTCTTCCATCATAACCCATATTTCTCCGTGCTTGGTCCAAACATTATAGTGTGGCATGAAACCCTTATAAAGCAGGTGGGTGTGAAGGATTTTCCGGTCAGAGTAAGACTTCGTATTCCCACATATAGGGCATGGACAACACATAAAACCATTCTGCTTGTTTGCCTCAGCCACTTCAAGAAAATTATGCACGCCCTTAATGTACTCGGAGGTGTGTCTGTCACCGTACATCCATTGCCGGTTCATTTGCGTGCATTATATATAATTAAGTGTGTCAAAAACCATTACAGAACATCATGAATAGGTAAGTGACCAAATTAATAGAAGTTCATCATCACATTAAAACCAAAGTACATACATAGTTCTCATTGAACAACATATAGCTCTCCAGATCATCTAATTAAACCATACATTGAAACTATGTAAAACATTTCAATGCAACAACAAATGCGATCAGAATCGCAACCAAGGTAACAATTGATCCAACGGCATAATGATACCAAGCCTCGGTATGAATGGCATATTTTCTATACTTTCTAATCTTGAAGCGCATTGCATCCATCTTGATCTTGTGATCATCGACGACATCCGCAACATGCAACTCCAATATCATCTTCTCCTCCTCAATTTTTTTTATTTTTTCCTTCAAGTAATTGTTTTCTTCTTCAACTAAATTTAACCTCTCGACAATAGGGTCGGTTGGAATTTCCGGTTCACATACCTCCTAGATAAATAAAATCTATGTCACGTTGGTCGGCATAATTGTCATAAACAATAAATGAACCAAATAGTTATAAAATATAATATATACCACATCCGAATCATAGACAGGATGAGGGCCGACGGGGGCGGATACCAAAACCATCGCACTATATAATAACAAAGAATAATAGAAGTAAGAAAATTATACAAGTATCTATCTAAATCATACAAGTAAGAATTTTTCTCTTTTAGAAAGAAGATAAGAACAAGAGGCTCACCACGGTGGTGCCGGCGACGAGATCGGCGCGGGCGATCGACGGCGGTGAAGACGGGGACCGGACATGACGGACCGCTAAACCTAGACAAATCTTGAGGAAAATGGAGCTTGGAGGTCGAGCTTGGAGAGAAGAAAGCTTAAGTAGTGTGGCTCGGGCATTTCATCGAACACCTCATGTGCATAGGAGGTGAGCTAGAGCACCACAAAGCCCTCCCCTAGCCGGCCAGAAAAAACAGAGCAGTGGAGTGCTCTGCTCGCGGGCGAGGGGGTATATATAGGCACAACATTGGTCCCGGTTCATGGTTGGAACCGGGACTAAAGTCCACCCTTTGGTCCCGGTTCCAGCTACGAACCGGGACCAATGGATGTGGGCCAGGAGCGAGGCCCATTGGTCCCGGTTCGTATCTGGAACCGGGACCAAAGGGTCCAGACAAACCGGGACCAATGCCCCACGAGGCCCGACCGCCCCCCTGGACGCATGAACCGGGACGTATGCCCCCATGGGTCCCGGTTCGTGACTGAACCGGGACTAATGGGCTGGGTATGCCTGAACCAAAGCCCTGTTTTCTACTAGTGGTAGTTCACCATAGACCTACGGGTCCGTAGGCAGTAGCTAGATGGCTTCTTCTCTCTTTTTGATCCTCAATACGATGGTCTCTTGGAGATCTATTTGATGTAACTCGTTTTGCGGTGTGTTTGTTGGGATCCGATGAACTTTGAGTTTATGATCAGATCTGTATCCATGAAAGTTATTTGAGTTTTCTTTGATCTCTTATATGAATGATTACTTATAGCCTCGTATTTCTTCTTCGAATCTTAGGTTTACTTAGGCTAACTAGATCGATTTTTCTTGCCATGGGAAGAGGTGCTTTGTGATGGGTTCCATCGTGCGGTGTTCTTTCCCAGTGACAGAAGGTGCAGAAAGACACGCATGTATCATTGCTATTAAGGATAACAAGATGGGGGCTATTCCTACATGAATACATCTTGTCTACATCATGTCATCATTCTTATTGCATTACTCTGTTTCTCCATGAACTTAATACCCTAGATGCATGCTGGATAGCGGTCGATGTGTCGAGTAATAGTAGTAGATGCAAGCAGGAGTCAGTCTACTAAACTTGGACGTGATGCCTACATAATGATCAGTGTGTGGATATCATCATAATTACGATCTTCTATCAATTGCCCAACTGTAATTTGTTTACCCACCGTATGCTATTTTCTCGAGAGAAGCCACTAGTGAAATCTACGGCCCCCGGGTTTATTCTTTATCATATTTGCTTTGAGATCTATTTTTATTCACTTTTATTTTCAGATCTATTATTCCAAAACCCAAACATACCTTGCTGCACTTTTTATTACTTATTTTATTTTGCGTTTTATCGAGAGCTATTTATCCAATCTACCACAAACCTATCTATCTTTTTACCGTGGAGGGATTGACAACCCCTTTTACGCGTCGGATTGAAAGTATTTGTTCTTTGTGTGCAGGTACCGTTTACATAGTGTCGCTTGGTTCTCCTACTGGATTGATACTTTGGTTTCATAACTGAGGAAAATACCTACCGTAACTGTGCTGCATCATCCCTTCCTCTTTGGGGAAATACCAACGTAGTTCAAGCGACATCAAAAGGAATTTCTGGCGCTGTTGCCGGGGAGACATCATCAACATCTATCAGGTTCCTAATCACAAATCTCATCTCCTTGCAATTTACATTATTTGCCATTTACCTCTCATTTTCATCTCCCCCACTTCACAAAAATTTGCCGTTTTATTCGCCCACTTTTTCGTTCGCCTTTTTCTCGTCAGATCTCTTATTTGCTTAAACTAGTCATCATGAGTGACTTTGGTATGGCAGAAATAGATGGTGGCCTAACTCCAAAAATTGGACGATCTAGCAATCTGGATGCTAAAACTTTTGTTTTGGGGCAAGGGAATGTTATGGGAAAAGAACATATCCAAGAATTTTTCAATTGTGTTGGAAATTTGACTCTTGATGATACTCCTATACTTAAAAGAACTAAATCTTATGCGGAAGCAATTTCAGCACTAGTTCTGAAACTTGAAAATAGATTTATCCATACCCACCCTACCTTTCAAAGATTGTTTTATGAGCTACCCGTTATAAAGGATCCGAAAGCTAAAAAGTTAGCCACCCTTGTTCTTATGAATGAATTTGATCACATAGTACGGGAGGCTAGGGAATTTTTTTATTTTTATGCATGAACTGTGAAAAATCGGTAATATATGAGATTCTCTATAATAGTGATTATGTATTAAGATATTTGCTTGGAAATAATCAAAATTTTGATGAGAACCTTAAAAAGGAAATACCCGTTTTAGATATAATTCAACAAGTTTTCAATGATGTTAATCAACAATATTCTTGGATTGTTGCCAGAAATCAAAGGGGATGCTAAAATTTCTATGGATAATGTGTTTCAAGTTATTTTTGCAAAACCTCCTGACAAAAACACATCTACGGAGAATAAGACGAAAGATGACAATACTTGAATCTATGCATTATGCCTAGCTAGGGGCATAAAATGATAGTGCTTGTTGGGAGGCAACCCAATGAATAAAATTATGTTTACCTTTTTCTTTCTGTTCTTGAGTGTTTACACAATTATGCTACTGTTATGATTGTGTTTTTTATGTTTTAATTAGTTTTTGTGCCAAGCCAAGCCTTTGGGATCATGTTTGGTGATAGTTGATTTGATCTTGTTAGAAAACAGAAACTTTTGCGTCCAGTAGGAGAATTGTTAAAATTCACAGAAGTGACGAAAAATTCTGAATGTTTTACACAAGATTTATATACAAATTGCCTACGTTGTCCTAATGTTTCATAAGTTTGGGATTACAGAAGTATGAGATCAATTCGCATCTATACAGACTGTTCTGTTTTTGACAGATTCTGTTTTTCATTGCATTGTGTGCATATTTTGATGAATCTATGGATTGTATCGGGGGGTATAAGCCATGGCAAAGTTAGAATACAGTAGGTATAATGAAATAATAAAATATGAATGGGTTTGCAATAGTACTTAAAGTGAAGATTGGTTTTCTTATACTAACGGATCTCACGAAGGTTTTGTTAGGTTTTGCGTGATTGAAGTTTTCAAGTTTTGGGTGAGATCACGATGGATGAAGGAATAAGGAGTGAAAAGAGCCTAAGCTTGGGGATGCCCCATGGCACCCCAAGTTAATATTCAAGGAGAACCAGGCAACTAAGCTTGGGGATGCCCCGGAAGGCATCCCCTCTTTCTTCTAACGACCATCGGTATTTTACTTGGAGCTATATTTTTATTCGTCACATATCATGAGTTTTGCTTGGAGCGTCTTGTATTATATGAGTCTTTACTTGTTTTGATTTTTAGTTTGTCACAAGTATCCTTACTGGACACACCTATTTGAGGGAGCCAAAATTATGCTATGATTTGTTATAATTGCTCTTTATGCTTCACTTAAATTTTTTGAGCTATGGAATTGCTCTAGTTCTTCACTTATATCTTTTTGAGCATGGTGTGCTTTAATATGTTGGAAGAAATACTCTCATGCTTCACTTAGATTTATTTGAGAGTTAGTAATTTTTAAGAAATTCTCTCATGCTTCACTTATATTATTTTGAGAGATGAAAATCTTTATGCTCATGTTCTTCACTTAAATTTATTTTGAGCTTGTCAAAAGCAATTGCAATATATGAAACTAGTCCCAAAGTGATAGATATTCAAGAGGGATATAATAAAAACTTTCATGAAGATCATTGGACAAATTAAACTTGATTCCTTGTAATAGTTTTGAGATATGATGATAGTGACATGTGAGTCATGTTGGTGAGTAATTATGCTTTAGTAAGAATATTGGTGTTAAGGTTTGTGATTCCCTATGCAAGCACGAAAGTCAATAGTTATGCAATGAAATTACATCCTACTTGTGGTGCATTATTCGGTGTTAGTTATGCTTAATGCTCGCTTATGTGATTTTTTGTTTCTTGGTTGGTTGCTTCTCAATCTTTTTGCTAGCCTCCACTTGTACTAAGTAGAAATACTACTTGTGCATCCAAAATCTTTAAACCCAGTTTTGCCACATGAGTCCACCATACCTACCTATATGCGGTATTCCTGTGCCGTTCTAAGCAAATTTGTATGTGCCATCTCTAATTTTCAAAATGAATTTCCCTTTTGTGTGCCCGTACCGCTCATGAAGCGGCAGGGGGTGGCCAATATTTTCCATGCTAGATGTGTTATTCTCAAGATGAGTGTTTATTCACTTGTCATTGCACGAGAGTACGGCGGTAATAGGGATGCCCAGTCTTGAAATGAAAAAGAAATTTACTTTATGTTGTCAAATAATAAATTCCTTGGAAAGTGTTGGTATGGAAGGCACCCGTGGATACGGCTAGCCATGGATTGTGAAAGAATGGTGGAAAAAGGAATAAACTTTATTTTCTGTTTGGGAATCGCCTATGATATATCTAGCTAGCATGGAAAAGTGTTGGGAATTACTCGGTCGTTTTCGTTGACGGGAAAAGCATGACTCTAAAAAAAATTTATCTCTCAATTTAAGCTTTGAGCTTTGGCACCGCTACAAATCCCTACTTCCCTCTGCGAAGGGCCTATCTATTTACTTTATGCAATTTTTATTTTTATTTGAGTCTCCATCTTCTCTTATAAAGCACCAACTAAGGGGCACTATGATCATACTTGAGTATTGGATTTAGCTAATATGCGAGTGTGTTTCATGAATGGATCAATGATTGAGCATGATGGGCTAGGGAGAACTTTCTTTAGTGTTGATATTTTGAAAGACATGGTTGCTTGTTGATATGCTTGAGTATTGAAATCTTCATGTCAAAACTAGACTATTGGTTTGAACCATATAAAAGTCCAAATGTCCATGCTACAAAAGAAAAGAATATGTGATGAACATGTTAGGCAACATTCCACATCAAAAATTCTGTTTTTATCATTTACCTACTCGAGGACGAGCAGGAATTAATCTTGGGGATGCTGATACGTCTCCAACGTATCTATAATTTTTGATTGTTCCATGCTGTTATATTATCATTCTTGAATGTTTTACAATCATTTTATAGCAACTTTATATCATTTTTTGGGACTAACCTATTGACATAGTGCCCAGCGCCAGTTGTTGTTTTTAATTTTTTTTACTTCGCCGAATATCAGTACCAAACGGAGTCCAAATGCAGCAAAACTTTTTGGAGATTTTTTCTGGACCAGAAGACACCCAGTGGGCCAAAGAAGTACCAGAGGGGAGGCCCGAGGGGAGCACAACCCACCAGGGCGCGCTAGGAAGCCCAGGCGCGCCCAGGGAGGTTGTGCCCACCTCGAAGCCCCCTGCACCACCTCTACGCCCTATAAATTCCCAAATATTCCAGAAACCCTAGGGGAGTCTACGAAACACAATTCCAGCCGCCGCAAGTTCCAGAACCACGAGATCCAATCTAGACAGCATCACGGAGGGGTTCATCATCCTCATTGGTGCCTCTCCGATGATGCATGAGTAGTTCACCATAGACCTATGGGTCCGTAGGCAGTAGCTAGATGGCTTCTTCTCTCTTTTTGATTCTCAGTACAATGGTCTCTTGGAGATCTATTTGATGTAACTCTTTTTGCGGTGTGTTTGTTGGGATCCGATGAACTTTGGGTTTATGATCAGATCTATATCCGTGAAAGTTATTTGAGTTTTCTTTGATCTCTTATATGCATGATTACTTATAGCCTCGTATTTCTTCTTCGAATCTTTGGTTTAGTTAGGCCAACTAGATCGATTTTTCTTGCCATGGGAAGAGGTGCTTTGTGATGGGTTCAATCATGCGATGTTCTTTCCTAGTGAAAGAAGGGGCAGCAAGACATGCATGTATCATTGCTATTAAGGATAACAAGATGGGGGCTATTCCTACATGAATAGATCTCGTCTACATCATGTCATCATTCTTATTGCATTACTTTGTTTCTCCATGAACTTAATACACTAGATGCATGCTGGATAGCGGTCGATGTGTGGAGTAATATTAGTAGATGCAGGCAGGAGTCGGTCTACTAATCTTGGACGTGATGCCTATATAATGATCATTGCCTGTATATCATCATAATTATTCAATCTTCTATCAATTACCCAACAGTAATTTGTTTACCCACTGTATGCTATTTTCTCGAGAGAAGCCACTAGTGAAATCTACGGCCCCGGGTCTATTCTTTATCATATTTGCTTTGAGATCTATTTTTATTCGCTTTTATTTTCAGATCTATTATTCTAAAAACCCAAAAATACCTTGCTGCACTTTTTTATTACTTATTTTATTTCGCGTTTTATCAAGAGCTATTTATCCAATCTACCACAAATCTATCTATCTTTTTACGGTGGAGGGATTGACAACCCCTCTTACGCATCGGGTTGCAAGTATTTGTTCTTTGTGTGCAGGTACCGTTTACATAGTGTTGCTTGGTTCTCCTACTGGATTGATACATTGGTTTCATAACTGAGGGAAATACCTACCGTAGCTGTGCTGCATCATCCCTTCCTCTTTGGGGAAATACCGACGTAGTTTAAGCGACATCACTCCCCGGCAACGGCGCCAGAAATTCTTCCGGATTGCTTGTATCTGCGTTGGTATTTCCCCGAAGAGGAGAGGATGATGCAGCACAACAACGGTAAGTATATCCCTCAGTTATGAAACCAAGGTTATCAATCCAGTAGGAGAACCAAGCAACACTATGTAAACGGTACCTGCACAGAAATAACAAATACTTGCAACCCAACGCGTAAGAGGGGTTGTCAATCCCTCCCCGGTAAAAAGATAGATAAAATTGTATGAGATTGGATAAATAGATCTAGCAAAAACACAAAATAAAATAAAGAAAGAAAAAGTGCAGCAAGGTATTTTTGGGTTTTTGGAATAATAGATCTGAAAACAATAGATTAAAAGATAGACCCGGGGGCCGTAGATTTCACTTGTGGCTTCAGAAAATAGCATAAGATGGGTAAACAAATTACTGTTGGGCAATTGATAGAAGAGCAAATAATTATGATGATATCCAACGCAATGATCACGTATATAGGTGTCAGGACCCCGATCCTAAGTCACACCGATCTAGCATGTAACACATCATATCACTTTGCGGCCTCACGCACGGTATCCCCACGGGTGCCACCTTACCTAGCCCGGGACCGTTTGCGCCTTTTGGCTCACGTATATGATAGTGTCGCTAGCATCCATATGACAGAGAACCCAGGCCGACATGACTAGTCGTAAACCCAAAGTGGCACTAACTTACAGGGACAGGCATACATGACCCAGCAATGAACGTGTCGATCATCAACGTATGAACCCAAGTCGTAGCAAGCTACAAGGACTTAAAGGAACAACGCGTGACATTTCCCCAAAGGGACAGACACAGGAACGAAGAAGGACACATGCCGGCCAGCCTAAGTGTTCCGGAGTAGTAGCAAGCTACCATGGCTGAGTGGAAGCACTAGGAGACATTTCCCCATAAGAGAGGCTACCAAGAATAAACAACTAGGTTGTCGGATCCCACACATACCTAGCATTTCAACACATACACACAATACGCTCGACATGTGCAAATACAACATGGCATCACAACAAAACTCTACAACTCAAAGTATTTATTTAAAAGGCTCCGGAGAGCCATACATAACATATTCATACAGGTAGGGGTCACACGACCCGACACTCAAGTCATACAAACATACAAGCACATGCGGAAGCAAACTTGTCTGAGTACAGACAACTAGAAAGAAAGAAGGCTTGACGAAGCCTGTCTATCTACATAGGCCCTTCACAAGCTCAGGGTCACCACCTGGGCGGCAAGTTACTCGTCAACATCAAGATCTACATAGAACCCATCGGAGGGGGCAGTGTTCTCCTCTGCAACAGTTTATTAAGCAAACATGAGTACAAAGGTACTCAGCAAGACTTACATCAGATCCTACCATACATGCAACATTATCAACAAGGGTAGTGGAGTTTATTGCAGCAAGCCAGCTTTGACTCTTGGCTATTCTATCCTACGATTGACAGTAGTTTGTAAATGATTTTGCGCACACGAGTCCACTAATCACCAATACAATACTCTACCGTGGATCCTCTCCCGTCATCCTACGAGAGGGCCATCCACGGCACTCACACTTGTCTTGAGTCTTTTATGAGTAACCATTAGCTTGTCTATGAACTGCATAAGCAACCAAGTAGTCCTTTACCATGGACGCGGCTATTCGAATAGTTTGATAACCCTGCAGGGGTGTACTTCTTCACACATGTTTCCACCACTTAGCGTCTGCACACGACATGTGCTCGGCAGACTTCAAGCGAAAGCCGACGTGGGGGTAGACCACGACCTGACTAACCACACAAGTCTCTAGTCTAGGTTTATTGCCTATTCAGGTTCCATCCGCAGGGAGTCAGGCCGAGGTTTCCACTACGGCCCCGAACGATGTGTGCAGGGTTCCCGAATCACCAAACGGGCGACTCGGTACACCGTGCCACGTACCTACCGCATCACAGCCCACCCCTAGGGTCAGCGCTACGCACGGCCTCCAGTATACTACAAACACCAAAAACTACTTGCAACTCCTAGACAGAGGACAGGGGGGGTTAATAAGTCGAGCGGGGTCATATTTCAGGGCCCAATGTGTGGTAGTAGCTAATCTTGAATCACACACAGAACTCAGGTCCTAGGGATGGTTCCAATGAAACAACCCACCATGTACTCCTACATGGCCTCTCATCGATACCTTTACCAAAACATGTTCACACTTCACTCTCATTACCGACACAACCATTTCACTCCAATCCATCACCCAGATGAACCAGACCTGACACAACTCTAGGCATAGCATGGTAGGAAACACAATATGGCTCAATCAACTCCTACACATGCTAGTGGGTTTCATCTAGTTACTATGGCAAAGATAGGTCATGCAGAGGAAAGGGGTTCAACTACCGCAGCACACAGCAGTTTGAAAAGTTGTTGTCTTAATGCAGTAAATGAGAGCAGGAACGAGAAGATGGGATTGTATCGAGATGATCAATGGGGGATTGCTTGCCTAACAGAGTGGTCGAGGGGCACTGTCCTTCAACTGGATACTCGTGAATATCCTCGGGAGCAGAACCTACCGCGGAGAACACACCGGTAACACAATCAATACATGGCAATATGCGACAATATGATGCATGCACATGACATGGCAAAATGAGTGTATTGGGCTAATGCAACTAAGAACAGAAGGGTTTGAGCTTATTTGAACCAAGGGTTCAAATTCAAACTCAAGTTATGAATTTATAATGTGCATTATCATGTTTTGTTCTATACAGCAAGGTTAAGTTGCTTTGTCATGCATGAAACCAGTACCAATGGATAGATTGGATTTTTTTGATCATTTTTCATATATAAATCTTTTCATTCTGAGCTATAGATTATATTCTATGATTTATTGAAGTTTAAACCTTTTTCTGGATTTTCTGATTAATTAGAATTGGAATAATTCCAGAAAAGGAATTCCTGCGTCAGCATTGCGTCAGGATGACGTCAGCAAGTCAACGGGGCAGCCCAGGTCAAACTGACCAGTGGGTCCCGTATGTCAGTGACTAAACTAACTAACCTAATTTAATTATAACTAACCTAGTTTAGTTAGCCGGGCGGAGCCCGCATGTCATAGACCCAGGGGGTCAAATCCCTGGTCAACCGAGGCTAAACGATCGGCGTTTAGCCGCCGGCGACGACCAGACGCGGCGGAGCGCCGCGGGAACGGGCTGTGGTGCCCCGTTCGCAAAGTGGCTGGGCTCGTTCGGGAGCCCAGACCAGCGCACGTCAGGCGGTGGTGCCAGCAGGGCCTGGGGTGGCCGGAGGCGACGGCGAGGAGCTCGGCCGCGGCGGCCGAAGCTCGGGTGAGGCGCGGGCGGCGCTGCGGTGCGCGAGCGAACAAGCTGAAGTACTAGGGTGTGCGTGCGCGATGCGGCGAGGGCGATGGACACGCCAGGCGGACCATTTGGTCGCCAGAGGCGCATCGGCGGTGAGCGCAGACGGCGGCGCGTGCGGGTGAGCTCGGTGCTGTGGCTACGGCGCACGAGGAAGAGAACGGAGAGGGGGAGGACGGCCAGCAGCTCACGGCGATCGTCGTGGAGTGTACGGCGAGCTCAGGGAGGGGCTGAGGCAGTCGGGGCGTCGAGGGGGATCTCCGGCGACGGCGGTCGGGGATGAGCTCGGTGAGGCGTCTCCGGGGCGTGCAAGCGCTCGGGGCTCGGCTGGCTCGATGCAGCGGTCGTCGGGGATGCTCGTGGACACGACGAGGCGATGAGGGAGCGGCGGTGGCTGCGAGCTTCACGGCGGCGCGGGCGCGGCAGCGTCGGCCATGGTAAGGAGAGGCGAGGGAGAGAACAGGGGGCTGAGTGAGGTGTCCAGGGGCGCAGGGCGGCGCCGAGTAGCCCTTCGAGGCGTCGAGGTGGCCTGGAGGGACACAGGCAGGCAGGGTGGTGGCGTGGCGAGCTCGGGCGCATGCGCCGTGTCCCTCCTCTGCCTACTGGCAGAGGTGGGTGATGACTCGCACGGGCCAGGTGGGCCGGCCCAGTGCAGGTAAGTGGCCTCTGGCCTTTCTCTCTCTCTCTCTCTCTTTTTCTGTTTTCTGTTTTTTTTCTATTTTTCTGCTGTTTGTTTTGATTTAGTAGAAGTACTAAATCAGTTTAATAAATGCTGAAAATATTCATGGGCACTTCTGAAATTAATTCCAACAGCCCAAAAATACCTTCAAGATCATTTGGACATTTAAAAATATTTTTAGGACTTTAAATGTCCAAATTCAAATACTTATGAATTAATTCAAGAATCCAGAGTGACCTAGAAAGATGTGCACCATTTTTGGCAGAGGTTCTGGACCAATTCAAAGATGATGAACATTTATGAAGGGCATTTTGGGTTCATTGAAATTTATTTTAGTAAACCCTAGTTGATTTAAGTGGTGCTAGGGGTTTATGTCATCCCCATTTCAAGTTTCAGGAAAAATTAAACATGATGCAACACTCAGGCTAGTCCAAATGCAAGTGCTAACTAGGGTTGTGACAACTCACCACCCACTCAAAAGAATCTCGTCCCGAGATTCAGGGTCCGTCGGGAAGAAAGTGGGGTACTCAAGTCAAAGACGATCCTCCCTTTCCCAAGTAGCTTCTTTCTCGGAATGGTGTGACCATTGAACCTTGAGAAACTTGATGTTGTGGCGTCGAGTGGTACGCTCGGTTTGATCAAGAATATGAACGGGATATTCTCGATATGTGAGATTATCTTGGAGATCAAGCGTTTCGTGGTCCACTCCACGGATAGGATCCGAGAAGCAACGCCTGAGTTGAGAAACGTGGAAGACATCATGAACTCTGGGAAGATGCGGAGGTAGTTCCAATTGGTAGGCAACTTCTCCTCGTTTGGCAAGAATGCGAAAGGGACCAATGTAACGAGGAGCCAATTTGCCCTTGATGCCGAATCGATGGGTTCCCTTCAGAGGAGTAACCCGAAGGTAAGCCTTCTCGCCGACTTCATAAGTCATGGGCTTATGATTGCGATCATATTGGCTCTTTTGACGAGATTGGGTTGTTTTCAACTTTTCACGAACAATGCGAACTTGCTCCTCTGCTTCCTGAATCATATTCGGGCCAAAGAATTGTCTTTCCCCGGTTTCTGACCAGTTAAGAGGCGTTCGACATCTTCGTCCATAGAGAACTTCAAAAGGAGCTTTGCCCAAGCTAGATTGATAGCTATTGTTATAAGCGAATTCGGCGAATGGAAGGCATTTCTCCCAATCCATTCCGAATGAGATAACAGAAGCTCGGAGCATATCTTCCAGAATTTGATTGACGCGTTCTACTTGACCACTTGATTGAGGGTGGAAGGCGGTGCTGAAGGAGAGACGTGTTCCCATAGCATTTTGGAAACTTTCCCAAAATTGAGAGGTGAAGAGACTTCCACGGTCTGAGTTAATCTCCAACGGAACACCATGAAGGGACACTATTCGAGAGATATACAAATCTGCTAGCTGGCTAGTGGTTATACTCTCTCGAACAGGCAGGAAATGGGCTACTTTGGAAAGACGATCGATGACAACGAAGATAGCATTATTCCTTCTCTTGGTCCTGGGAAACCCGGTGATGAAATCCATACCGATTTTATCCCATTTCCATTCAGGAATAGCTAACGGTTGAAGGGTGCCAGCAGGCCGTTGATGCTCTGCTTTAACGTGACGACAGACGTCGCAACTAGCAATGTATTGAGCAATTTCTCTCTTCATCCTAGTCCACCAAAACCTCTGGTGTAGGTCTTGATACATTTTAGTACTACCGGGATGAATCATGAGAGGAGATTCATGAGCCTCCTTAAGGATCAATTACCGTAGATGTTGGTTCTTGGGAACCACTAGGCGGTTCTCAAAGAAGACAACACCTCAGTCATCCATAGAGAAACATTTAGCAGCTCCGCTAGCAATGTTCTCTTGGATGCGGGATATACCCTTATCACGCTTCTGGGCAGCTATGATTTGATCCGTAAGGGTAGGTTTCGCCACCAAGGTAGATAGGAATCCTCGAGGAACAATGTGAAGGTTAAGCTTACGAAATTCCTCGTGGAGAAGTGGTTGACTTTGTTGTAACATCAGATTGTTACAATAAGACTTATGACTTAGTGCATCAGCCATGACATTGGCTTTTCCCGGGGTGTAAGTTATTCCTAAGTCATAATCCGTGATCAACTCAACCCAACGTCTTTGGCTGAGATTCAAATCCAGTTGGGTGAAGATATATTTCAGACTTTGGTGATC
Organism: Thinopyrum elongatum; assembly: GCA_011799875.1. Taxonomy (NCBI): domain Eukaryota; kingdom Viridiplantae; phylum Streptophyta; class Magnoliopsida; order Poales; family Poaceae; genus Thinopyrum; species Thinopyrum elongatum. The sequence goes on from CM022298.1 coordinate 565,268,976, forward strand.
AGTGAAGATCTCGCAACGATTACCGAGAAGGTAATGTCGCCATGTTTTGAGTGCATGGACTACAGCTGCAAGCTCTAGATCATGTGTGGGATAGTTCTCCTCATGTGGATGCAACTGCCGAGAAGCGTAGGCAATCACATGACAATCTTGCATGAGTATGAAACCTAGTCCTTGTCGCGAGGCCTCGCAATAGATAACAAAGTCCTTGGAGAAATCTGGTGGTACCAGTATGGGTGCAGATGTCAGGCGTCTTTTCAGTTCCTGAAAACTGTACTCGCACTGTGGGGTCCACTCGAACTTTTTATCTTTCTTGAGGAGTTCAGTTAGAGGTTTAGCAACCTTGGAGAAGTTCTCGACGAAGCGGCGGCAGTAGCTCGCTAAGCCAAGGAAACTCCGAACTTGCTTGACCGTTTCAGGTGGAGTCCAATTAAGAACAGCCTGAACTCGCTCGGGATTGACAGCAATACCCTTACCATAGATTACATGTCCTAGGTAGGTCACTTCTGGCAACCAGAATTCACATTTAGAGAATTTAGCATAAAGGCGATGCTCTCGAAGTTTCATCAATACCAGCCTTAAATGCTCGGCATGCTCTTCCTCATTCTTGGAGTAGATGAGTATATCATCGAGGTAAACCACGACAAATTTATTCAGGTACTCCATGAAGATCGAATTCATTAAACGGGAGAAACTGGCTGGGGCATTGGTTAAACCAAAGGACATGACGGTGTACTCGTATTGGCCATAACGAGTAACAAAGGCCGTTTTAGGAATGTCCCCGTTCTTGATTTTGATTTGATGGTAGCCCAACCTCAAATCCATCTTAGAGAAGACTGAGGATCCATCGAGCTGATCATACAGGTCGTTGATCCTGGGGAGCGGATACTTGTTCTTTATGGTGACCAAGATGACGGGTCGATAATCTACAACCACCCGATCCCTTCCATCCTTCTTCTTGACGAAGAGGACGGGACAAACCCATGGAGAAGAACTAGGATGGATGAAACCCTTTTTCAAGGACTCATCGAGTTGTTTCTTAAGCTCGGCTAGTTCTAGGGGTGCCATCTTATAGGGTCTTCTAGAGATTGGGACGGTTCCTGGAACAAGATCTATCACGAACTCCACATCCCTGTCAGGTGGAACACCTGGCAGTTCTTCTGGAAAGACATCCGGGAAGTCACGAACTACCGGTATATCTTCGAGGTCTGGAACAGGGCTGGCATTAAGAGAGTAGAGCTGACGCTCGGACACTCGGGTCAAAACATTGACTGTCTTGCCCGATGGGTGTGTAAGTTGAACAGTTCTAGTGGAACAATCAATCTTAGCGTGATGGGCTGTCATCCAGTCCATACCTAAGATGATATTTATGTCTGAGGACTTGAGAGCTATCAAAGATGCCAGGAAGACTAGTCTATCAACAAGAATTTCATTCCCATGGCTTACTCTAGAAGTTTGCCACTTGGAACCCGGAGTTTGAATTACCATGGAAGTGGGCATGTCACAAAATGTGGTATTGTGCATTCGAGCATAACTCTCAGAAATGAATGAATGAGATGCTCCAGTATCGAAAAGAACAGATGCCAGATGACAATTAACAAGGAGCGTACCAAGGACGACGTTGGGATCATCATGAGCCTCCTCAGCTGAGACATAGTTGACATGGCCACGTGCAGTGGTGGCTGGCTTGGCATAGTACACCTTTCCCGCTGGCTTACCACGGCCAACGGACTTTTCGGACTGGTTGGGGTTGTTGTTCTGTGGACACTCTCGAATGTAGTGACCTGGCTCTCCGCACTTGAAGCATGTCACAATGTTGGTGCGCGGAGCAGCATTAGCGGCTGGTCCACCATAGGCCTTAGGCGGTGCATACTGTTGGATTGGGCTAGGCGCCTCATAGGATGGCCTCGGAGTGAATCTGGGTGGCAGAGCTGTGTTTGGAACCCACACCCGGCGCTTCTGGGAGCCAGAGCCGGATGATGAACCAGAATCACGGAAGTGCTTGCGTGTAGCCTCATAGTCAGTCTGGCCTGTTTCAGCACTGATGGCCTTGTTCACCAGCTTCTAGAAAGAGGTGCACTCATGCAGACGGAGGTCACGGCGAAGCTCGGGGCTAAGTCCCTTTCGGAACCTCGCCTGCTTCTTGGCGTCGGTGGACACTTCCTTAGGAGCATAGCGTGCTAGGTTTCCAAACTCTCGGCTGTAGGCATCCACAGTCAATCTGCCTTGGGTGAAGTTGCAAAACTCCTCCCTCTTACGATCCATAAGACCCTCCGGAATGTGGTGCTCACGGAAAGCCTCACTGAAGTCTGCCCAAGTGGTAATCGGACCAGCTGGATGCATAGCCTCATAGTTTTCCCACCAAAGGCTAGCGGGACCCTCAAGGTGATAGGCAGCATAGGTGACCTTATCAGCTTCGGCTACGTTGGCAGAATGTAGCTTATGGGTGATACTGCGAAGCCAGTCATCCGCGTCGAGAGGTTCGACGGAATGATGGAAGGTTGGTGGGTACAGCTTGATAAAGTCATTGATAGACACCAAGTCATTCCTTTGGTGATGTGCAGTGTTCTGCTTGATGCGTTCCAGCAGTCGGTTAGTCTCGCGTTTATTCCTTTCTGCCTCCAACATGACTTCGGCTAAGGAAGGCGGATGGGGCAGGTTCCCATCCCTAGCCCCACTGGCTTCACCCTGCTCCTGGGCAGCAGGGGTGCTTCAGGTGTTGACCATCCTAGGAAAACAAAGCAACGGTTTAGACAAGGATGGCAAAACTCTAGCATAGGAGTGCAGAATGTAATGGATGACACGGAATGCAGAGATGTACATCTGTACGACATGGTAATAAGGAAACTGCCATATATACACCATCGGTCATACATACCATATTAGTACAAGCCCAGGCTAAAGTACAACTGCGGTGAAAGGACGATACATCTCAACAGAGGCATTCCAAGCTCCTATACATTATTTATCTACGCCTTCGGAACTCAGTACACACTAAGTTGTATCCCACAAAACACGCAGGACTGTGGAGATACCACTACTACAATACTACTACTGCCACGATCCAGCTCAGGCGTCTCCATAGTAATCTTCATAGAGATTACCCCCGTGGCCCGGAAGTGGAACATGAGGATCTGGGAACTCCCGGTTGCGTGGGGCCTGTGGTCCATAAGGACACGGATGTGGCCTTGGTCCCACGGCAGGTGGCAGTCGACGTCCACGTAGAGGTGTAATGCCTCCAACATCAGGCCAGTCCATACGGTCCGGCAGATGAGACCGCACGGGGTACAACGCCTCCATATCAAGATACCCAGTCTACACAACGGGTGCAAGCCGTGACAGAGTGGCCCAGTGGTTAGCTCGAGTGTTGTAGAGCTCCATCCGGAGGGCATGGACCTCACGGTCCCTATCCTCCAGCAACTCTATGGTAGTCCGAAGTAGCGGATCCTCATGAGCGGCATCAGTGTAGAGACCGGTGTAGTAACCCTCCTCGCCAGGAAGTGCTGCTGGCATGTAGCAGAACTCAGTGTTCTGAAGCAACGCGTGCCTAGCTCGGATGATAGTCATCATGGAATAGGCGGCATCCTGGACAGACATCTCAACAGTAACCCCGAGCCCATACGACCAGTGGATGGGGTCGGTCGCTCCAGGGTAGGAGGGATATATCCTCACTGTGCAAAGGTACTGGCTCTGGTTGAAATCCCGATACTGCTCCTCTACAGTATACTCAGGATACCAACGATAGCCAGTCTCGGTCATCACGTGAACCAGCATGGCTGTGTGACCAGGCACATCGATGCACCGGGTCAGACGAACCACCTGATGTGGGGTGCGGGAAGCCATCTGAAACATGAAGTAATGCAAAGGCATTAGAAATTCTAGGAGAAATCAGACAGCATAACAGCTGTAAATGCTCAAAAAAGATTTTGAGACATTCTGCAAAAGTTTGCATAGCCACTCAACAACATCATATCAAGGTTCCGGGTCCAACTAACAACATACTGAAGTAGTAGAAATTGAACTGAGGCTTGGAACCAACAATCCTAAGAGTCTACGGATTAGTAACACGTGAACCTGATAGAAAGATGAGAACCTAGTCCTTAACCCCCGTGGAAAGAAGAGGCGACTCAGATCAGAATGACATGAGGTAAATGAGTAAAAAGAGCCTTACGTTCCTTCCCACAATCAATTCCCCTATATATAACTAAAGCATTTCTGGACTCGACATCGACCAGTTTGGCTTGATGAACCTACAGGCAGTCCGGCTCTGATGCCAACGCTGTCAGGACCCCGATCCTAAGTCACACTGATCTAGCATGTAACACATCATATCACTTTGCGGCCTCACGCACGGTATCCCCACGGGTGCCACCTTACCTGGCCCGGGACCGTTTGCGCCTTTTGGCTCACGTATATGATAGTGTCGCTAGCATCCATATGACAGAGAACCCGGGCCGACATGACTAGTCGTAAACCCAAAGTGGCACTAACTTACAGGGACAGGAATACATGACCCAGCAACAAACGTGTCGATCATCAACATATGAACCCAAGTCGTAGCAAGCTACAAGGACTTAAAGGAACAACGCGTGACATTTCCCCGAAGGGACAGACATAGGAACGAAGAAGGACACATGCCGGCCAGCCTAAGTGTTCCGGAGCAGTAGCAAGCTACCATGGCTTAGTGGAAGAGCTAGGAGACATTTCCCCATAAGAGAGGCTACCAAGAATAAACAACTAGGTTGTCGGATCCCACACATACCAAGCATTTCAACACATACACACAATACGCTCGATATGTGCAAATACAACATGGCATCACAACAAAACTCTACAACTCAAAGTATTTATTTAAAAGGCTCCGGAGAGCCATACATAACATATTCATACAGGTAGGGGTCACACGACCCGACACTCAAGTCATACAAACATACAAGCACATGCGGAAGCAAACTTGTATGAGTACAGACAAATAGAAAGAAAGAAGGCTTGACGAAGCCTGTCTACCTACATAGGCCCTTCACAAGCTCAGGGTCACCACCTGGGCGGCAAGTTACTCGCCAACATCGAGATCTATATAGAACCCATCGGAGGGGGCAGTGTTCTCCTCTGCAACAGTTTATTAAGCAAACATGAGTACAAAGGTACTCAACAAGACTTACATCAGATCCTACCATACATGCAACATTATCAACAAGGGTAGTGGAGTTTATTGCAGCAAGCCAGCTTTGACTCTTGGCTATTCTATCATACGATTAACAGTAGTTTGTAAATGATTTTGCGCACACGAGTCCACTAATCACCAATACAGTACTCTACCGTGGATCCTCTCCCTTCATCCTACGAGAGGGCCATCCAAGGCACTCACACTTGTCTTGAGTCTTTTATGAGTAACCATTAGCTTGTCTATGAACTGCATAAGCAACCAAGTAGTCCTTTACCGCGGACGCGGCTATTCGAATAGTTTGATAACCCTGCAGGGGTGTACTTCTTCACACATGTTTCCACCACTTAGCGTCTGCACATGACATGTGCTCGGCAGACTTCAAGCGAAAGCCGACGTGGGTGTAGACCACGACCTGACTAACCACACAAGTCTCTAGTCCAGGTTTATCGCCTATTTAGGTTCCATCCACAGAGAGTCCGGCCGAGGTTTCCACTACGGCCCCGAACGATGTGTGCAGGGTTCCCGAATCACCAAACGGGCGACTCGGTACATCGTGCCACATACCTGCCGCATCACAGCCCACCCCTAGGGTCAGCGCTGCGCATGGCCTCCAGTATACTACAAACACCAGAAACTACTTGCAACTCCTGGACAGAGGACAGGGGGGGTTAATAAGTCGAGCGGGGTCATATTTCAGGGCCCAATGTGTGGTAGTAGCTAATCTTGAATCACACACACAGAACTCAGGTCCTAGGGACGGTTCCAATGAAACAACCCACCATGTACTCCTACATGGCCTCTCATCGATACCTTTACCAAAACATGTTCACACTTCACTCTCATTACCGACACAACCATTTCACTCCAATCCATCACCCAGATGAACCAGACCTGACACAACTCTAGGCATAGCAGGCATAGCATGGTAGGAAACACAATATGGCTCAATCAACTCCTACACATGCTAGTGGGTTTCATCTAGTTACTGTGGCAAAGACAGGTCATGCAGAGGAAAGGGGTTCAACTACCGCAGCACACAGCAGTTTGAAAAGTTGTTGTCTTAATGCAGTAAGTGAGAGTAGGAACGAGAAGATGGGATTGTATCGAGATGATCAATGGGGGATTGCTTGCTTGACAGAGTGGTCGAGGGGCACTGTCCTTCAACTGGATACTCGTGAATATCCTCGGGAGCAGAACCTACCGCGGAGAACACACCGGTAACACAATCAATACATGGCAATATGCGACAATATGATGCATGCACATGACATGGCAAAATGAGTGTATTGGGCTAATGCAACTAAGAACAGAAGGGTTTGAGCTTATTTGAACCAAGGGTTCAAATTCAAACTCAAGTTATGAACTTATAATGTGCATTATCATGTTTTGTTCTATACAGCAAGGTTAAGTTGCTTTGTCATGCATGAAACCAGTACCAATGGATAGATTGGATTTTTCTGATCATTTATCATATATAAATCTTTTCATTCTAAGCTATAGATTATTTTCTATGATTTATTGAAGTTTAAACCTTTTTCTGGATTTTCTGATTAATTAGAATTAGAATAATTCCAGAAAAGGAATTGTTGCGTCAGCACTGCGTCAGGATGACATCAGCAAGTCAACGGGGCAGCCCAGGTCAAACTGACCAGTGGGTCCTGTATGTCAGTGACTAAACTAACTAACCTAATTTAACTAACACTAACCTAGTTTAGTTAGCCGGGCGGGGCCCGCATGTCATAGACCCAGGGGGTCTAATCCCTGGTTAACCGGGGCTAAACCACCGGCGTTTAGCCGTCGGCGACGACCAGACGGGGCGGAGCGCCGCGGGAACGGGCTGTGGTGCCCCGTTCGCAGCGTGGCTAGGCTCGTTCGGGAGCCCAGACCAGCGCGCGTTAGGCGGTGGTGCCAGCCGGGCCTGGTGTGGCTGGAGGCGACGGCGAGGAGCTCGGCCGCAGCGGCCGGAGCTCGGGTGAGGCACGGGCGGCGCTGCGGTGCGCGAGCGAGCAAGCTGAAGCGCTAGGGTGTGCGTGCGCGATGCGACGAGGGTGATGGACACGCCGGGTGGACCATTTGGTCGCCGGAGGCGCATCGGCGGCGAGCGCAGATGGTGGCGTGTGCGGGTGAGCTCGGTGTGGTGGCTACGGCGCACGAGGAAGAGAATGGAGAGGGGGAGGACAGGCAGCAGCTCACGGCGATCGTCGTGGAGTGTACGGCGAGCTCGGGAAGGGGCTGGGGCAGTCGGGGCGTCGAGGGGGATCTCCGGCGACGGCGGTCGGGGATGAGCTATGTGAGGCGTCTCTGGGGCGTGCGAGCGCTCGGGGCTCGGCTGGCTCGATGCAGCGGTCGTCGGGGATGCTCGTGGACACGACGAGGCGACGAGGGAGTGGCGGTGGCTGCGAGCTTCACGGCGGCGTGGGTGCGGCAGCGTCGACCATGGCGAGGAGAGGCGAGGGAGAGAGCAGGGGGGAGTGAGGTGTCCAGGGGCTCGGGGCGGCGCCGAGGAGGCCCTTCGAGGCGTCGAGGTGGCCTGGAGGGACACAGGCAGGCAGGGTGGTAGCATGGCGAGCTCGGGCGCATGCGCCGTGTCCCTCCTCTGCCTATTGGCAGAGGTGGGTGATGACTCGCACGGGCCAGGTGGGCCGGCCCAGTGCAGGTAAGTGGCCTCTGGCCTTTCTCTCTCTCTCTCTCTCTTTTTCTGTTTTTTGTTTTTTTCTATTTTTTCGCTGTTTGTTTTGATTTAGTAGAAGTACTAAATCAGTTTAATAAATGCTGAAAATATTCATGGGCAGTTTTGTAATTAATTCCAACAGCCCAAAAATACCTTCAAGATCATTTGGACATTTAAAAATATTTATAGGATTTTAAATGTCCAAATTCAAATACTTATGAATTAATTCAAGAATCCAGAGTGACCTAGAAATATGTGCACCATTTTTGGCAGAGGTTCTGGACCAATTCAAAGATGATGAACATTTATGAAGGGCATTTTGGATTCATTGAAATTTATTTTAGTAAACCCTAGTTGATTTAAGTGGTGCTAGGGGTTTATGTCATCCCCATTTCAAGTTTCAGGAAAAATTAAACATGATGCAACACTCAGGCTAGTCCTAATGCAAGTGCTAACTAGGGTTGTGACAATAGGCATCACGTCCAAGATTAGTAGACCGACTCCTGCCTGCATCTACTACTATTACTCCACACATCGACCACTATCCAGCATGCATCTAGTGTATTAAGTTCATGGAGAAACGGAGTAATGCAATAAAAACGATGACATGATGTATACAAGATCTATTCATGTTGGAATAGACCCTATCTTTCTATCCTTAATAGCAACGATACATGCGTGCCTCGCTACCCATTCTGTCACTGGGTGAGGACACCGCAAGATCGAACCCATCACAGAGCACCTCTTCCCATTGCAAGAAAAATCAATCTAGTTGGCCAAACCAAATCAAAATTTTGGAGAAGAAATATGAGGCTATAACAATCATGCATATAAGATATCAAAGAAGAATCAAATAATATTCATAGATATATTTGATCATAAACTCGCACTTCATCGGATCCCAACAAACACACCGCAAAAAGTCATTACATCAAATAGATCTCCAAGAACATCGAGGAGAACATTATATTGAGAATCAAAAAGAGAGAAGAAGCCATCTAGCTACTGCCTACGGACCCGTAGGTCTATGGTAAACTACTCACGCATCATCAGAGGAGCACCAATGAGGATGATGAACCACTCCGTGATCGTGCCCCCCCCCCCCCCCCCCCCGCAGAGTGCCGGAATAGGGCTCTAGATTGGATCTCGTGGTTTTGGAACTTGCGGCGGTTGGAATTGTGTTTCGTCGACTCCCCTAGGGTTTCTAGAATATTTGGGTATTTATAGAGCTAAGAGGCGGTGGAAAGGATCTTCGTGGGCCCCACCACCCATCAGGGCACGCCAAGGGCCTCTGGCGCGCCCAGGTGGGTGGTGGGCCCCATGGGCCTTCCCTCGTGCCCTTCCTTGGCTCCCAAGTTGTCTTCTGGGCTGAAAAAAATCTCCAAAAAGTTTCGCTGCGTTTGGACTCCGTTTGATATGGATATTCTGTGAAGTAAAAAACAAGCAAAAAAACAGCAACTAGCACTGGGCACTATGTCAATAGGTTAGTCCCAAAAAATGATATAAAGTTGCTATAAAATGAATATAAAACATCCAAGAATGATAATGTAACAACATGGAACAATCAAAAATTATAGATACGTTGGAGGCGTATCAAACCCAAAAGCTTTGATCACCTCATGAAAGTGTAAATTCCAACTCCGAGATGCTTGCACCAGTCCATAGATGGATACAGGAGCTTGCATACCTTGTTAGCATTCTTAGGATCGGCAAAACCTTCTGGTTGCATCATATACAACTCTTCCTTAAGGAATCCGTTAAGGGACGCTGTTTTGACGTCCATCTGCCAAATTTCATAGTCATAATATGCGGCAATTGCTAACATAATTCTAACAGACTTAAGCATCGCTATGGGAGAGAAAGCCTCATCGTAGTCAACTCCTTGAATTTCTCAAAAACCTTTTGCGACAAGTCGAGCTTTATAGACGGTGACATTACCATCGGCGTCTGTCTTCTTCTTAAAGATCCATTTATTCTCAATGGCCTGCCGGTCATCGGGCAAGTCTACCAAAGTCCATACTTTGTTCTCATACATGGATCCTATCTCGGATTTCATGGCCTCAAGCCATTTATCGAAATCCGGGATCATCATTACTTCTTCATAGTTCGTAGGTTCGCCATTGTCTAACAACATGACTTCCAGGAAGGGATTACCGTACCACTCCAGTGCGGAACGTGTCCTGGTCGACCTATGAAGTTCGGTAGTAACTTGATCTGAAGTTTCATGATCATCATCATTAGTTTCCTCGCTGGTTGGTGTAGGCATCACGGGAACTGCTTTCTGTGATGTGCTACTCTCCAGGTCAAGAGAAGGTACAATTACCTCATCAAGTTCTACTTTCCTCCCACTCACATCTCGAGAGAGAAACTCCTTCTCTAGGAAGGACCCATTTTTAGCAACAAAAATCTTGCCCTCGGATCTGTAATAGAAGGTATACCCAATGGTCTCTTTAGGGTATCCTATGAATACACATTTCTTTGCTTTGGGTTCGAGCTTATCAGGCTGAAGCCTCTTGACATAAACGTCGCATCTCCAAAATTTAAGAAATGACAGCTTAGATTTCTTGCCAAACCACAACTCATACGGTGTCGTCTCAACGGACTTAGACGGTGCCCTATTTAAAGTGAATGCGCCTGTCTCTAATGCATAACCCCAAAATGAGTGGCAAATTGGTAAGAGACATCATAGAACGCACCATATCCAACAGAGTACGATTACGATCTTCGGATACACCATTACGCTGTGGTGTTCCAGGTGGCGTGAGCTGTGAAACAATTCCACATTGTCTTAAATGCATATCAAACTCGTAACTCAAATATCCACCTCCACGATCAGATCGTAGAAACTTTATTTTCTTGTTATGATGATTCTCCACTTCACTCTGAAATTTCTTGAACTTTTCAAATGTTTTAGACTTGTGTTTCATTAAGTAAATATACCCATATCTACTCAAATCATCTGTGAAGGTAATAAAATAACTATATCCACCGCGTGCTTCAACACTCATTGGACCGCATACGTCGGTATGTATTTATTTCCAATAAGTCACTAGCCCGCTCCATTGTTTCAGAGAATGGAGTTTTAGTCATCTTGCCCATAAGGCATGGTTCACATGTCTCAAGTGATTCATAATCAAGAGATTCCAAAAATCCATCAGCATGGAGTTTCTTCATGCGCTTTACACCAATATGACCTAAGAGGTAATGCCACAATTATGTGGTCCTATATTATCATTAACTTTGCATCTTTTGGCATCAATATTATGAATACTAGCTGTTGGGGCGCACCCTTGGTGCGCCTCCTGAGTGGCATTTGGGCGGTGCCAAATAGAGGAGCGCCTCTTCCAGCTTCCTTTTTGCTAATTTTGGTTGCACATGTACGTGCAAGCTCCTTACATTTAAACCACTTTGTATACACTTTTTCAAAATATAAATTTTTCCATACAGATATAGTAATATCCGCAGCAAGAACAAGAGACTGGAAGTGGTGTTCTAGTATTGTAGTGTGAGTAAAATCATAAGACCTCATACTTGCGTATTTTGTCGAAGACTTGGTACTAGTGCTCCTTCAGCAATGGCGAACTTGCCTATCCTCCTCCTGTCTCCCAGCGTGACCTCTAAGGTTGATGTCCACATGTCGAGGACGGCCTCTTCGAGGAGGATGCGGGCACCGGGGACGACCTCCTCTGGGCGTGGCTGCTCCCCCTCCTTGTTTGAATCCTTGCCTCCAGACGCAACATACGTTCAAAGACCTGATCCACATTTCAAATAGCAAAACTAAGATAACAATTTCCTTACGATAATTAACATCAACTTCCCTTCAAAATTCCTTGAAAGCTTCTATCATTTGGTAGAAAACTAAATAAATATAGCCAGGTCTAAGTTTACAGCAGGATCATGACATCATGGTATGCTAGGTAGTTACATATAACCATGAACCACTTTTCAATATTAACTTTTTATGGAGCAAACAGACAGTACAACCCCAGACTCCAATGTCAGCAAGAAATTAGAAGTAAAAAGGCATGTTACACTTCAAATCACAGAATAAGAACAATGAGTTATTGATAAAATTACAACTAAATTAAGAAATGCAGGTTAGTAATGAGAACCCTAACCAGCAAGGAAAACAGTCAGTTTCGCACATTCTAACTTGCAGTCTAGAAATTAAGATTTCTCAGAGAAAGAACCAAAGAGAGACAATGGATATAGACAATGGATGGAACACTACCCATAGTGAATCGAATTATAAGGGGAAGGACATCTAGATGCATATTGGCGAGGGTTGCCTTGCCTTCATGCTGGCACCGAGGGACGATACAGAACATCTTATATTTTGATACAGAGGCAGTACAGAAGATCAACGAATCAGAGCAAAACAGAGGAACTGGAAGCACACAATGTAACCAAAAATACTGAAAGGCAAGCAAGCTTTACCAAAAATAGGGCTGCTCTTTTACCTGCCCACAAAAGAATGCCATTTCATTCAATTTAATTAGTGGTGTCTGTCAGTACGATCTCATGTTTGATCTACATTTTTATTCACTGAATTTGTAGAACACTTGCGAGTTAGTACCTAGGAAAATAAATATTTTTCTACCTCAAATTTGCAGATCAATATCCATGCCTAAATTAAGGTTTTTCTTTATGAAGATTTGTGCTTCTCTAACGTTCCTCAGTTCCCATGTTATATTATCATTAATTCCAAGTAGGAATGAGGACAAACCTTGAGCAAGGATGTGGGGCTGAGCTCCTGCCTGACGTGTTCCTACAGAGATGTAGGAAAAGGCAAGCACCTAGCAAGCCGTGCCCCTGAGCTGCCACCGGTAGGTCACAACCCTGCGGCTGGCACTGATGCGTCGGCACCCTAACTCCTGAAATGAAATAGAGGATCAATGGATTAGTACAAAAAATAACTGAATATAGTTTGCATTGATCTAGTTTGACGTAGTACTATTTACAGCGAGTCATTCAAAAGAAGTAATACACTGGCTAGGAAAAGACAAGACTACCTACTTGAGGCAGAGAAATAGTAAACAACATTAACTTACAGCAAGGCAAACTGGATCTTGGCTCCAAATACTCGGTTAAATAAGGAAAATTGCGAGGAGCTACTGCTATTCAAAGATGTAGTTGTTTAAAACCTATATTAAACAGTTTAGTGTCTATGAGAAAAATTACCTAAGAGACAAACTTACTGTATCAATCCCAAGAGTTCTTCTATGCACACACATCAATCAAATGTTAGGCACTACTAAGAAAGGCTCCGGTGTTACATGCAACAGTAAGAAACTGCACAGGAAAGAACTTAAACATACTCGAGCTTCAGGTATCGAACTCAACTGCGATGCAGACACCCTTTTAGGCATTGATCTTGTATAGAGCATATACTAAACAACATACAAAATCAGTAAGTAGTAACATGTCACAGTCCTAAACATAAATAGATGGCAAAGATGATGGCACAAATTACTTTATACGTCGAGCAGCCCTATCCTGGAAAGATGAATCCACGACAAGGATGCCATAGACTGACACACAGAGCCCAAGATTCGCAACCACCTACAGTGCAAGTCCAAATACAGATTGGTAAATCCTGTACAAGGTGCAAACAAAAAAGTCTAACCATGATCTGCTGAACAAGCCAACCAATGCATAATTTAAAATTGAGAACAACGAACTTTGGATATTTGAAACAAATATAATTAAACTTCCTGGCAGGTTGTTTAGTTCTTATGACGGACATGGCGTTCTGTTAATAATACTTTCAGCAATCCATGTAAACCATTGCTCAGTTCTTTGGCAAAAAACAACATAGCATTGCGGTGTGATCAAAATATATTTTGGCAGCACTATTTTTTCTTTCGAATTCATACGAACATTGCCATCAGTTGTGTTCATAAACTGCTGGTATTCCTCTGGACTGAATAATGCTGTGACTAAGCAGAAATAAATAAGCAATTTATTAGGTAGAAACATTGTGCGCGCAGAAAAGAGATAGCAAATTCACTACAAGTAGAAAAGAAATCTTTACTTTGAGTAAGATATTAAGCCAAACATGTGGTGTGCAAATCTGCAAACAACTGCTACCTCCACCAAGGCTTAACCCATATTAGCAAAAGAAATTACATCCCAAGAAAATGAATAACTTCACAACTACATCTCAGACCAAGATTAATCCATCGAACAATCAAACAATATATAGAAATAGGAGTTAGTAATTGCCTAACTGGACATTGTATTTGAGGTTAAAATGGAATACAATGTACTGCCAGTATACACAAAGAAATAAGGCACTGACAATTCATGGCTGAAACTGAAGTGCCAATTATTACTTTATTATACAACCACTCACTCCAAGATGGGGCTTTGCATAGAGGTGAAACCAACAGCAGACCAAGAACCCTTTCCCTCTACTTTGTCTAGGATAATATATAGAACAAATTGTTAGCCAAAGTCAAATAGCAAGCTTTAAATACCTAATCATGCAAACACGTACTGCAAAGAAGATAAGCATATAGGCACCGGCGGTGACACCCATGCACATCACAGACCCTAAACTGCAAGAGCAATGCCACAATAACATCAGAGAACTCTTTTAGGCACCAACAGAATACAAAAAAGTAAGCCAATTATTACCTGAAGAAATCAAGAACATCTGCCATCTGATACACGAGCTTATCAACATATAGCTCATGTACATCTGATGGAATTGGAGATGCTCCCAACTGTAGGACAGCAGATGCCATGAAAGACAAACATGTAAGAACTGGAGGTAATAGGGGCAGAATAGTAAATGACTATGTTAAATATGGAGGAACATATGATGATGACTGACCTCATGGCGTTGAGGAGTAATATGGTAAATACAAACATTGTGAAGCAACAGGAACGCAACCTGTGAGCAGAAGAACAATCCTTGGAAGCAGGACATGTCTGCCAAACAGGAATACAACACATGAGCTACCTTGTTATAGCAAAATTTATAACAACAACCACACAGAAAATGATATCACTTACGTCTTCTTTGTTAGTCGTAGAGCACCAAGAGAGAGAGACTCGAGAGTGTTTTGTGCTGCGTTCAACTTACAGCGTTTTCTCTGACGTTCTTATTAATAAGCAAAACTGAAAACAACTGAAAGGAGGGATCATGCCCGAGCTATCCGGCCGCGCCATCCCACGACCAGCTCGCCACGCCCTCGATGCCGCCATGCACGCCTGGTTCGTGCCATCCCACGAAACGTGCATGGCCGCCTAGTCTACCTAGCTGCTAAGGAACCGGTCAAGGCACGAACACCCTCATGCACTTGCCGTTTTATTTGCTAAGCCTGAACCTGAACTGAAAAAGAACTAACAGCGACAGGTTTACAATGCCAACAATTCTCCCCTTAATCCTGGCGCCCAGAAGAAACCTCCATGACACCGAGCTTCAGTCGCATCTCCAGGAACTTGACGCGGCCTAGTGCCTTGGTTAAAATGTCAGCAAGTTGGCCATCCGTGCTAACGTGCTCGATGTCCACCTTGCCTTCCTCAATGCATTCACGAATGAAGTGAAATCGGAGGTCGATATGCTTGCTCCGTTCGTGGTGCACTGGGTTCTTTGCCAGCTCAATCGCAGACCTGTTGTCCACGAACAACTTCACCGTTTCTGGTGGCCGTCCAAGCAGCTCGCCCAGCAGCCTACTCAGCCAAACCGCCTGACATGCTGCTTTGGAAGCTGCGATGTACTCAGCTTCGCAAGATGAGAGAGCAACCACAGCTTGCTTCTGTGAAGTCCATGTGATGATGCTGGAGTCGAGGAAGAAAACTACTCCAGTTGTGCTCTTCCTGTCGTCGACATCCCCGGCGAGATCACTGTCACTGAATGCCACCAGTTTGGGTTTGCCACCGGAGCTCTCCTTGTACCTGCAGCCATAGCCAATTGTGCCCTTGACGTAGCGCAGGATTTGCTTCACCGCCGCCCAGTGCGACGCCGTGGGTGCCTGCATGTACCTGCTCACCATCCCGACGGCGTGAGTGATGTCAGGACGGGTATTGCACAGGTAACGCAGACTGCCCACGATGCTCCGGTAGTCTGTCACGTCCACCGCGTCTCCGGCTCCTCCCTTGCACAGCTTGAGCCGGTTCTCCATCGGCGTGTGGCAGGAGTTGCAGTCTGTCATCCCTGCCGCTTCCAGAAACTTGCGGGCATACGCGCTCTGGCAGATGGAGATCGTGCCCGCCTCTTGCTTGACTTCGACACCCAGATAGTAACTCAGGAGGCCGAGGTCGCTCATCGCAAACAGACTGTGCATCTGTTGCTTAAACATGGCGATGTCGTTGTCGTCCGTGCCCGTGATGATCAGGTCGTCCACATAGACGCCGACGAGCAGCGTCGACTTGCCCGTGGTCCTCCTGAACACGGCATGCTCCAGGGGGCTCCGCTCGAACCCAAGTGATGCCAGGGAGGCATCCAGCTTGGCGTACCATGCCCGTGGTGCTTGATGGAGTCCGTACAGGGCCTTGCGCAGACGGAGCACCTTGTGCTCCTCGCCGGGGACGATGTAGCCGGGTGGTTGGTGCACGTAGACCTCCTCCTTGAGATCGCCGTTGAGGAACGCCGATTTGACGTCCATGTGGTGCACTTGCCACCCACAGTGAGCGGCGAGTGCGAGCAGCAACCGCACGGTCTCCATGCGCGCCACCGGCGCAAAGACCTCGTCGAAGTCGACTCCTTGGCGTTGCGCGTAGCCCTTTGCGACAAGCCGCGCCTTGTGCTTGAGCACCTGACCTGCAGGATCTTTCTTTACCTTGAAAACCCATTTCAGTCCGATGGCCTTGTGCCTGGAAGGGAGCGTGGCGAGCTCCCATGTTTCATTGCTTCGGATGGAAGAGAGCTCCGCGTCCATGGCCTCCTTCCAGCTCGCCTCGTTCAGAGCCACATCCACAGATGCAGGCTCCTCCGCGGCAACCAGGCACAGGTCGTGGTCGTACTCCTCTGCATCGGCCTTCATGATGTAGTCGTTGTAGATGGGGTTGGGTTTGACGATGCCGTGACGCGCTCTCGTGATCATCGGGTGCTGCGGCCTTGGTGGAGTCGGTGAGGCCGCCCTCGTGCCCGTTCCTGCAGATGCTGACGAGGATGCAGCAGCAGTACATGGCGTAGTCCAGCCCGTGGCAGGACTTGGTGGCGGCGTGCAGCTGCTTCGTGCCGTGGTCTCCTGCCCGGCAGAGATTTGGGCTGGTGAACTCTGCCCAGCGGAAAGATCAGCTGCCGTGGCTGTCGTGGCAGCCGGGTGCGTGAAGACCTCGACGTGGAACGGCACCGCGTCCACCGCCTCTCCGGTCTTGTCCCAGTCCCACCGGGCGCCTTCGTCGAACACGACGTCCCGCGAGACGTGCACGCGGTTCTTGACAGGGTCGTAGACGCGGTACGCCGCCGAGCCCGGCTCGTACCCGAACAGCACCATGGGGATGCTGCGATCCTCCAGCTTTGCCAGGTTCGGCTTTGTGACCTTGACATGAGCTACACAGCCGAACACACGCAGGTGACTCACATCAGGTTTGTAGCCGTGCCATACCTCGAAGGGAGTCTGCCCATCAACACTTTTCGTGGGCGATCGGTTCAGCAAATACACCGCGGTGGACACCGCTTCTCCCCAGAATTTTGCAGGTACCGCCATCGCCTTCATCAAGCTGCGCGCGGTGGAGACGATCGTCTGATTGCGGCGTTCCACAACGCCGTTCTGTTGTGGCGAATATGGCGCCGTCAGTTGGCGCCCGATCCCCTCGTCGGCGCAGTACGCGGCGAAGGTGGCCACGGTGAACTCCCCACCGCGGTCCGTCCGGAGCAGACGCAGCCTGCGCCCGGTCTCCACTTCGGCTCCTGCCTTGAACCTCTTGATCGCCTCTGCAGCTTGGTCCTTGGATTGAAGAAGAGTGAGCCACATGTACCGGCTCTTGTCGTCGACCAGCAGCAAGAAATAACGCTTCCCCGCGGGCGTCGCCGGCGATATGGGGCCGCACAGGTCGCCGTGCACCAGATCGAGCAGCCCCTCCGCCCGCCGCTTCGCCTGCAGCGGGAACGACGCGCGGCGCTGCTTCCCGACCAGACAGCCGTCGCACAGTTGCTCGACGTGCTCGATCCGGGGCAGCCCCCGTACCATGCCGAGACGCGCAAGTTTCCTGAGCGCGTCGAAGTTCAGGTGGTCGTATCGTGCGTGCCACCTCCAGGAGTCGTCAGTGTGCACAGCTGCGAGGCACACCGGCTTGGCGATGTCGAGGGCGACGACGTACAGGCGATTGCGCGCCCGCGGCACCCTTGCGAGCAGCCGTTGCTGTCGGTCGAACAGCTTCAGAATGCAGTAGCGGATGTCGACGTGGCAGCCGTTCTCGTCGAGCTGTCCCAAACTCACAATGTTGCTGCGGAGGCGAGGAATGTAGTACGCGTCGGTGAGCGCACGGTGATCGCCGTTGTCGCAGGCGAACAGGATCGTCCCTCTCCCCTTGATCTCGACGACCGATCCGTCGCCAAACTTCACCGTGCCGCCAATGCTGGTGTCCAGATCGGCGAAGACGTCGCGCCGCCCGGTCATGTGGTTGCTGGCGCCGGTGTCGAGGTACCAGGTGTCGTCGTCGTGGTCCGCGGCGGTGAGGAAGACGTGTTCCTCCACGAGATCAACGCGCGTGCCCACGTACTCGCCAGGGCCGGCGATGGTGGCCATCATGAGTGCCGGCCCGTCGTCGTCGCTAAGGTTGCACGCACGCGCCAGGTGCAGCGCGGGCTTGTCTTCCTCCGCCGCGGCCAGGTGTGCCTGCGGCTGCTGCTGCTTGCGTTCGCGACGAGGCTCCAGGCAGTCATGGGATATGTGTCCTGCATATTTGTTGCAGTTGTAACACTTAATCCCGGACATGTCGCGCTTGCCGTTTCCGCCGTTGGAGCCGCGTCGGTCGTTGGCACGATGCTCCTGCTTGCCGCGGCCATTGCCCTTGCCGCTGCCGCCGTTGGAGCTGGATCCCTGTCCCTGCTCCTTCTTCTTCGCACGGGTCAACCACTGCTCCTCCGTGAGCAGCAGCTGGGAGCCCGTTGCATCCGCGGTGCCGATCGAGCACCTCTCCGCCGCTGACCGCAGGCGGCCGATCAGCTCCTCGACGGACATGCCGTTGAGATCGAGGAGAGTCTCGATCGAGCAGGCGATCTGCGAGTATTGTGATGGCACTTCACGTAGGAACTTCTGAACAATTTTTACCTCGTCTATCACATCCCCGAGAGACCGCAGGTTGTTGGCGAGGTTGGTGATGCGCATGCCGAACGCGTCGAGCGTTTCGCCGTCCTTGAACGCGATCTGCTCGAACTCCTTGCGCAGCCGTTGTGCCGTGGCCTCGCGAGCTCGGCTCACCCCCATCCTCATCATCTTGATCGCCTCCCACGCATCCGCGGACGTGTCCTTGACGGCTAGGACAGGCACCATCTCCGGTGGCACCGCACGGAGCAGAGCCGCGAGCGCCGCCATGTCCTCGCGATCGCCCGGCTCGCCCATGCCAGAGACGGCCTCCCAGAGACCTTGTGCGCGCAGGTTGATTTTCATCACCAACGCCCACTCGATGTAGTTGGTGGACGTCAGCGTGGGGTAGACGATGTTGCCGCCGCCGTGGTTCTCCCGGATCACCCGCTCGTGGACGACGACCTCGTTGCCGCCCCGCCGGATGATGCTCCGCCCACGGCTTCGCTCCCGTGGTGATGACCTCCTCGCCGCTGCTCCTCCTCCTGCGCCGCCCCCTGCCGCGTTCGGAGGCGTCGCCGGCGTACGTACGTCGTCGTCGTTGGACATAGCCGGCAGGATCGAAGAGGGCTCTGATGCCACTGTTAGTCGTAGAGCACCAAGAGAGAGAGACTCGAGAGTGTTTTGTGCTGCGTTCAACTTACAGCGTTTTCTTTGACGTTCTTATTAATAAGCAAAACTGAAAACAACTGAAAGGAGGGATCATGCCCGAGCTATCCGGCCACGCCATCCCACGACCAGCTCGCCACGCCCTCGATGCCGCCATGCACGCCTGGTTCGTGCCATCCCACGAAACGTGCATGGCCGCCTAGTCTACCTAGCTGCTAAGGAACCGGTCAAGGCACGAACACCCTCATGCACTTGCCGTTTTATTTGCTAAGCCTGAACCTGAACTGAAAAAGAACTAACAGCGACAGGTTTACAATGCCAACATTCTTCTCCATACACAGAGACGGATACAGATCCGTATCCGGAGATGAGCGACAAGATACCCATCTGGTCCTTTTGATCGACTCCCTAACAAAAGCGAGCCCATAAATAGGAGGTACAAAAAGAAAGGGAACAGAGTGTGAGTCCCCAAGAACCACATAATGACTAGTTCAAAAAAAGAGAGAGCCACGAATCGATTCTCACCTGATAGCTAGATTGAGCACAAGGGCCATAGCACAAAATCAAATCCATGAGTATGTATGTGTGGACTTTAGCCATAAATACGCGGACAAAAATTAAGCACCGGCTAGAACCACACAAAATCAGATCAAACCATGCAACGGTGAGCTCGTGAGACTGCCATGCTTCAGGTTGGCCTTAGAACACAGTAGGAGACCACACAGATTGGCACAATAATTGAATAAAACATGACATCGAGAGCACATCTTGCCACGGCATAACAACAAACAGGCTATAAGCGGGTTAACATCAACAACAGACCAACGAACAACATCATACCAACAACCATCTATACAGTCGCACATGACCAAGCAGCCAACCTGAACAGGAGATGACGGCCATCTCATTCATAAAGCAGAAGAGACCGGAAACACACGAGGCAACAACGCTGAGAAACACAGACTTCACACAGAAAGTACCAGAGAATCTTTATTAATACCCAGCTAGCACATATCACCAATTTGATCAACACAAAAAGAGCTGTTAGGAATCTCACAACCTGCTTATTCCTTTTCCAGTACCAAGCAAGCTACCAGAGTTGGCTTACTGTATCTACCACATGTGCACACTGCTATTCTGGGCAGGCACCAAAATAATTACAAGATCAGGTCTAAATACAGGAGTTCCTTCCTTGGCATGCACCAAACTGGGTAACACCACGGCCATATCATTAATCTTTGTGGGTCGTTTAATTTTCTCTCGGTACCAACACTAACCTGATTCTTACTGGACAAATAAAAATTACGCAGGAAACAAATCTACCAAATTTTGCACCATAGGCCGACGCTAAACATTGCGTCACCGGCTGATTAATTCCTTCTAGGAACCAAACGGATGTAGCTTTGCTCCAACGATCTACTATTTCAATTAGGCTCATCGGTTCTTGCTTACAAAAAAAGGGTCCGTGCTGAAAATCAACCCATATGAGAGCCCTACTAGTAGCACAACCAGCATGGTGACGGCGCTCGTATGAAATCGGCAGCCAACAAGGGAAAACTTGATCGACCCCCAAAACGAAAGACGCATGTGTTGGGAGCGATACCTGACTGCAGGAGAAATTCTTTCGACGCCGACACAACAGTCACGAACACGGAGGACCCGCAGCAGGCGGACACGGCAACAACCAGAAGGAGGGATCGCCGATGGCGATGAAACCCTAGGCAGACACACGTGACACCTGGAGGAAACAAACTGGAGGCGGTGGCTCAGATGTACGGCTTGGCGTCGCCGAAACCTACGACCAGAAGCAGCGCCAGTTCCCCGCCACGCGGTCCCCAGACACCTCACCGGCGCACCCGACACCGCGGAGGCTGCCCGAGCCCGGGCCTCCTTGCCGGTGGCGTCACAGCGCGGACGGGAGGCCTGGCCCCGGGAGACAGAGAGATCGGACGCTGCCACGGCTCGGGGGGCGCGGGTATGCGCCAAGCGCCGACCCTCCTCATCGCCGCCATTTTCCGTGTGGCCACAGTATGGCTAGCATTGCACCAGCGGAGGGGAGAGGAGGTAGGGGTGAAGGGGAAGCAGTGGCGGCGGCGGTGAGGCAGAGGAGAAACGAGAAGAGGAGAGATTGCGTGTGGGGACGGAGAGAGCGTGGAGTGCGGGGCTAGGCCGCGTGTGTGAGGCCTTCTTTACTGCGCCCACCAGAAATTATCGAGCGACAAAACAGTGCCCTCGCCAGCCCCTAATGCCCACGTGGACACGCTCGTTGCTCGCTCCTTATGCGTAGGTTAATCTGTTTGATATGTATCACTGCGATCGAGATTCAACAAGAATAAACCATTCACAAAGGGTGCATGATCATAAAAGATATTACTCATATAAACAGAATAATCATTATTCTTTGACTTAAATTAATAACCGTCTTGCAATAAACGATATCCAGATATAATGTTTTATGCTCA
This sequence comes from Thinopyrum elongatum, assembly GCA_011799875.1. Taxonomy (NCBI): domain Eukaryota; kingdom Viridiplantae; phylum Streptophyta; class Magnoliopsida; order Poales; family Poaceae; genus Thinopyrum; species Thinopyrum elongatum. Next base: position 565,291,143 of record CM022298.1, read on the forward strand.
ACGCAGGCACCAAATAACCATTATTTAGGTTTAATACTAATCCCAAAGGTATTACAAGCGTGCTGATGTTGATCATATTAAACTTGAAGACACATCCAACACTCATCGTCACTTTGCCCTCAGCCAGTCTCCATTACTCCACAGCTCCCGCTTCGAGTTACTAATATTACCAACTGAATCGGTATCAAATACCCAGATGTTACTACGAACACTAGTGAGGTACACATCAATAACATGTATGTCAAATATACCTATGTTAACATTGCCATCCTTCTTATCTGCCAAGTACTTGGGGCAGTTTCGCTTCCAGTGACCATTCCCCTTGTAGTAGAAGCACTCAGTCTCACGTTTAGGTCCAGCCTTGGGTTTCTTCACGGGAGCGGCAACTCGCTTGCGGTTCTTCTTGAAGTTCCCTTTCTTTCCGTTTCCTTTCTTCTTGAAACTGGTGGTCTTATTAACCATCAACACTTGATGCTCTTTCTTGATTTCTACCTCCACGGACTTAAGCATCGCGAATAGCTCGGGGATCGTTTTCTCCATCCCTTGAATATTATAGTTCATCACAAAACCCTTATGGCTTGCTGGCAGTGACTGGAAAACTTTGTCAACCGTTGTTTTATCTGGAAGATTAACTCCCACTTGATTCAAGCGATTGTAGATCTTCCTCTCCCCACTACAAAAAAAGACACATCCATGACATTTTGGCCTGAACGATTTTTTTCTGTCATGCTTATGACACTTCTATGACGATAATTGTGACAAAACCACGTATCATCATAGATGTGGTGGGTTCCTACTTCTATGACCAAAAATCATGACAGAAAATGGGATTTTCGTCCTGGGTGGGCCGGGGACGCACCTGCATGACATTCTTTGGGCCGTCCATGACGAAAAAAAATTGTGGTAGAAGCCAGGGCGAGGAAAATTTTGGGGAGTTCCCGGTTACGGTGGGTGGTCGGGGCCGAGCGATGCACGGAGGTTTGCGTGTTTCTCTCGTACACATACGCGCGTCTGTGCGAAGTGTTGGGCTCTAACTGAACCCGAGCGAGGTGTTCGCTTACTGAACCCGAGTGATTGCACTAGCTGCGTTACTGAACCCGAGCGATCGATCCCTTGGCTGTTAACTGAACCCGAACGATTCCTTCGCTACTGCTGCTAACTGAAGCTGATCGAACCTGCTGCCTCTTGATGAACAGTGACCGTTATTGGGGGTTGGATGAACAGCTCCCAGTGGGGGTTGGATGAACAGGATCCCGTGCTAGTAGAGGCCGTTACCGCTGGATGAATAAGACCTCGATCAAGAGAAGGCTGCCACACACCCGAGCCGGTTGGGGGACGATGAACAGGACCCCGTGGAGGGTTGGTTGAACAATAGCCAGTGAAGGCTGGATGAATAGGACCTCGTGGAGGGCTGGTTGAACAGTAGCCGATGGAGGCTGGATGAACAATAGCCTGTGGATGAACAGTAGCTGGTGGAGGCTGGAGGAAGGTCGCGGTGGATGAACAGTAGCAAGTGGATGCTGGAGGAAGTCGACGGTGGATGAACAGTAGCCCGTGGAGGCTGGAGCGAGGCAGTAGACGGTGGATGAACAGAAGCCCGTGGAGTCCCGTTTTGCGGTACGCCACACCCCTCCCGATGAACATGACCCCGTTTCGACCGTAGGCGCTCCAACACAAGTCCGTTTCCTCCGTTTTGTGGTACGCCACACCCCTCCCGATCAATAGCACCCAGTTTCGACCGTAGCCGGTCGAACAGAAGGCCATTTCCTCCATACTGCGGTACACCAGACCCCGTTTTGGCTGTTTCGTCCAAGCCGGTTGTCTCCCGATGAACACGACGCATTCCGTTGCCTCCCGATGAACACGATGCAGTTTCTCCATTCTGACCCAGCCGGTTGGCTGCCGATGAAAAGGAAGCCGTTGCTGCCGTCCGTTGCCTCTCCATGTACACGAGCCCTGGCCGTACGTATGCGCGAGTAGGCGTTCGAGACTCCGCCCGTATGTACGTACGTGGCCGTATTTTTTGGCATGTGGCTGTACGTACGTGTACACGGTTTAGAAGGGACCGCCTGAACTGCTACGTCGGGGGCTCTACTACTACACGTGCCGCTGCTTGCTCGGCCATGGTTACCGATCGACCAGTATGTACGTACACGTTCGCGACCAGATAGACAACACTACGTACACTTCGACCGGGTGGGTCCCAGCTGTCAGGGAGGATAAGGACGCACTTCCTTGCGTGCGAAGATATAGTTGGTGGGTCCCGGCTGTCAGGGAGAGGAATCATTTTTATTTTGCGAGTAATAAGGAGGCACTTCCTTGTGTTCGAAGATGTAGCTGGTGGGTCCAGCTGTCAGCCTCACCGACTAAAGTCCTCTATCGATGACTGTCGTTCGTTGACCTCGTTGACCATGCCGCACCGAGAGCATCAAGGCGGTGGATGACGGCGAGGCCTAGGAAGGGAACAACGCAGAGCCAGGGAAGACAAGGCAGGTGGATGCCCACGGGGAGGGGAGTACAAGGGTTCACTGGTTCGGCTGCGGTGTAAGGCTGCCATCGTTGGAGAATAACAGGGGGTGTGGGTGAGTAGAGGGAAGGCCTGGCCAGCGGTGGGAGTAGGGTGGGGCGGTGAGGCCTGCGCGGCAGTACAGCCGGCCACCGGAGGCAGGAGCAGGCGGTACGACTGGCCCTAGTTTGGGCGGCTGGAGCAAGAAGATCAGAGGTTGAAGAAGTAGCCTGGCAGTTGGATTAACATTCAACGGTCACTGCTGCTAGAATTGTTTATTGACTAAGTTGACAAAGCCGTGCATAGGAGTCACCTTAGTAGGGCCACAAGTCAGCCACCTTACCTGGTGGGACCCAGCTAGCAGCGGGAGGAATCATTTTTCTTGTGCGTAATAAAGAGGCACTTCCTTGCATGCGAAGATGTAGCTGGTGGGTCTCAGCTGTCGGGTGGAGGAAAAAAATCCCGGGTAATAAGGAGGCACTTCCTTGCCTGCGAAGATGTAGCTGGTGGGTCCCAACTGTCAGGAGGAGCAATCATTTTAGTTCGTGTAATAAGGAGGCACTTGCTTGCCTGCGGCCATGGACCATGCGGGTCCCTATTCTCAGCCTTTCCACTTACATCCCTCTTCCGATGGCTGTCATTTGTTGACCATATTGACCACACCGCACCGAGAGCATCAACGCGGTGGACGACGGCGAGGCCCAGGAAGGGAACGACCCGAAGCCGGCGAAGCCACAGTAGTGGATGCCCACGCTGAGGGGAGTATAAGGGTTGTGACCGATTCGGCTGCGGGGTGAGGCTGGCATCACCGGAAAATAACAGGAGGTGCGGCTGGGTAGAGGGATGGCCTGGCCAGTGGTGGGAGTAGGGTGGCCCGGTGAGGCCTGCGCGGCAGCACAGCCGGCCATGGGAGGAAGGAGCAGGCTGTCCCGCTGGTGCTGGTTTGGGCGGCTGGAGCAGGAAAATCAGACATTGAAGAAGCACGGCGGCTGTTGGATGGACATCCAACAGTCACTGCTCTCGCATGTTGACTAAGTTGACACAGCCTTGCGTACACGTCAATCTTTTTTTAGGAAAGCATATGCATCAACCTAGTAGGCCCACAAGCCAGCCTCAAATCTGTCAAAAATAGCATACAACCCATCTCCCATTATTTCTAATAATTTACAGCCCATTTGCTAATTCTTAAGGACTTTTTTGGAGCCCATATTCTTTTTGTTAGCATTACAGCCCATATTGTGGCCACAGTTAAAAAACTCAAGGAAATTTTGCATATTTCGGTGCGGTCCGAACTGTTTTTAATCCCAAAATTTCGAGTCACATTCAAACTAATTAGAAAAATAAAGTTATATCAATTTAAAATCCAAATAATTTTCCCCGCATAAAAATCAATGAAATATAAAATGTAGAAATGCAAAAAAAGAAATTTGAAACTAATTGCCGGTTTGTCGTGTCTTAAAAATGTACAGTCTATTTCTCATTACTGATAGCCCATTTTCTGGGCAAGCCAAATGTATCCCTTGCAGCCCAGCAGGGCTGACAAAAGCAAGTAGACCTCGGTTGGGTATTCTAAAAAAAACTGGGCTAGCCATTTTCAGGAAAAAAAAACAACTGGGCTGGTCTTGTGGTAAACATAAAATAAAAGGCTGGCTAGACTGGCAAGAGTGCCCCGCACAGCCCAGTTGATACCCTGCTCCGTCTGAAAAACAAAAAGAACTGGGCGAGCTGCTAGGTCCCTGGTGCCAGCCGCTCGTTGTGCAATTCTCTCGTTTATTGACTACATTGACAATGGCATGGGACCCAGATGTCAGGAATCCATTAGGAGGAACCATTTTTTTTGCTTGAAATAAGGAGGCACTTGCTTGCGTACTGCCATGACCCTAGTGGGTCCCTGTTGTCATCCTCTCCACGTACAATCATCTCCTGATTATATACGCGTCAACCTAGTAGGTCCACAAGTCAATCTCTAAATCTGTGGCGGCCAAATATAGCCCATTCCACACATTCACACGAAAAGTTCAACATTCAGAGCAAAGTAACAGGTCTGATCCAGAGATAGAGTACTGAACTTCCACATTGACAACCATCATAGCCAACTTAACTATCTACTCCCACTAATACTCTAGTGTATAAGTACTAACTTACTCTTAGCTAACTAGACGATGCCGGCCTCCATCTGCGGTACACGCTAAACGCCAGCACCGACGTCCTCCTCCTCGCCTCAGACTTGCCAGAGGTGCGATAGGGCGCGTTGCTCGCGCGCGTTGGCCCTTTCCATGCCAGCGTGGTCCACCGAAGCTTCGGCTTCTAAGCGAGAAACCCACTTGACGAGCTGGTACTAAAATTCAGCGTCGCGAACGCATGCGTGCCCGACAGCCTCTTGGGCTATTTGCCTGGCGCTGGCCTCCACGTAACCAGCCCAGTTGCGGGCGCTCTGCTCGTGACTCAGAGCGTCGGTGTGGTGCTGCTCCATGCCCCGTTGGCGGCGCAAATCGGCGATACGCTGCTCCTCCGCCAGGTGGTCGCGCTCCAACAAGTCCTCATACTCCGCATTGCCATCTACAGACCGATAGAATGCCTCCTCCCTCCGTCTGCCTTCCGGTGAAAAACCGAACACTAGTTCTGGCGGTGAGCGCCTCCGGCGTCTCCTATTGCAGACGGGCGGGGGCATGACGGACGTGGCGAGAGCGAGGGCAAGTGGCGAGCGACGTCGGGCTAGTGGGGGCTTATGAGGATAGGGCGAGTTGGGTGATGGTCCCAACGGAGAACGCCGGGAACCAGTAATTATAGGCGGAAGGTAGGTGAACCAACATGTCGCGAGAAACGCGACGGTCGTCGGAATTCAATGCATAAGCAGGCATGGCTTAGCGCGCCAGCTTGCCGTGGAAAACTAGAAAAACTGAAATAATGACTATGACGTCCCGTCCCGTCCTATTCGGTGAGTGGTGCGTCCCGTCTGTGATGGGTCGCACATCGGCATGACGGTCAAACGAGTGCACTCGATTCATCCAGATGATGTACGTGTGTGATCAGCTGGTTATTCGCGTAGGATCGAGTCGGTCGGATAGTGTACGTGTAGGATCACAATAGCTGATGAAAGTTCGCTGGGAGATAAGGCATTTGCGAATGTTTTTGCTGGCAGTTTCTTCAGATTCGCATGGCATTTTCTTCAGAACAGCATGTCAGTTTCTTCAGAGGTAGGCATTTTTATTCAAAAAACTGCCACCTTTGGATCTTGCGTCGCAACTAAAACTGGCAGGAGCGCATTAGTAGGCTAGCTAGTGATCGATCAGTAACTTGTAAACACTGAGCGAAAAGAAATAAGAAGCTGCTAGTAGATTGTAAACAATGAGCACACAGAAATAAGGATCATGCTGTGCACAGTAGTAAGAGCCAATCCATTCGAAATGTTCACACGAGGCTCACAGGCCTGGCATTGTAATATGTTCACATTAGTAGCCGAAATTCACAACCAACTAGTGCGATTCCCATACATATGATCAACATCTTAATGCATCTCAATGATTCACAGATCATATACAATATGTAGCTCCTAAAGCAAAGATCAAGAAAAAACATTTGTTCTTGCTACTAACATGGATGCTTCTCTTGGCCAACATTCAGTACAGAGTGAAAGACAAATTTGTTTGTGAAGTCTACATTTCCTATTGCAAACGTAAGTTGTTTCACCAACAAATGGAACCATGAGAATGAACCACACATAATGCAGGAACATCCACTGCAATATGAATTGGTCATCTGTCGATCATATAGCAAGACTATTTTCGTAATACAACTTTAACTTCAGCAAAATGATGCCCATTGGATAATCAGACCAAAGCAATGAAGCACCTAGTGTTGGCCAATAAATAGTACAATACGTACTACTTTTGTGTGGTCCATGAAGTGACGAGAGATTATGGTACGTAGGGGGGCGCGTGTCAGATAGAGAGAGAATGAGAGGGGAGTCTTAGATTGGTCTATGCAGTGCGATTGAGATATGTGTATGTGTGACCTAGGGAGATATAAAGTTTGAGAGAGAGAGAGAGGAGCCCCGATATGGCTGAGTGGTGTGTGAGAGAGTTGAGAGAGAGAGAGAGAGATACTCCCTCCGTTCGATAATGTAGTGCACATAATTTTTTTTAAAGTCAACCTTTGGAAACTTTGACCAAGTTTACAAGTAATTATTTATATCTACAATACCAAAGATACATCATATGAAACTATATCTTCTGATGAATCTAATGACATGTGTTTGTCGTTCTAGATGGAAATGTTTTTCTCCACATACCTGGTCAAACTTTGTGAGGTTTGACTTTTCAAAAAATCTATATGCTATGCACCGAAGAGAGTACCTAAGTCGAGAGAGATCAAGTGTGTGTGAAGGAGAAAGATTGAGTGTCCAAAAAAGAGTGTGTGTGGAAGAGAAAGGGACAGCACACGATAAAATAAAGAGAAAGTGTGTGTGTCTTATGCAAAAATATCACGCATGCATCCCCGAGATAGAAAAGTGAGGTGAGGAGATACACCAAGATAGCTAGTGTGTGATTGTTTGCAACAGAGAGAGAGAGACCCCCATAACACCTGTCCAGCAGAGGTTTGGCCAACAAGGGACAGAGGTCGAGAGGGACGTATGGAGACGAAGATGGAGGCATGGGGGGAGAAAGGGCTTGTTTGTGATAGAGAGACCCCCTCGAGATTGTGATGGGACTATATGGGTGGGAGATCGAGAGATGAGGTGTGTGCGCTCTAGAAAGATGCCCCGAGAGATATCGAGATAGACCAAGTGAGGGAAAAAGCCAAAGCGCATGTTTGTGATGGAGACTGAGAAATAGTCATATACCTAGGGGGGCTGCGTGTGCCTACAATGGAGTGAGAGATAGGCGTACTTAGCTAAGCGGGAGATTGTGTGTGTGTGTGTGCGTGTGAGATGGAGAAAGAATAAGGGAGAGAGTGAGAGAGTTTTAGATGGGTCTATCCAGTGTGAGTGAGATATGCATGTGTTTGTGTCACCTAGGGGGATAGAGAGTTCGAGAGAGAGAAGAGCCCCAAGACGGCGGAGTGGTGCGTGAGAGAGTTACGGACGACGAGATAGGGAATTCGTGCGTGTACGATGAGTGCACCCTACATATTTAGCTTAGACTAGAGAGTCGTACATTGTGTGCGAGAGAGACCTATACATGGAGTGTGCATGCAAACCAGAGAGAGAGACGGGGAGGGACCGACAAGGATTGTGTTTGTATGCACGCGATAGAAACCAAGATTGTTGGATAGAGAGAGAACAGGAGTCCGGGAGAGGGGAGAGGTCGCGTTTATGCATCGAAGACTGATATAAACCATGTTCCGGTATAAATTTGCATTCAAAACTTTGAATTGGTGAACATGGTGTTTGCAATCCACACATGAATGGAGATATGCGTATCAAACAAGTTCATTAGTTTGACTTTCACCATGTTCGTGGAGTACTATAATACAACATGCTACTCAATTGAGGTGTTCAATTTTGGATTTAGTCCACAATTTTGACCGGGTGAACGAGCTATTTCACTGAATCGAGATATTTTATTTTCGGTTTGATTCCCGTTTTTTAGTGGGTCAACTATTTGTCAAATAGTAAATCGGTAGCAACGAGCATGTAAAAACACATTAGTCCCAAGCATCATCTCACCATCTAAAAAAGAAGTGGCAAGCTAATATTTCAACATTTGATTCGAATCAACTTGGTAAGGTAGACGTGGATGCTCGTTGTCCCAAAATTTGAACGAACCGCTAAACACCCTCTGCTCGGTGGAATTCGCCCGAGAAAATAAATGGGAGACGCGAAATTACCGGCCTATGTGGGACATGCATCAATTGGCCCGTCGTACATCGAGGGTAGGTTTGTAACTTCATCCAAGCGTGCCCTCTCCTCGCCCAAAATGACAGGTGCCGAATAATTCATAAATCATGGGCGGTAAAACACCCTCTCCTTGGCCAAAATCGCTCGCGCCCACTATTTCAAAACACGCCCTCCTCGCCCGAAATCGCTGGCGCCCATTATTTGGGAGAAGCAAAGTTACCCTACTATCCCCGACCCTCAAGACACAGACCCAAGCCCAGAAGCCAAAAGGCAGGGGTAGAACTGTAACTTCCCTCACATTTTAGACAAATGCGTCCGTAAGACATGGTTCCCCTCCCGATTCCCCATTCATACAGCGTGGGCGCCAAATCACCTTCTCCCCAGCCGCGAAACCTCAGCCCCTCCTCCATGGCGCACCCCACCACACCAAATTCATCGCCACCCTCCTCCCTAATGCCGGAGCCGCTGTCCGTTTGTCGTCGTGCACTGGGCCGTGTGCCTCTTACTCCGTGCTGCCGGAGCTGCCTCGACGACGATCGTGTGAACCGTACCGGAGCCGATTCACCCGCGCTGTTGTGCACGGTGCTAGAGCGGCTCCAACTTCGGACGCGTTCAGGGCCCCAGCGCAGCTTCCCCATAGCCGTCGACAGTCACGACATATCTGCTTTCCTGCCGCTGGGAGCCACCACAACAGCGCCGGCCTCACCGACTCGGCAGCTGGAGCTGCCTACTTCACCGGGCCGCAAGATAGGTCGTACACTCATCTTAAATCACTTTATTTAGGTGTCAGTTGCCTGAATTTTTATTCTGGGCCAGTCGATTCCCAATGGGAAGCAGCACCCCTCGAGGCGGCGGAGCTCCTAGGCTGCCGGTTGGCTGGGGCAGAAGTGCCTCGGTGTCTATCATAGGGGTGCGGGGGTGCAAGTTCGCCGCGGAAGCAGCACTTAGGTGGCTATCGTAGAGTTGCAGAGTTGCGTGGGTTGAAGGTACTGCCGCCGCCAGATCTGGATGACAGCGAGTCTTTGTGGTTTGGCCTGGGGCGGCGCAACCACGGCAGTGCGGTGGGGTGGGGGCGGGGTTTTCGTTGGAGCTCTCGCGGCCAGGGACGCCGGAGCAGGCTGCTCTGCCGGTGGTTGCTGGCTCTTTGGGCTGAACAGTGTCAGCCGGGAGGCACAAGACGGCCATCCAGCCATCCAGCGTAGATCGGACAGTACAAAAAAAATAAAAATCGTGTGACCCCAATTTAGTTTTCAGTCATCAGACGTGTCACCAGTCTCATACCTTATTGTTGATCTCTTAGGGTATTTCTTCAGATCAGAGATATATGTCGTTCTTAACATTATGTGTTTTCTGCATCTTCAGCCACACCTTATTCCTTCTCACCGCAGCTGCTCCAACAAGGGAAGCATACACCAGAAGGGAGCTATAGTCCCCACTCAGCAGTTCCCTGCCTCGAATGTGCGTGCCCGACATGGACAGCCACAACAACCGCAGGGCCATCGACAAGTCCGCAGATGATGCTCACTCCTATGGATGGCAGCCAGATAGGTTGTACCCTCATCTTACTTGTGTGCAACATTTATGGCTTCGTTATTCATCTAAGCATGGAAAATAGATTATCACATGTCACTGTATATTCATGCTGATCTCTTAAGAGTCTTGTTCAGGAGTTAACGATGTTCCATAGTTCAGATAAGAGACTTGTTCAGGTGTTAACGATGTTCCATACTTATCATCCATCAGCGAATGCTATCCCACAGGCTGGTGATTATACCACTTCTAATATTACCTATGTTGCTGTTATTTAATACTTTTGTGTGCCATCTAGTTAATCTCGAGTACAAACAATACATATTCTGTAGCTTTCATCTGTGTTCTCCCTTTAGTTTTTGAGACCTGTTGCTGCTAGTTAAGTCTAGTCCTACTATTTATGTCGTCTCCTACATGCACTCATTACATAATCTAACTAGTAGTTGTCTTCCATACATGTCAGATATAATTGCACACACTGATATATCCACAAGAACCTCGCGGAGCAATGTAACGGCCAACAAACTTGACGTCAATGATACCCAATATGATGGAACAGTTAAAGACAGTTCTTCAGAAGACTTGAAGAAATATGATGAATCCTATTCACCCCACAAGGTCCTTGCTCTAACTTGACCCGTGATATGGGTACATCATGCATATAATGTCTTGGAGTGCATCTACTCTGTTGCAATGCCATGTGCTTAGCCTGCTGATCATGCATGTAAATATGTCATGTCTTTCTATTTTTCAGTACCTATTCCATTCATGATAACATGTTTTCAAATTCAAGTATTGTCATTCTACTCTGTCGCAATGCCATCTGCTTAGTCTGGACATCATGCTTTTAATATCTTATGCATTGTTATTCATCAGTATGTACTCATATTTTCTACATGTTTCTTACACATCTCTCTTTTAGAAAACAAACTTAAAGGATAGAAGACTTGCTATACTGGGATCGTGTTCGAGGAAAGTATCTTGCGGGAATTATCTGTGCTCCAATGCTGATGTAAGTACCTGTTGTATATCACTATATTTTTACATCAGCATGTATTTTGTTAATCGGCGTGAATCCAATCTTTATCTGATCTAAATTTACTTGTAGCAAAATGTATAATTAAAGGTGACAATCTTGATTTTTGTAAGGAAAACTGCCTGGTAGTTTTGCATACTGAGCTGCATGAGTGTACTATCTCATATCATGCACATTACTAAATTGTAGTGTTGTGGTCTGGTTGCCCAATCATTCATTGTGTCAATGTTGCTTTCCTATTATCTTACCTGGCTGATGATAGTTGTGCATATTGTGTTAATTTGGTGTAGCCTGGTGTTGTCTGGTTGCCCAAACGTTCATTGTGTCAATGTTTCTTTCCTATTATGTGACCTCGCCAATGATAGCAATGCTAGTGTGTTAATTTGGTGCAGGCTGCTGACGATAAGAAGACAAACTCTAAAAATAGCAAGGCAACCCCATTGTTTCTTTCCAATAAATCTAGGGCAGGTAATATGGCAATAACTCTTGATTAATCTGTTCGATTCCCCTCCTAATTTATGTTATGATGAAGTGGTCGAGACACTCTCCACTATCAATAATACAAGCCTGCCAAAATCGCCATCTGAATCTGTTCAGTTTCCTCTGTCTCGAATCCAACGAAAAAAAAGTATGTTTGTGAACCAATTACTGGCTGAAGCAATGATGAAAATCGTGGAGGAATCAGAGGTACACATTCTTGCACAACAACAACTGATCAATGTTTTCAGAGACAGTGTAACAAAGAAGGAAAAACTTGCTCACATGCTTATGGGCGTCATCCGCGCTGAGGTTGCAGATTGTGAGGTTGTAGATCGTTAAGTTCTATTCATTTATTTGCACTGGCATCAATCTTTGATTGCCCAGTGGATGTAATTTTCTGTAATATATGCTGGATGTGCTACGTTTTTCTCATTATGCCGTACATTTGCTTAACGCGTCTTCCCGTGACTAAACTCATTAGTCACATGAAGCTTCTTATGATGTTGTTTTACCGAGAGGGCCCAGAGATATCTCTCCGTCACACGGAGCGACAAATTCCAGTCTCGATCCATGCAACCCAACAGACACCTTTGGAGATACCTGTAGAGCACCTCTATGATCACCCAGTTACGAAGTGATGTTTGATAGCACACAAGGCATTCCTCCGGTATCCGGGAGTGACATGATCTAATGGTCTAAGGAACTGATACTTGACATGAAGAAAGCTATAGCAAATAACTAAACGATCTGATGCTAAGCTTACGGTTGGGTATGTCCATCACATCATTCTCCTAATGATGTGATCCCGTTATCAAATGACAACTCATGTTCATGGTTAGGAAACCGTAACTATTTTTGATCAATGAGCTAGTCTGGTAGAGGCTTACTAGGGACAAGGTGTAGTTTATGTATTCATCACATGTATTTAAGTTTCCAATCAATACAAGTTTAGCATGAATAATAAACATTTATCATGAACAGGAAATATGATAATAACCATTTTATTATTGTCTCTATGGCATATTTCCAAGACGGGCGATGTTGCAAGGCCGACCAATATCGTTGCAAGAGGGACACATGATGCTGAAATGTTGGCTGCACATGGTGGAGTGTTATTGGGCACCACGCTCATGGGATGGGAGGATCTATTCCTTTTTCTTGCGATGGCTCCCATGCATCTAACTATTCGTGGCTGGTTGATACAAGGGCTGGCGTGCCGGCTGACGCCTAGCACAATCCATTTTAAATAATGAAAGAGAAAGATCAAATCATTTCTATATGGCTTTACCAGGCTTAAATGTGGATTAAAAGTGGACTGCATTTTTTTTGGATTGTGTTCGCTATATCTTAAACTCAAGAACTCATAGCTATGATATGGTATAGAATGTCATGCAACGATTCTTTGAGGAAAATCATATAGAAAACGTGGACTATGTACTTGTATTTCAATGGAAATTGTCATTTTGAGGTAGATTGGAGTAGTGTGGTTGGCGATGGTCACATGCACGGTTTGTTTTTACACTGATTGGTGATGGTCACATGGGCACTGTTTTTTTTTTTTTGGATTTGCTAATTTCTCACTTCGATGAGATTAGAAAGGTCACATCTAACTCTTAGACCATTTGAGTTTGCGTTGAGATTAGTAGTTTTTCCTTTTTTTATAATTTGAACGATATATGATTTTTATTTTTATTTTAGTTTTTTTTTTTGCACACTCCATGCAAATACACTTACATGTCCATCAGGCACACGCAACTGCAGTTGCATATCCGTATAGTAGTGTGCAACTGCATGTCCACCCATCATGCACATTGACTTTTTTGGGGTTTATTTTTTGTCTTTTTCATGACGCGTGGAACTACACTTGACCGTTCGGGCATGCCCAACTGTAGTTGTGATTGCACATCCACACAAGGGCACACAACTGTGATTGCACGTTTGCCGATGAAGCATAACTGCATGTCCACTGATCGTGTGCGGCTGCAGTTGCATGTCTGTTGGGCGTGCGTACCTACAGGTTCTCCAGCCGCACGCAACTGTAGTTGCACGCCCGCGCACAGGTGCATAACGACATGTCCATCAGCCACGTGCAACTGCCAGTTGCACCCCTGCGTACATGTGTGCAACTGCATATCCACCCGTCACACATAACTGCAGTTGCACAGTTAATCATCCTAACCAAGATCGATTATTGGATTACAAAAAATATGTTTATTCTCAGGTTCTATCTGAGGGGTTTGCGTTCTTCTGGAAATCCCATTCTCTCTACGGGAATTATCATTCCAAAAGAAAAAGAAATACCAAAGTTCAGAAGATAAACTTTTTTATTTGGATTATTTATCATATATAGAAATACCCTATCCTATCTGTTGGAAATCTTGGTTCAACTTGTGCGCCTGGCAGGCGTACACGTTGAACCGTGCGCCTGGCAGGCGTGCACAACTATATATCTTTAAGAGTGCTGCTATACGGACGACGTTGTCCAGCCGATTCTTGCACGATGGCATGGATCCAACCATGCATGGACATGAGCAAGTGTAGCACACCTGCTGGATTAAGCGTGGGCTGCAAATCGGGCACTAACCGTCGGCTGCAGAGTAGTTCCGTATCTTTAAAGAAAAATACAATAAAAATGTCAGGAAATAAAAAATAAAGAAAATATAAAAGTGAAAAAGAAGAGAAACATGAACATATCATCTGGACTCATCAAGATAAGAGCGAGCCACATTTTTTTAATTATTTGTCACATACAGTTGAAATTGCGCGCCGAACGTTGTCAGGATGTTGTCAAGGACTCCCTTCATAAAGAAATATATGAGTGTTTCGTTGACCGTTGACCGTGGCATGACAAGCTCCAATCGACGGGCACCTCACATCTCTCGGCCCTCGATCGTTCATTCATTCTCACACCCAACGTTCCGGCACACACCACCAAAAGACTACCTTTTCTTACCGCAAACACACATCAGCGACTCAAGTATAGGGCGCCGACGACTCGCCGGAAACCTAACGTGGGCAGCTGGTATTGCGGGTGTATCATTGCCGCAAGGCTAGTTTTTTTTTTTTTTTTTGAGGGGTTGCCGCAAGGCTAGTATTGTTGACCGTGGCATGACAAGTTCCGATCGGCAGCCGCCTCACAACTCCCGGGCATCGAGCGTTGATTCATTCTCTTATCCAACACGTAACGACACGCTAATTCTACCTGTATCTTTGCTACTGTATTCGATAGCGAGGCGGAGAATGCGGCTGCGCAGAAAACGGCAACGTTATCATGCACGTATGTGGGAGCACACAGGCAGTTGGATATTCGCTCTCGCTGCGGTGAAAACAGAGCACGGCGATGGATCAGTTTTGTGTCTCTGACGCGGACGGCGGTGGCATCTTCCCCTTGCCGTGGCAAAGCCGGCAGCTCGACCGACGCGCGCGCGCCCTGTCCACGGGGAGCCTCCACACTCCAGGACCAGGGGAAGCTCCCCGATTCAATCAAGAGACCAGGTAAAAATGGCGATGCTGCTGCGCACGCGCGTAGAAGGTTCACTCCAGCTTTCGATTTCACCTCTACCTGCTCAGCGACTACTTACTGGAACAACGACGTGTCCGCACACCTACAAAGTCAGATCAACTTTTCTTGGAGAAGCAGGCATCAGTGTTTTCTAGAGGAAGAGGAACAGTTCGGAGCTTTAGCCAGTTCTTTGGAGAAAACTCACGCACGGAGTAGTTCGCACGTCACCGTGTGCGTCTCTCAGCACAAGCCGCATGTTCCGTTTTGGGCCTCGTCGGCTACAATAGATCGGCCGGTGGCCGGTCGTCACCGATGACGAAGCCGGGGCGTCGCTTCCGCCGGGTGTTATCCCAAGGAGCCTTCTAGGAAAATCTCGAGCCGGGGCTCCGGCCACTCTCTGCCATGCACTGCTCGTGTCCTGCGTGCCGGCGGTGCCGCTAAACTTCTTGGTTGTTGGCGTCATTCCATACATAATATGGTTGGTGTCAATGGCCGGGACCGAAGCTGGGACATATTATATCATCAATTTTGCTAAGTCTCAGTCGACTGAGACTTCGTTATGTCTCAGTCGATACTATCTTTTTTTAATTTTACATGAAGATTCGTGCAAAAATTTGTTTTCAATTTTTCTTTTTTTTTTTTTATTTGATTAAGTCTCAGTCGACTGAGACCTAAATCCTAAGATCCTAGGTAAGCGACGTCATCAATGGAAATTGGACTCGCATGCTGGCGTTGATTAATCGGATAATCGCAGCCCCTTTGCTCTTGTCAGCGGAGAGATCGATCGATCTCGTCTATATATAGCGCCGGACAATCTAGCTTGTACGCTGCAAGCAGTTACACTACACTACACACGCGGGAATTCAATGGCGGTTGACTCCATGGAATCGGTGGCCTTTGTCGCGGTGCCGTTCCCGGCGCAGGGCCACCTGAACCAGCTCATGCACCTCTCCCTGCTGGCCGCGTCGCGGGGGCTCTCCGTGCACTACGCGGCGCCCGCGGCGCACCTCCGGCAGGCGCGCTCGCGTCTGCACGGCTGGGATCCGCAGGCCCTCGGCTCCGTCCAGTTCCACGACCTGGGCGTCTCCACGTACGAGTCCCCAGCGCCCGACCCGACCGCCCCTTGCCCCTTCCCGAACCACCTCTTGTCCATGTGGCAGACCTTCCCCACCGCCGCGCGCGCCCCGCTCGCCGCCCTTCTCGAGAGCCTCTCGGCCACCCACCGCCGAGTGGTCGTCGTGCACGACAGGCTCAACTCCTTCGCCGCCGTCGAGGCGGCGCGGCTGAGCAACGGCGAGGCGTTCGCGCTGCAGTGCGTGGCCATCTCGTACAACATCGGGTGGCTGGACGCCGAGCACCCGCTCGTGCGCGACAACGACCTCCAGTTCCACCCCATCGACGCCTGCATGTCCAAGGAGTTCCTGGAGTACGTCTTCCAGACGGAGAAGGAGATGGAGGAACAGGGGGGCGTGCCCACCGCCGGCATGGTCATGAACACGTGCCGCGCACTCGAGGGCGACTTCATGGACGCCATTGCGGCGCACCCGGTGTTCAAGGACCAGAAGCTCTTCGCAGTCGGGCCACTGAACCCGCTGCTGGACGCGACTGCCCGGACGCCGGCCAAGACGCGGCACGAGTGCATGGACTGGCTCGACAAGCAGCCGCCGGCGTCGGTGCTCTACGTCTCCTTCGGCACGACGTCGTCTCTCCGGGGAGAGCAAATCGCGGAGCTGGCAGCGGCACTCAAGGGCAGCAAGCAGAGGTTCATCTGGGTATTGCGCGAGGCTGACCGTGCCGACATATTTACGGAGCCCGGCGAGAGCCTGCACGACAAGCTGCTCCCTGAGTTCACTAAAGAAACCGAGGGGACTGGGCTGGTGATCACCGGGTGGGCGCCGCAGCTGGAGATCCTGGCGCACGGCGCCACGGCGGCATTCATGAGCCACTGCGGCTGGAACTCGACAATGGAGAGCCTGAGCCACGGCAAGCCGATTCTGGCCTGGCCAATGCACTCCGATCAGCCGTGGGACGCGGAGCTTCTCTGCAAGTACCTCAAGGCCGGACTCCTCGTGAGGCCATGGGAGAAGCACAGCGAGGTGGTGCCGGCGGCGGCCATCCAGGAGGTGATCGAGGAGGCGATGCTCACGGACAAAGGGATGGCGGTGCGGCAGCGGGCGGAGGTGCTCGGTGAGGCCGTTCGCGCGGCCGTGGCAGACGGCGGCTCCTCGAGCAAAGGCTTGGACGACTTCGTTGCTTACGTCACAAGGTGATCAGCGTATCTGTGCATGCCATAGACAGATACGCATTGGGCGGTTTAATCTGATCGGATGTGTTTGAAACTTTGAATTATGCTTTCCACGAAAGCTGGATTTCAGTAATACAATGATTTTTTTTATTAGAAAAGGAGGATGTACCCCCGGCCTCTGCATCTGGACGATGCATGCAGCCATATTATTAATTATTCACAAAGACCATATAAGGTGTTACATTAATAAGTCTGAAGCCACCATCTTAGCAACATCGTTGCTACTCCTATCCCCTTGATGAAGGCGTGCCGAATGTCCGGCCCTAATACCAAACAGACATCGCACCAAAGCCTAACATCTAAAGCCGGGTGTCCAATTCAAGCCACTACTTGGATTGGGTCCCACACCGGTCTGGCACACTCCCAGTGAGCACCGCACGCTGCAAGGGCCGTCACCTCCATCTTCCCTCGGTCCATCCTCAGAGCAGAACTGATGCACCGACCTTGCCAGGCCTCTCTACCATCAACGCCACCATGACGCCAGACAGCTTCCTCCTCCTGCGCGAGTCCATCTCCAATACGCGCCCATCGCCGAACCTCCGCGACGCCATGCCGCCGGGATCCGCCGTCGTCCTTGCGGTAGATGTAACACCGCTCCTCCTTTTGTCCCCTCCAGCCAGCACGTGCTCCAAAACGATGGCCCCAGGAGGGACAACGGCATCGAAGGTGTCATCATTGTCCGATCCGGTAGACCAAGATCTAGGGTTTCCCTCGGAGCATCACGAGTGGGGCGCCATGACCTACAACAACGATGCCTCTAGAAGGGAACGACGTCATAGATGCCGCCATCGTCCGCCATGACCGTAGTCGGCGCGATTTTCACCAGAAATCACGGCCCCCCGATCTCGCAGCTGACTGAAACCGAACGGAGCTTCGCCATGAAGACCAAAGCCGCCGTCGGCACGCCGGCAGGGAGCCTCCAGCCACCCCTCACCGGTCCTCCACGCGCCACCGGTTGCCACACCGGGGCGGATCTGGACGGGACGCCAGATCCGCGGCTTCCGACGCCCATCTCCAGACATAGACTCCACCAAGGGGAAGAGCACCATGCCGGCCATGGATCTGGCTGCCGCCGCACAGGCAAGGGACGCCGCCCTACCTGCTGCTCGCGGATCCAACACCGGATTCGCCCATGTCGCCTCCGGGTGATCCCGCAGCCCCCGCCGTGTCCGACCCTCCACGCGCAGGACGAGGCCCCGTAGCATCGTCGCCGGACCTGCCCGCGTGCCGCCGCGCCCCGGATGAACGCGCCGCCGCCGCTCGAGGACGCCCGCCCTCGCCGAGCCCTCGCGCGAGGAGGAGATGGGGCCCCGCCGCCGCCAGCACCTACCGGGCTTTGCCCGGCGGCGCGGATCGGCGGCGGCGAGGGCAGAAGAGGGGCGGGGGGACCTGAGGCGCCGGCGGCTAGGGTTGCCCCCTCGGTCGCTCGCGGGGGGAGCGACGCGAGGAGGGCGTCAGTAATACAATGATTTGTCGTTTTCAATGTATTCATCTACTCGCTTATAAAATTACACAAAGGGCCAAGAAGAAAGATTTGAAGGAGTTGATAATCTACAAAGTATTTTCATCTCCCCGCAAAAAAAAAGTATTTTTCATCTAAAAGCAAGTGGGAAGGGAAAATAAATAAATCATAGTATCAACAATAGTGTTATGATGTTGATGAAGTGAATGGGGATAACGATGTATACTTAAACATGTCACTAACTTTGACTTTATAGAGTTCTGTCTGGTCCACATGATGTAACTACAAATCTACAAATTAAGATTCTCCCGGAAAAAAAATACTACGAGTACAATTGAATGTTAGAAATTGATTTATGAGGACATAGACTTCTCAACTTCAGAGTTTGCAACGAAGGAAATAAAAAAAACTAATATTTTGGACAGGGTTTTTGACATGGGTATGCGAAGTCAAAAAAATATTTTTTATTGCACAACCGAATTAAAAAATATATTTTTTGTTGCATAATGATATAAGACCTAAAAAAAAGAGTAGGGCATTTTGGAGACCGAGCTCCATGGAGCCCTTTATTTTAAAAAATTCAAAATTCATAAATTTCAGTTTCAAAAAATTCTGAAAAAAATACAAATGTATGCAAGGATGTACGGTGTATGTGTGAAAAAATTCAGGATGAAATACCTTGAATTGCGAGCTGCACAAAAAAAATCATGGACTTTGAAGATGAATAGTACATATGTTAAAAAGCCCCATATTTGTCTTTTTTGTGTAGTTCACATTTTAATGTATTTCGAGCTGAAAATTTGCACACATGTACATTATGTATCTAGGTATATGTGTATTTATTTTCAGAATTTTTTGAAACTAAAACGTTTGAATTTCGAAGTTTTCAAATAAAGGCCTCCATGGAGCTCGGTCTCCATTTGGCATTTTCACTAAAAAATACACAACAATAACAAATTAACAATTAAACTATAAATTATTCTTTGTAGAGACAGTGTCTTCAATAATTTCATAACATAACTCTACGGTCACTCTTTTGGAAGCCAGAAATGATCGTGTCTTCCTTTTCTTTCATGAGATGGACGACGGCGCCCGGATGCGGGCACCACAATATTGCGATGCCTCATTTTTGTGATGTGATAGTTGGAATCGCACACGTCGGTTTTTAGACGATCTCACAAAGCATTTATTCAGACGTCACAATGTTTATAGTGTCGCACACATCGGCTGGCTGAGTAAAATGCACAGAACCACCACAATTGTGTCGTCATTTGCGGAAAACCACCACTTTACAAAACATTGCAGAACTCACCACGCCGAAAAAATGACACTGCCCAAAAGCACTAAACTTTGTTTTGAGCAAGTTTTGATGTGGCTTACCGTCCACATGGCGAGAGGGTGGACGCGCGTCGTTAACGGCCGTTAGTGGCCGGTCCGACCGTTTCCCAAAAGGGCAACAGCTGGGCGCTTACTCCTTGCCATCTTGCTCACTCCTCACTCACTGCTCCATCACTCTCGGGCCCCTCACGATCCCTCTTACGTCTGCGATGCCGTCGCTGACACCGCCGGCACGCAATGCCTTCTTGGAAAGACGAGGAGAAGAGCATCGAATCTGACTTGGGCTACACCTGCATGGCATGGAGTTGTGGTTAAGATTTTCCACGGGTTTGGGTTAGGGTTAGGGTTTGGATTTGGGGATTTTCCATTCCATATCTTATTTTAGCTATGTTGATGCTTCTTGTCAAGTAGGAAAACCATGAGACTGTGGTTGATGCTTACTTCTGTGGTTCAATGGCTGATCTGGCCATCAAATGCAAGCTTCAAGTTGTTGAGTGAAATTTTAAGGTTGTGGCAAGCAGGTAAATTGTCCTTGCCTTCCTATTTAAGCTAACCACTTTGCTCTGTAACTATATTTGTTTGATTTAAGTGTTTAGTGATCTGTGTACTGTTTGAGATTTAACCGAATCTTGTTGTTGTTATCTACATTCAATTTGCATTTTTAACCGCATCTTGTAGTTGTTGAGTGAACTTAGTTTTCTACTAATTCTTGTAGTTGTTGACTTGCAAAGTAGTTACTGTAATTTAGTTTTTTACAGAATCTTTTAGGTGCTGACTAGCTAACTAGTTTACTGGATCTTATAAGTGTTAACTAGCTAACTAGTTAACTTACTATTGGTTTGAACAGAATCTTGTAGATGCTCACTGACTATTGGTTTTAATGAATCTTGTAGGTAGGAGTTCACTAGCTAACTAGTTAACTGGCATTTTGTTTTAACTGAATCTTATAGGTTGGTTTGTGTTAGTTATCTTATTTTTTCAATGAATCTTGAAAGTGTTCACTAACTATTGGTTTTAACTGAATCTTGTAGGTAGGTATTCATTGGCTAACTAGTGAACTGACATTTTGTTTGAACTGAATCTTGTAGGTTGATGTTCACTAGCTAACTGAATTTCTTTCCACTGGTAAACTAAAATTAATTGTTAACTGAATTCAATTTTAAGTGAATTTAAGTAGTTGATTGAACTGAATTTAAGTAGTGTTAATTGAATTTCACTCATTTGTAGGGAGGTATTGATTGTGGAGTGGTTGAGTGTGTTGATGGACCTTGGTCTGTTATATTGCAGAGGTGCCTGAAAAAACTTTGGGACATGTTTCATGAGGAAAACTATGAAAGGGTGATGGATAGACAAGCTTATGATAAAGAAAAAGCAAAGCATAAGAAGCAGAATGAGTTCCTGTGCAAGCAGTACAGTGATCTTGTTGAAGATGTTGGCAAACTATTTGAGTGGCAAGATGCAAAGGGGCAGTAGATGGACTATGAGAATTGAGCAAAGGATGCATAAGATGTGAAGAAAAAGATGGCAAAGCTAGAGGAGCAGTGTAAGATGGGGCTGAAGATGGAGAAGCTGAAGCTGGCCAAGGAGCAGAGGTGCATCCTTACTTCTCAGGCATATATTATCAGGAACACCAGGAAAGCAGTGAAGAAGATCAAGGAGGATAGGGAAGTTCTTCAAGAAGAGAAGATGAATCTTGAGAGTGTGATTGGTGAACTGCTGAAAGCTGGGCATGGTAGCAAGGAGAAGCCGGAGAAGATCAAGTCCATCCTGGTGGAATGAAGTGGAAGCTATAGGTGTTAAGTATATATAAAGCCAGTATATATAACAGGCCAAGAAGCTAATGATGTTGGTGGTATGTCTGTCTCTCTGTATGACTAAGAAGAAAAATAATATGACCGCGTCCACGAACGCCTGTACGTGGTGGTCCGATGACCAGCCTTCCGTCACAGCCATCCTGGACGCCGTGATCCACGCCCTAGCATTCTCGAGTATCGCGTCGGCGTCAGGCCCGGCCACGGCGTCCTCCATGGTGTTGCACATGACGTCCCTCAGCAGGCGCGCACAGATGCATACGCCCGTAAGAAAAAGATATGTTATTTCTGTTGTATTAGAAAAATTGTGATTGTTAATTAATAGCAGAGATAATGATAATAATAAATTATATAGTGCGCGGGATTAATAATTTGTTATTGAGAAATATCTTATTTTGTTTTGTAAGATTATCGAGAAAAATATTATGTTTATATTTCAGGAAGGTGACCTCACATATATGGTGTGATTTCTGAATTCTGAATTATTTATTACTCCCTTCGTCCCATAACATAAGAGTTTTTTTGACACTACACTAATATCAAAGACGCTCTTATATTACGAGACGAAGAGAGTATTTACGTGACTAAAATGAATCAACACCCGCCAAATCAAGCACGAAACAAGATCTCCCCTTTAGCGAGATTTGATTTTTAGTGGGAATGAGAAAAATCAGTAGGAGGGGGCGTTGAGAGGTGAGACGAAAAAAATGGGTCGAAAATAAACCGTAGCAGGCTACCGACTTCCCTTTCTGTTAACTTCTCCTTTCCATTAGGAGTGGAGATCTGGTAAGTGTATTAGGTGGCCTTTGTTTGGGCTACAGCTTCTGATTCTCAGATTCTAGGGTCCTAAAATCAGAAGCTCAAACAAACACGTCAGATTCCCGTATAGCTTCCTAGAATCCAATTTAAAAAATGAACTACCAGCGAAGGGAATCCGGAAGCAGCGATTTTGATGATTCGGCCGATTCTGCAGCTTCCCGCAAAACAAAACGGTTCGTTTTGTGCCCCGCAGGCCGGGTCAACGACGCCCAAACCCCCTCGTCTCGTCTCCCTCCCATGGCAACCACGACGGCGACAACCGCGACGGAGGAGGCGTGCCTGCTGCGCCTGGAGGATCAGGCGGAGCCCGGCGGCGGTGGCGCCTGGGAGTACCTCGCCCGCAAGCTCCGCGCGCGCAGCCCCGCCCCTCGGCCTCGCTCGCAGGCTCCGCTCGCGTCCCGCCCCCATCTTCCGGCCACCAAGCTCTGCCTCCGCCGCCACCTTCGCCAGCACCGTCGGCTCCAGGACGGGCGGATCTGACGCCACCACCCCCGTCCCTCCCCGTATTCCGGCCAAGGAGCCGCGTCTCCGCCGCTACCCACGAGCACCGCCAGCGACGCGACGCCCCCGATCTCCGCGTACACCAGCCCCGTCGGCTCCAGGACGGGCGGATCCGGCGCCTCCACGTCTGCCCGCCCCGTACTCCGGCAACCAAACCCCACCTCCGCCTCCGCTGCTCGAGCTCCGCCCCCAATCTCTGCTCTGTTCTTGGCGTTGGGTAAACAAACAGTACATTCAGGGCTGCAGCTGCTTCAGATTTTTAGGGCAAACAAACAGGCTGCTTCAGATTTCCAAAATCTGCAGCTGCAGCTGATTCTCAGAATCCAAGCCGAAGCTGATTTTTAAGAATCCGTAGGCCAAACAATGGGGCCTTAGTCGGCGAACTGCGAACCGGCGATTGCCATGACATGACATGAGCCATGACGATAAGCATTTCGTGAAAGATTGACTTGGTAAGTGTATTATCTGCGAATCGTCTTCGATCCTGACAAAATAATTGACCGGAGATTTGGAGCTTCACCCTAGATTTGCTGGCTTCCACTGTGACCTGCTCTGCTAGCTCTCCTTTGCTGGCTTCTGGTTTGCTCGCTGCCGCCTACATATAATCCGCCTACACTGTGCCGTTCAGTCTCATCGACCACTCGGCACCACAGAACGGTGATGGGGAGAGAGAAGCACGCAACGGATTATGTGGCCGTCGTGGCGGTGCCGTTCCCGGCGCAGGGGCACCTCAACCAGCTGCTGCACCTGTCGCTGCAGCTCGCGTCGCGCGGCCTGGACGTGCACTACGCCGCGGCCGCGCAGCACATCCGGCAGGCGCGCACGCGCGTGCACGGCTGGGGCGAGGAGGCGCTCGAGTCGATCCAGTTCCACGACCTCGGCATCTCCAGCTACGTCTCCCCGCCTCCAGACCCCACCGCCGACTCGCCCTTCCCCTCCCACCTCATGCCCCTGCTCGAGGCCTACACCGCCGGCGCGCGCGCCCCGCTCGCGGCTCTCCTCGAGGACCTCTCTGGTTCCTGCCGCCGCGTGGTCGTAGTGCACGACCGCATCAACGCCTTCGCCGCCGAGGAGGCCGCGCGGCTGCCCAACGGCGAGGCGTTCGGGCTGAACTGCGTGGCCGTGTCGATGCTCGTTGGAAGAATCGACGCCAACCACCGGCTACTGCGTGAGAACGGCGTCGTCCTCAGCTCCGTCGAGCGCTATGCGACGAAGGAGTTCATAGAGTACGCCAACCGGGCCAGACCGGCGAAACAGATCTCGACTGGCGCGGGCATCCTGGCAAACACATGCCGCGCGCTGGAGGGTGATTTCATCGACGTTGTCGCCGGGCACCTGGCCGCCGACGGCAAGAAGCTCTTCGCCATCGGACCGCTAAACCCACTGCTCGACGACAGCGCGTCGAAGCAGAGCAAGCAGCGGCACGAGTGCCTGAACTGGCTCGACAAGCAGCCTCCGTCGTCGGTGTTGTACGTGTCCTTCGGCACGACGTCGTCTCTGCGAGCGGAGCAAATCGAGGAGCTTGCGGCTGCACTGCGCAGCAGCAGACAGAGGTTCATATGGGTGCTGCGCGACGCCGACCGCGGCGACATATTCGTGGAGGCCGGCGAGAGCCGCCACGAGAAGTTCCTATCAGAGTTCACCAAGCAGACGGAAGGGACGGGGCTGGTGGTCACCGGGTGGGCGCCGCAGCTGGAGATCCTAGCACACAGCGCCACGGCGGCGTTCATGAGCCACTGTGGCTGGAACTCGACCATGGAGAGCATGAGCCACGGCAAGCCGATTCTCGCCTGGCCCATGCACTGCGACCAGCCGTGGGACGCGGAGCTTGTCTGCAACTACCTCAAGGCCGGCATCCTCGTGCGCCCATGGGAGAAGCACAGTGAGGTGGTCACGGCGAAGGCCATCCAGGAAGTCATCGAGGAGGCCATGCTCTCCGACAAAGGAATGGCCGTCCGGCAACGGGCAAGGGTG
Organism: Thinopyrum elongatum; assembly: GCA_011799875.1. NCBI lineage: Eukaryota > Viridiplantae > Streptophyta > Magnoliopsida > Poales > Poaceae > Thinopyrum > Thinopyrum elongatum. The sequence goes on from CM022298.1 coordinate 565,316,246, forward strand.
CTCGGAGATGCCGTCCGCGCCTCCGTGGCTGACGGCGGTTCGTCGCGCAAGGACCTAGATGATTTCACTGCTTACATCACAAGGTGATCGACAAAATGGCATCTGGGACGATGGCTTTTCATGTTGATACAGTTTTTTTTTCAGCCAGAGCCAGTTTTTTTTCAGCCAGTTGATTAGCCTTTTGATGCCGATAAAGTTTGTTTTTTTTCAGTCAGTTGATTATGCATCCGGTTTAATAAATCATGTGTCAGACTTGCAGTTCAATAATCGCAGTTTGTAAGGGACTATGGATACAAAAATCCCACCTAATGAGAATGAGATGACCTAGAAAAATAATACGGGATCGACAACAACAAAATACAAACAGCAGGAACTAACACTAATATGACATATTTCTATGTAATAAATTAAAAAAGTATTACATCCCTCTCAAATTAGTTGTCTTAGATTTATGGATGTACTCAGATACATTCGTATCTAGACAAATCTGAGTCAAATAAAAAAAAAAATCGAGACGGAGGGAGTAGTACACACTTTAACACTATTTCCGAAAACCAATAACACAAGAACAATTATGTGATGGCTTCAAAGTGTGCGAACTAGCGAGCTGGACATTTTAAATCCAAATTTTCATATAAGTAACTGCTTGCAATTTTAGCCTTCAAAATGTGCAAACAACCAAAATGCGGATTTAATTTAAAAAAGTAGGGCGGAAATAATTGTGTGCAGTTTCGGGCTTTATATCCCGCAAACAAACAAGTTGAATATCTTATATTCCAATATTACGCAAAATAGAGAATAAATTTGATGATTGGATGGTTTGCAGGGTGGTTGTATCCCTAGCCCACTATGGATTCAACCCCAGGTTTGACACCCATATATGTCTCATAAAAACGGAATATTCACTCGGTGGGAGGCGATGTTTCCATCGGTAGCGAGAAGTCCGTGGTGACTTCATCAATGGTATGTCGGCTCAGTCTTTCATAGATACTCATAGAGGTAGCGTTTACGTGTGTGCATTCATTGAGATGAGTGCATGTATTTGTATGTGAGTGTCTAGTGTTCCGTTTCTTTAAAAAAACTAAAAAATATATATGGTAATTTAGATTTAAAAATTACATATACCCAATTTCATATATTTAATTGTAAAGTTGCTAGATTTAAACTGAGCAATTGGCAAATGAAAAAATATATAACTTGCTCAAAACTCAAAAGTTATATTGGCAACGTGGACAAATCTTTAGAAATAAAATATAGCCATCTTTATGTTTAGTACACAAACACTTTTTCAGTGTAGATGTTAGCTTATTAACCACCATCGGATCGTGTCGGCGGCCGTGCAGGGCGCATGCGAGGCCTCAGTCGTTCATGATCACCCCTAGTCCGTGTCGGTGGCTGCTCGCACAAGATCAGAGAAGTGCCAGTGATGTCGAGGCACCTATGTCGAGCATGAGGTGAAAGGAGCGTGGGGAAGTATGATGCGTGCCGATGGGCAGATCGAGGGAAGGAGATGACGCGGGGATGTGATGTCGCATTCCAGAGGTAGTGTTGGAGGAGGAGACAATGACGATGACGAATGCACATCGGCGAGGAGGGGATTTGGGTGGAGGCAAATGACTTTGGTTAAGGGTTGGGGAAGGACAATTATAACTTGATGCCTCACTAACGGGAGGCTTGTCCTAATCGCCATCGGTATGTTCCATTCTTGAATGGCCAACTAGTCTTGCTTGTCGGTTATAGAGGGTCGTCAGCTCTATTCTGCCCTAGGACCCTGAGTCGTCTTTCCACCAACACTCGACACTTTTCTTCCCAGCAAGTGCAAGTTCACTCGGCTAGCCTGGGCTGCAACTCCACTGACGGGCACCCATGTGTGATGATCAGTTCCGTCGATGGGTGAAAAAGTGCCCTTTAGAGGAGGATGTTCAACATAGGCTTAAGATAAAGAATAATAATAGAGTCAGGTACTAGCTATATCTTATTGTCATGTCATATATAACCAATATATATAGTATTCCATCCATCTATTTCAGGGATAGATACATTCGTTTGAGCGACAATTAATATGGGACTAAGGTAGTTAGATATAGATATGTAATACTTTATTAATACATGACTCATTTTACAGTCTCACAAAGTTTCTTGAACCCCATGCTGCAGTCGACTCTTAATCTACAACCAGCTTCTCGTATCCCTCTCCTACAAATCAGTAAAAATATAATATTCAAACCCTTATAGCCTCCTTACATCACCGTATTATAGTTGTTCAAATATGTAGTAGTATGCCCCGCCGACAACCAATCGATGTTACTGCCATGGCTTTCATGTCATAATTGTAGGGAGACACCCCCTATGATGGGAGAATGATGCCATTGTCAGGAGAAAAAATATCTTATATGCCCATCTTTAGTGATGGGAAGTCACCACAATGATGAAACATTGAGCGCCTCTGCGACACTTATCCGCCATCAGACCTTCGACTGCAACATCCTTTGGCGGCGAGGTTAATGGGGAAGGGGCTAGGGTTTGCGAGAATGAATATCAAAGACATGGTTGCTTCTCTCCCTAACACTCATTAGTTGATGTCATGTCTTGTCAACTTCAAACTATGCAATTGCTTTTCTGATTTCCTCCAATAGCAAAGAACGATCGTGAGTTCAAGACAAATGTTCAGAATCTTCAAAAGGCCAATGCATAGGTTTGGTCCGCTAGATTTTTTTTTGCGAATATAAAACTTGTATTACTCAGCCCCCAACCAAATTACAATCTGAGCTTGCAAGCTCCATAGCTTTAGAAGGTCCAGATCGTAGCCAAGTCATAGTTCTACTTTCCTCTCTAGCAAAAATAGCTAAACAATTACTAACTTTATTTTGAGGCCTACGAATATGAGTAATACAAGTTTCCCGAAGACTCATCAAATGCTTGATCTCTCTCACCAGGTATGCGTAAATCGATCTGTCAACATCGCTAGACTGCACCATATTTACTAATTCCAGGGAGTCAGCCTCTACTTCAATTGGTAATTCAGTCCGCATCAGGGAAGAAGATAATCCCTCCATACAAGCACAAAGTTCGGCTTCCAAAGCATCACGGCAAGAGAACAAAGCTCGACACGCGGAGAAAATGACTGAACCTGCCGAGTCTCTTAGAGCCATGCCAGCTCCCGCCTTACCATCCATAGTAAACGAACCATCAGAGTTCAGTTTCACCTTACCCGCTACAGGAGGGCACCACGCAGGGCCACTAACTGCAACAAGATTCAGAACCGGAGCAGCAAGTACAGTCTCAAAAGCAGCTGGTGTTTTGCCTTTGCATGGGTCAAGGAACGACTCATCCTTTAATTTCATCAAGGAATCCAAATAACTACCGAGAAACTGCTTCAACACATCCACAGGGGGCGGCTTCTTGTCATGGACAACTTGATTTCGAATAAACCAGCTCCACCAAAATGTCAATAGAATCATACTTTTTCGGCCATCAGGCATCCTATCAAACAAGTGCAGCAACCATTCTCTGCCAGACTTCTGAATTTCTTCAAGCTTTGGTAGACACCAAACTGAAGACATGGAACCCCACAGATCTCTTGCAAGCGGACACCGGCAGAATGGGTGGTAGTTGTCCTCCTCCTCGAGTCCACATACTGGACATATAGTCGTAACCTCGAGGTGTCGTTTGCATTTGTTCTTCCACGTGGGGAGGGAATCAGTAGCCACCCTCCAGGCAAAATTACTAACAGTGGGTGGTACACTGCAAGATCGAAGCATTTTCCAGTAGGTGCGTTCCCCCTCAGGCATGCTACTAGATCCCTCGGCTTCATCACGAAAAGCATCTTCAAGTGCAAGATTGTAAGTGCTTTCAACTGAAAATGTGCCCAGCTTCGCAGGTCCCCATGCTAGAGTATCATTTTCCATCCTTGGAGAGGTTCTGATTTTTAGTATCTCATCAACGTCACAAGGCAAAAAATACTTCTGAAGGAGGTCTAACTTCCAAGCACCATTGTCATTGAGTAGGTCTGAAACAAAGCGAATTCTACACCTTCCCTGCAGAGATACAGGCTTGTAGGAGTATGGTCGAGGTATCCAGTAGTCCCTCCAAACTCGCACACTCCTACCATTCCCTACTCTCCAAATCAACCCCTTCTTCAGGAGGTCCAAACCGTGACTGATAGCTGTCCATGAGGATGAAGCGTTGCCGGTAAAAACCGTATCCTCAAGTTTACCCTCTGGGTAGTAACGAGCCTTCAACACCTTAGCACATAAGCTCTCGGGCTTCTCAATTAAACGTCAAGCTTGTCTGGCCAGTAGAGCCTGATTAAACATTCTGAAATCTCTGAAACCAGCACCGCCTTTGTTTTTTGGTTGCAACAAATAATTCCAGGCCCTCCAATGGACCTTCCTCTTCCCTTCTTTGGATCCCAGTAGAAGTTTCTTACCATACGGGTAAGATCATCACACACGGAAAATGGGAGTTTAAAAACCCCCATGATATAAGTAGGTAGAGCTTGTGCAACCGATTTAATTAACACTTCTCGCCCAGGTTGTGCAAGAACACCATCTCCCCACTGTATCAACCTTTTTGTTAAACTAGCTTGTAAGTTTTGAAACCATTCCTTGGAAATACAACCCTCTGGCACAGGGAGGCCGAGGTATTTTTCTTCAAAGCCTGAACTTGTTATTTTTAAGGATCTCCCTCCATAGGACAAGCAGAACCAAACAGGATTGAGCATTTCTCATAATTCAATAGTTGACCAGTGGCTTGTTCATAGAAATCAAGACTCTCTTTAATCTTCAAAGCTTGTTCTTGAGAGGCTTGAAAGAACAAAAGCGTATCGTCCGCAAAAAGCAGATGTGAAATACCCGGTGCACTACGACAAACCTTCACAGGGGATATATTATTCAAATCAACTCCCTTCTGTAATATAGCAGACAGACCGTCAGCAACAAGCAAGAACAAAAAAGGGGATAACGGATCACCTTGCCGAAGCTCGCGCGACGGTGCAAATGAATCCAAGAGGGTCCCATTAAATTTCACTGAGTATTTCACCGATGTGACACAAACCATGATCCAGTCAACACATCGATGTGAGAACCCCAACTTTTGCATCACCTGCTTCAAGAAATCCCAATCTACCCTATAATATGCCTTTGACAAGTCCAGTTTATAAGCACAAAAACTTTTTGTGGGATCTTTCTCCTGTTTGATATGATGGATGCACTCAAAAGCAATCAATGCGTTATCCGTGATCATTCTGCCAGGAACGAAAGCACTTTGTTCTGGAGATATTAAAGCATCCAAAATAAGTCTCAACCTATTCACCAAGCACTTCGAGATTACCTTGTAAATAACATTACAAAGACTTATTGGCCTGTACTCTGTTAGCTTTGTTGGATTTGATACTTTCGGAATTAGTACAATGGATGTAGAGTTGACCCCATCCGGCATCACACTTGAGACGAAAAATTCTTTAACAGAGGCAATGACACTCACTTTCAATGTGTCCCAATTACGCTAAAAAAACCGGGCTGGGAAACCATCCGGCCCAGGGGCCTTCAAGGGACCAATTTGAAACAGAGCATCAACAATCTCAGATTAGGGTCCGCTGAAAATACTGATTGGAAGTACTCATTAATCATCCTGCTCATAGTTTTGACATCTGAATGAGAGATACCACTACTGTCCTTAAGCTCTCGGATTTTGTTCTTCCTTGCCCTCCACACGGCTTTACTCTGAAAGTATTTTGTATTACGATCACCATCTTTAAGCCACGATATCCTTGATCTCTGGAGCCACATCATTTCCTCCCTATAAAGTAGATCATTCATTCTGTCCGTTACCTTACGTATTTCCCGACGATCTGCGTTCATATGCATCAATTGTTCGAGCTGGTAGCGAGACTTCTCTAGCTCCTTAGTAATGTTCCCATGCTTCTTATTGCTCCATGACCACTCCATGACCGCAAGGTAGTCATGGTTCTGTTCAAAGCTAAATGTAGCTGCGACAGGTTATTTACAGAACCAAAAATCTCCCACGCTTCTTTAATTATCTCGGGTAAGGCGACATCTCTTTCCCAATGTATTTCATACTGCCTACACCTTGACTTTGTAAAAGAGGTCTCTAGCTCACCTCTAAGTAACAAGGGCACATGATCTGAACAAGGTGTAATTAGGTGATGTACCGAGTAAAATGGATACATGTTCCGCCATCCATTTGAAGCCACTGCCCGGTCGAGTCTGACTTTGACGTTTGCATTGCCACCTCTCAAATTATCATAAGTGTGCGGCACCCCTGAGAAGCCAAGATCTACTAAGACACATATTTCCAACATGTGCCGAAACGCAACCATCTGTGCTTCTGGTCTTGGAGTGACTGAAAAGTGTTCAAAATCCCACATGGCTTCGTTAAAGTCGCCTATTACCAGCCACGACACGTCTGAAACCGTGCTTAAGTTCTGAAGTTTCGCCCACATTTGGTGAAGATTTTCAACACGAGGTTCGCCGTACACACACGTCAATCTCCATTGCTCGCTTGTATCTGAAGATTTCACCAACACATCAATATACAGATCGTCGGTGTCCAATATGTCCACCGTACACGATTCGTGCCAGCATAGTGCTAGTCCGCCACTCATACTGTCCACCCCTTCAAAGCCCCGAAGCCCAAATCTGCTCCTTTTCCTTTTCATTTTTTCAGCTTGTTGTCTAGTTTCTCACAAAAACACCAATTTGGGGGAATGCGACCTAATCATCGTCGCTAGCTCACGAACTGTCCGGGAATTCCCCCCTCCCCGGCAGTTCCAACTGAGGACATTCATTGGGCTCAGTCAGGGGCGGAGCCAGGATTCGGACATGAGGGGGGCGAGAAAAATAATAATGGCTTAAGGGACACAATATAAGTATTTAGCCTCAAAAGTAGCATTGATATTGATGCACAGCAATATATATATTTGATAATACTAACAAGATACAATTTTATTGGTTTTATATTAGCTTTAGCATGTACGTCAGACGGATATGTATTTTTGGTAGCATGATGTTTGAGCTGAAAGTACGCATCCTTAATAAATAAATCTATTTTAGTTGTTTTTGTCCTCTTCGTATATACTCCAATCGTTGAAACTTTAAACAAAGAGTGAAATTAGGTTTTGAAATTGTAATGTTCCACATCTAATCAGCAGATCAAACCACTAATTCACCAAGAATTTAAATTTGTTACGTGTGTTAGATCTGACAAATCCACCGGCAGTTTGTTGTTGTACTACTATATTCCAGTAACATACCTTGAAATTGATGTAGTATGATGCGATGCCAATATCGGTTGATGAAGCAGCCGAAGATTCAATCATCAGAGTAGAAGCATGGAATGCCCTGTGCTCCCGCCGTCCCGCAGTGCCGAAAGAAGCAGCGAGGGCTGAGAGGCGACGGCGAATGGGCGCACGAACAAAACCAGGAAGGAAACTGACTACTAGATCGACGGCTGTAACTGTGCCTATTTTCACGATGCGGCTAGTACAATTAGCGATTCTCTGTGTTGGGCCTTTGGGCTGCAATATTGGTCCATTAGCTTCAAACGGGAGGTAACTAGTAGGAGTACGTCGCTACTATATACGTACTATAGTAGTACAAATACTTGACGAACATTCAAGGGGGGCGAGATGATGGGGGGTGTCTAACCCCTGCTCGCACCCCCCTGTCTCCGCCCCTGGGCTCAGTGGTCCTCCCCTTGGGAGGCCGCCTCCTCAGTCATATCTGCATCATCATTCTCACCAATCTCCCCTTGCCTTCTCCTCTTCACGATGGGCACGTTCCCTTGGTCCGCTAGATTGATACGTGTTGATGCTTTGTACCTACAACTCTCTTTGTTAATACACATCCTTAAATGTATTCATGTAAACATTGCTATTTAACGCGAACCAGCCTGTGGTTGGATGGTTAGGAGGACATTGGCATCCCCAGCCCATCAGGGTTTAAATCCTGGTGCTCGCATAATTTCTGGATTTATTTCAGAATTTACGGCGATGCGCGTTCAGTGGGTGGGAGGAGACGTTGCCAGCTCAATCTCTCGGAGGTGCTCATAGGGGTAGGGTGTGCGTGTGTGTATTCACAGGGATGAGTGTATACGCGTATATATGAGCGTCTGCGTCTGTATTGTGTTCTAAAAAAATTGTTATTTAACAAAAGAACTGTTGTTTACTAAAACAAAAAGGTGCCTAAGAAGAGTTCCTCTAATGCATAACTCATGATGAAGTTTTTCTGTTTTCTTCTAGCTGTAAATGACACAAATTTTGCATAGCACATGAAAATTACTCTTGTTTTCAGTGCCACGTAACAAATGGTGCTATGTTAGCAGTGCTACGTAAGATAAACGATGAGATGGAGGAAAGAGAAATACAAAAAGACTTTGTCTTTTTTAATTTGGAGATGATCTGGTATTAACTAATCACTCATCACTTTTTTAGGAATATCTAGTTACTAGAGATAAGATTAGGAGAGTACCCACCTTTTTTTGTCATCTCTAGTTTTATTTAGCGATTGTCATCTCTAGTTATGTGACAGGATTATTAAGATGATTTCTTCTTATCATTGTACACGCAAACCCTACGCTGCGACTTGGACTGGCCTAGTGCGGGCGCCATTTTTCTTTTTAAATTATTTTCTTTCTAGAGGTTTTCTTTTCATTTTTTATGTTTTTTTATACTCTTCAGTTTTTTTTTATACGAGGGCAGTATTTTTTGTTTATTTTTAGTTTTTAGTTTATGTTTTCTCTACATTTTTTTACTCTATTCCCTTTTTATGAGTTTAATTTGTAATTTTTCTTTTTTCACTTGATTATTGCTTTCATATTTTTGTAGAATTTCAACATTCATTACTTCGGCACATGAACATATGCTCACACATCCATAGACTACTTTTTTCATCTATATTTTTTCTAAAATACATGAATGTTTCTCAAATACATGATGATTTTGTAATACGAAGTGAACATTTATACACGCAAATGCAATGAATATTTTTCATTACATGGTGAGAATTTTCCAAATATGCGACGAACATTTTTTTGATGCGGGATGAATGTTTTTAAAACTAGGATGAGTATTTTACAAAGTCAGAAAAAACATTTATATGCATCAAAGTTTTTATTTTTCATAATATGTTTCCTCTTCATTTTATTTTCCAACCTTTATTCTCCTTAAATGTACAAATAAAAATTCCCCAAAAAGCCAGCAAAATGGTAATTGGGCTATGACCCACTGGCACCAAGGTTAGTTACATCTCCCATCCCGCGCTCTATGCGCGGAATAGGAGGTCGACCTATACTGCATTTCCTATTTGGAGCCTGTAGCGCCCGTCATAGCTATAATACTACAGGGCGCGTCTCTACCCCCACTAGATAGATTATATATGAGTCGGCCCATACAAAGCATTACGCGCGAACGGGAGGGTCAAGCCAAGAAGCTGGCTCTCGTGTTTTTTTTTGGGGGGGTTGGAAAGCTTCTAGTATCTTGCAACCATTTTTTGCTGGGTTTATGTGTTGTTTGCCTGTTTTTTCATTTTCTAAATCATGAACTTTTTCAAATTCATGAAATTTCTTAAATTCATGAAGATTTTATTCAAATCCTTGGACATTTTTAAAATTCATGAACTTTTTTAGATTAGTTTGGCGGGATGAGCGCGTGCCACTCAGCACCGCCACATATCGCATGCTAGGCGCTCGAAAAAGAAAAAAAAATCTTCCACGGGACGCACAGATTTGCCTCTCGTGGAGGCACATATTTGTTTCCACTAAAGGCACAACTGTGCCTCTCGAAAACGAAAAAAAACGTATTTTTTGCTTCCACGAGAGCCACAGATTTGCTTCTCGTAGAGGAACAGATTTGCTTCCGTGAGAGGCACAACAGTGCCTCTCGGAAAGGGAAAAAGTGAAGAAAAAACCGTGCTTCCAGCACAATTTTTTCTTCTTCTTGTTTTTACGTGAAAAAAATGTCGAAACCTATTAACAAGGGATCTAGTTTGAAAAATCTCAACGTGAAAATTCAACGGCGAAAACAGTTCAGGATTTGGACGCACGGTTTAAGTGATAAAACATTTTGATAAACGATTCTAGGAATTAAAAAATGGAAAACTCTCAAGTTGTGACAGGGCACATGCAATGCGCTATTTTTGTCAAGCCCTGAGAAGGTGGGAGTAACATTTGCAAAGGGGTGCCTTTAATTAGTGATCTAATTATTTGGCGCCTTTTGCGCCCGTTAATGTACAATTCGCAAATTGGAGCACTCCCCCTCCATGCCAGGCCGGCCTATTTTTCCTTCTTTTTTTTCTGTTACCTTGAAAAAAAGGCTGCGAGCGAGGTGATTCGTACTCGTGACCTCCTCTTTCAGTATAAACTACACTAACTAACCAGGAAACCTCACCTGTTGCGACTACTTACTTTCTTTTTCTTCTTTTCTTCAGTTAGCAGGAGCTCCTTCTTTGCTCGTTTTCAGGATGATTATTATAAGTTTTTTTTTCTCAATGCATGAATTTTTTTAATTTCAAACTTTTTCAAATTTATGAACCTTTTTACAAAACCTTTAGACTTTTCCCAAATCGATGAACTTTTTTTCCAATCCATGAACCTTTTTCAAATTTTCCCAAAATCCATGAACTTTTTTCAAATCCGTGTTTTTAAATATCCATGTACTTTTTTTCAAAATTCATGAACCATATTTCCCCAAATTGATGAATATTTTCTAAATTTGTGAAGCTTTTTTCAAAATTGATGAATGTTTTTTTTTCAAATTCATGAACTTCATTTTTGAAATCAATGAACTTCTTTTTATTTATTTATTTCAAATTCATAAACTTATTTTCAACCATGTGAACTTTTTTCAAAATTTATGAACTTAAAAACTGGCCATTTTCTTCTATGAACAACAGTACAGACTATAGCAAATTGCCCCTAAAAAAATACTATAGCAAATTGGTTGGTTTTTTCTAAGAAAAGCATTATACACTGTAGCAAAATATGAGAGAGAAAAAAAAACAAGTGAGCGAGCGGGAGCCAACGGGCGTTACTGGACCAGGCCCATGCAAGCGATAGATTGGGCGCTGGTCCGCCAACTGACGCTAAAGGCTTCGAATAGGAGTGAATTGAACCAGCGACCTCCCTCATCGAGGTACACAGGTGTAACCACCCCACCAACCAGCAGGATCTGGTAACCTATAACTTGTTTCTTCTTTTATTCGTTCTTTTTTTCCTTTTTTTGTTTTCCTTTTTAGTTTTCTATATTTTATATTTTTTTCTTCCTGGTTCGATGAATTGTTTGCAAATATGTGAACGTTTTCTTCAAATCAATGATTTTTTTAAAAAAATTGATGAACTTTTTCAAATTTGATGACTTTTTTTCAAATACATAAACTTTTTAAAAATTCATGAACTTTTTTGTATTTTGATGAACTTTTTTTTAAAATTCGATGAATTTTTTCTAAAATTTTATGAACTTTTTTTCAATTTCGATTAACTTTTTTTAAAATCAATGAACCTTTCTGAATTTATAATTTTTTTTGTTCTTTTTTCTAATGCGATCGAGCGAACCCAGAGGAAATAAAATGCGATTGATCTCGCTCTACATTGGCCGACCCACCAGGGTTGCCGCATGGACGCCAAGGAGCTTCCCTGGCGCTTGAAGCGCCCAGTATGAGCTCCCTGTTTCCTATTTCACGCATGTAGCTTAATATTTTTGGCAAACACCCAGGCAGGCCCATTCTTGGCCCGACTTACTATGGTATCAGTCGGTTTTTCTTTTCTTTTTTGTTATTATACTCATTTCCTTTATTCTTTTCTTTTTATTTTCATTTTCATGGATAGTTTGTCTCCCTTTTTATGTTTTATTATGTTTATATAGTTTGTAACCTTTTTATTTTCCTTTCAACTTTTTTTCTTTGGCTTATGCTATTTGTATTTTTTACTTATATAAAATGGATGTTTTCCCACAGTGCAGGAAAATAGTATTTACACTTGCATGAAACACTTTTAATAGAATGTATGCTTATTTCTATAAGTGCATGAGATAATCTTTGTATACACGAGCATTTAGGGAATACACGATGAATTTTTTATTTCATACGTGCAATAAAATATGTGATGAATATATTTTATTTAAATATGGGCTAAAGTCTTTTCAAATAGGTGGTGGATATTTTTTAATATCTAGTGAGAATATTTTAAATACATGGTGAATATTTTCAATATGGAGTAGATATCTTCTAAGTACGCGATGAATATGCTTTAAATATTGGTGATTTGTTTTCCAGAAACGCGATAATTTTTTTCTAACATGCGACGAACATTTACATGTAAGTACGTGATTTTTTTATATTCCACAATTGTTCCTTTAGTTTTTTAGAACAAATTGTTCCTTTAGTATGTTAACTAGAACTTATGCCGCCAAAGGTTAGTTTACCCAGAGTCAGCAGGAACACAACGACCCGGCCCAAGGCTCCTCCGGCAGGATTCATGAAGATCCATGTAGATGCTAGCATTGCAAGGAGCCAGAACAGGGGAGCAGCATCAGCTGTGTGCAGAAATGGCGAGGGTAAGTTCTTCCCTAGTTATAAACGGAATCAATGATGCGGCCACTATGGAAGCTATTGCATGTTGCGAAGCCTTTGCCCTGGCGGATGATCTGATGCTACAAAACTTCGTAATAGCGTCTGATTCGAAGCAAATAGTGAATGATATCCACAAGGGCACTAATGGTGCTTATGGCACCTTCATTTCAGAGATTCAGAATAGGATCTTAATGTATAATTGCATGATTACTTTTGAAGGCCGAGCTGCAAATAGCGACGCTATAGGTTAGCCAAGTTTTCAAATTCTTTCGATCCGGGGAGACACATTTGGTTGCTTCAGCCCCATGATCCCTTTGTAATGCCACTTCATGTGGATTTTTAGCAATAAAAATTGGTGATACCCCTAAAAAAACTAAAATTGATTTTTTTCTCCGAAATAAGAAATCAGGAGCAGAAATGGGCGCCCATTACCGAGCAGTGAGCATTCCCTCATAGGCACACGCCACTACCAGTTCTGACATGGAGCAGTGAAACACGCCCAACCCTAGCGCTAGCGAGTTACAAGAAGCGGAGCACCACGGCGGCGGCGCGCTTACCACCGGCTCTCCGTCGCTGCATCGCCACTCCTCCGCCGTCCGAGCGCGACCAGCTAACTTCCTCTTCTGGTCCCCTTCCTCCGGCACCCACAGTCCCTCGCGGCTCCCCTACACTCTCCGTCCTCGCACAACCAACAGCTGCAGGTATTTCTTCAGCTTATCTTCCTTTGTAGATTTGTAGTACTAATGGCTGAGTTAAATGATGGTAGCAGCCTAGTAGGATAAGATGATCCAGTCAGGAATCGCTACCTGCTGATGGTACACTGTCCGATATGTAGTTCTTCATTATTGGTGAATAAAAAAAAAAGGTTGCAATGGCAGTTGCTGATGTGAAGCTGCACCCATTCAACATTTTACTGAACTTCTTTTAGGTTCTTTCTGCTGGTAAAAGTTGGGAATGCCATAGAGATGCTTTGCCAACACAAAGTTTATTACTCCCTATCTTTTCTTTTTCCTCTTTGTACATTCTAGTATTTTTCTTACCATCATGAAACAATGCTCTGAAGTTGCATTCTCTTGATTCGTAGCTATGCCTGTGTATTTAGATGATTGTTACAGTTCAACTTCCTGATCGTTATATTTCTGGATTGGACTAAACTGCTGTCATGAAGCTAACCTGCCATGAACATTGTAGTTTGGTATCTATCGAAACCATACTGAAATAGTATGGTATATACTGAAACTGAACCTAATGACCATACGCCGTGGGAGGTTGTGTTATATTACTACTTGGTTATAAGTACATAGCTAGTAGTTATGCTTGCCTTTCGCGTTGCGCAGAATTGCAGACAGCAGAATGCAGATGCCTCCATTTGGTTCAAAAACGATAGATATGAAGATATTTAGTATCAGAAGTTACAAACATAACTACAAAGTTCTTGCATCACTTTCAAATTCATGTCAACTTTGGTAAATTTGGTATATTTCGAAACCATACCGAAATAGGCGGCAAGGAATACCGATTTGGAATACTTGATCTCGATTCATGTCCTTTGCAATCTGATTCCAAGTTAATTGCAGTTCAGATTGCTACAATGCCCATGTGCTGGAGGTCGGCGCTACATAAAACTATTGAGCTAGTCGGAGCTTACCTTAACCTTTTATGCTCTCTGGTGCAAATCCCTAAAAGGTAGCAAGTGTTCTTATCAAGTTGTTAAGAACATGTGTTAAAAAAAAAAAGTTGTTAAGAACATATGCCAAAGGTTTCTGATATTTCTTTATCTCTTTAATTGCTTCTATGAGTCATTTTAGACGTGTGAGCAAATACTCGACAAGCTCGGGCTCAGAGAGTGGAGACTGGATAGCGTATACGCTGTCGACAAGTCTGTACAATGGAGGTGCGATGGAGGGCACAAATGTGAGCTCCTTTTCTCACATTTTCTGGGTGCGAGTTCAAAGGGTGGTCGGCCGAGGCAGATATACCGTTTGTTTGTGTAGGAATTATGAGCAACTCTTATCTACATTCATTCTTGTTTCATGAAAGACTTTCATCAGTCAGTGATGCAAAGTTCCCGGCAGAATGCCCTAGGGAATTCTCAGATAATGGGATGAGACGTTCACGAAGCTCCAGGAAGATCCAAGAACTGGATAGGTACATTGAATTACTACATCAGGAAGTGGCACTAATGAGGCAGGAACTTAGGGGAGTTCGCACAAGTCAGCAGGAAGTAGCAGAAACAGTTGATGATATAAAGGTATGCAAATATCATCTCTCTCTCTCTCTCTCTCTCTCTCTCTTATGGAGCTTCAAGTATGTGATCCCTAACATGGTCGTTTGTTATTGCAGAAATCCTTCTTCGGTTGAAGTCATTTTATCTATGAAAGCATCGGTTGGCGGTTGCCCTAGCTACACTTTTGAGTACAAGTCATTTTATCTCTCACATGCCTGAGTTAAGTATGGCTGAAAACGCTCTTCTGGGTTGGTGTAGGTGTAGTAGTAGAAGAGAAGCAGTGATTGCAATCCTACGATTGTCATGACATGAGCTATGACGACAAGCATTTCGTGGGAGATGGAATTGGCAGGTTCATTAATATGTTGTGTTCTTGACCACACATCCAAGGCACATGGCGATCTCGTAGAGCCATACGACTCCTGCTATTTGCTCTGAACCTGGATGTAAGCATGGCTCCACCGCCGTGGGATGCTCACCTGCGCGCAGGCCGGGAAGCTTCCGTCGTGACCTGCTTGCTCACCTACATATAATCTGCCATGCTGCTGTTCAGGCTCATCAGCCACTCTTAGTATGTGGGATTTTTTTTATCCACGGCCCCCTTACAAAGTTATAGGACTAAACTGACACACCTCTAAAAACATCTATGGCCGGACTTTGCAAATCCGGCCCCCCAAACGCCCGCGGACGCGACCGGGCGCGTTCGCGGACAGTGACCGGTCACGCCTTAAATTAGCCACTCTGCATCCGCCTCTCTCACATTTCAACCCCTATATCCATACAAAGCATGCAAAAGAAATCCTATGTACTACATACTACGACCCTAGCTACACTTCGTCGTCGGAGATGTCCACGACGACGGTGCCGGACGCCGGCTGGACGGGCGGGTAGGAGGGTCCGCCTCATCCTCCTCCTGCTCGACCTCATCCATGTAGGCAAGCATCTCCGCCTCCTCCGTGGCCTGTTGCGCCTCCATATCCTGCCGGCGATGGTGTCTGGCCTCCGCAGCCGACACCGACCAGAGGGAATCGAGGATGGCCTGCTGCTCCGCCTGCAGATCCGCGTCGCCAGCGTCCCACACATCCTCCTCCTCTGTCTCATCCTCTTCCTCCTCGTCCTCGTCCACCTCCTCCTCCTCCTCCTCCTCCGGATCCACTGCATCCGGAGGTAGCCCCGCGGCGATCCGGGCTTCGCGCTTGGCCCGGATCTGCTCAAGGAGGTTGAGCCGGCGCTCCGGCATGAAAAATGGCTCGCTCCTCACCCGACGGCATGGGGGCATGGCTACTAGGCGGACGAGTGGAGTGAAAAGTGGTGGCGGCGGCGGACAGGCGGAGGAAAATATGGATGGATGGTAGGGTTTCGGTGCCGCCGGTCGACTTAAATAGCCGGGCTAGGCAGTTCGCGGCCCGTCGGAGCGGCGCCATGCGGCACACTAGTCCGATGGAGGAGACGGGCTTCGGACCGCCGGGTTTCCGGGCGTTTCCGCGTGGGACCCCTTCGTCTGTCTGGCGTGGCGGGCGTGCCCAGACGCCCCCATATCCGCGCTTTATTTGGGCTGGATATGAGGGGTGCCGGTCAGCCCGGGCGTTTGAGGCATGTTTGAGGCGTTAGTCTGGGTTGAAAGATCGTGACTGGCCAATGATAGAGCGGGCCGCCCGGGTGTTTTGGAGGGTTTAGGGCGCCCGGCTGTAGATGTTCTGGAATTTAAGTTAAGTGAGGCGGGTCCATCGGTTAAAATCGAGGGGGCCAATTGGAGTATGAGCATGCAGCCTGTCCGTGAAAGTCCGTCGCTTTTGCCCGTGTAGTATTATCGTTTTAGAATTTATGATGCATTTTACTTTTATGAAAACTCCTACGTCGAAAGACTTTCTTGAAAAGAAAAAACAGACAACAAATAATCTGTACACTCGCATTGCCAAGAAAAAACTTCAGTGCTTTGATTTCATCACTAATCCACTGTCACTCCAGTGCTTCGGGTACTACTACGGACCCTCTGCCACCTACTCCCTTCGTTTCATAATATAGTGCCTGTAGATTTTTTGAAAAGTCAAATCTTACAAACTTTGACCAAATTTACGGAGAAAAACATTTACATTTAGAATGGCAAACATATATTATTAGATTCATCGTAAGATGTATTTTCATATTTTATATATTTGGCATTGTATATATAAATAGTTTTCTCTATAAACTTGATTAAAATTTGTAAAGTTTAATTTTATAAAAAATCTATAGGCACTAAATTATGAAATCGGAGGGAGTACCACCCACCATGGAGGCTAGTACTCTACAAGCAAGCGCCATTCATTGCATAAATCGTACTCCTACACTCTACTCCACAAACGTCCAATTCGTTCGGCTCCACTCACGGTCAACAAAGAAATGGAAGGGAAGGCGAAGAACCCAGCGGAGTCGGTGGCCGTCGTGGCGGTGCCGTTCCCGGCGCAGGGCCACCTCAACCAGCTCCTGCACCTGTCTCTGGAGCTAGCCTCGCGCGGGCTGGACGTGCACTACGCGGCGTCCGCGCCGCACGTCCGCCAGGCTCGCGCGCGCGTGCACGGCTGGGACGAGGAGGCGCTCCGCTCGATCCAGTTCCACGACCTCGGCATCTCCACCTACGTCTCGCCGCCTCCAGACCCCACCGCCGACCCGCCCTTCCCCTCCCACCTCATGCCCCTGTTCGAGGCCTTCACCGCGGGGGCGCGCGCCCCGCTCGCGGCTGTCCTCCGCGAGCTCTCTGCTTCTCGCCGCCGCGTCGTCGTCGTGCACGACCTCATGAACGCCTTCGCGTCCGAGGAGGCGGCGCAGCTGCCCAACGGGGAGGCTTTCGGGTTTTACTGCACCGCCGTGTCGTCCATCGTCGGGCGGATGGACGCCGGGCACCGGCTCCTGCGCGACAACGGCCTCACGCACCTCCCCACCCGCGTGTCCGAGGAGTTAGTGGACTACGCCAGCAAACGCGCGAGGGTGGGACAGTCGATTTCGGACGGCGCCGGCATCATCGTCAACACGTGCCGCGCGCTTGAGGGTGAGTTCGTCGGCGTTGTTGCGGAGCAGATGGCGGCCGACGGCAAGAAGCTCGTTGCCATCGGGCCGTTGAACCCGCTGCTCGAGGCGACAGCGTCGAACCAGGGGAAGACGCAGCGGCACGAGTGCCTGAACTGGCTTGACCAGCAGCTGCCGTCATCAGTGCTCTACGTGTCGTTCGGCTCGACGTCCTCGTTCCGGGAGGAGCAAGTCGCGGAGCTTGCGGCGGCGCTGCGCGGCAGCAAGCAGCGCTTCATCTGGGTGCTGCGTGACGCCGACCGCGGCGACATATTCACAGACGCTGCCGACAACCGGCACGCCAAGCTGCTGTCCCAGTTCACCAAGCAGACCGAAGGCACAGGGCTGGTGATCACAGGGTGGGCATCGCAGCTGGAGATCCTGGCGCATGGCGCCACGGCGGCGTTCATGAGCCACTGCGGCTGGAACTCGACCATGGAGAGCATGAGCCACGGGAAGCCAATTCTCGCCTGGCCCATGCACTCTGACCAGCCATGGGATGCGGAGCTGGTGTGCCGATACCTCAAGGCCGGCCTCCTTGTAAGGCCGTGGGAGAAACACGGCGAGGTGATACCGGCGAGAACCATACAGGAGGCCATTGAAACCATGATGGTCGCCGAGGAAGGGCTCGCAGTGAGGCAGCGGGCAGAGGCGCTCGGGGAGGCCGTCCGTTCGTCGGCGGCTCAGGGCGGATCATCGCACAAAGAACTGGAGGACTTCATAGCATACAATGACAAGGTGATGTATGATGATGGGAATTTTACACTGAAGAATGCCATAGTTTCTGTTTAATTCAAATTTGAGTAATTTGACTTGAGTTTGGATTGTATAACTTGAGAGGAAGTTCTGGGTTGTACATGTTACTACTCCCTGTAAACTAAAACCACTACACAAATTATGGAGCGGAGTGATAGTAGGCCTGTTCGGTAACCCTCTAGCTCCATCAGATCCTCAACTCCTCAGCCCAACTCCTCCCTCCAACTCCTCGATGGAAAAACTGGAGTTCTGAAACGTTCGGCAGAACAGCTTCTCGATCGGGAGCACTGGCATGGGCTTTTTCGAATCGGGTTTGCTATTTTACACCTAGATGTGATATAGTTATCTCATATCTAAGTTCCTCGTTGGGTTTGTTTTGTCTTTTAAATTGATGCACAAGCTGATCTCGCGGTTGTCCGTGTTCCGGCGTGCTGCGTGCGCTCGCGCAGGAGCTTCGCACTGGACGCGCATGCAGCGCCGTAGCATGGGCCGGTGTGGCAGCGTGGGTTGGCTTGCCACATGCGCTGGCTTTGCCTGTGTGTTTCTTTTTCTTTTTTTGTATATTCGCTACAGCCATTGCATTTCGCGAGGTCTTTTGTCTTTTTTCATTTCTTTTCTCCCACCTATGTTGCTATGTATGTGTATATATCATATTGTTGTGTCCATGCATCTCTTTTGTGCGTGTATTATATCATACGATCGTTGATGCATGTTTGTTTGTCGTTGTTTCGATTTGTGTTCATCCATGAAGCGTGTCCATCAAACAATAAATCATGTATCGAGTTTTAGCGATGTCTCACCTAACTTTCATTCCACTTGATCCGTCGCTATAAATTCCATGCAATTCTTTGATCGGGGTTGTTTTGTCCCGCGCGTCCAATGTTACTTGTCTGTTGTCGTTTTGCGGCCAAGCGCACTGTGCGTTTTTTTGTTGGGCCGTTTTTCGTGGCTTGTTTTTTTCCCCTGTGTTGTAGTTGAAGAGACAAGTTATTCGTATAAGTCGAAGAGACGAGTTGACCGCTGCCTCATCAGTTTTGTACTTCGCTCTCTCTTTATCCCATTCATTTTTGTCTTTGAAGGAGGGGCGACCTGAGGATGGATTTGCTTCTAAACACTACAATGACAGGCAACGGCCCATTTTTTTGTTTTCGTTCGCAAGTCTAGCCCTAATATATAAGAAGCTCGTCTTTTTTTTTCTTGTCCTAGTCGCAAGTCGATCACTGACATGCAACTGGGTCCAACACATTTTTGTCTCAGCTACAAGTGTATTTCCATATGCAATCGGGCCCACCTCTTTATTTACTTGTCCTAGTTGCAAGTCGACCACCGACATGCAAACTGGAGCCCGTCTCTTTTATTTTTCGCGGTTGCAAGTCAACCACCGACATGCAATTAAGCCTGACACATTTTTAGATTATGTTGCTAGTGCACCCTTGTCATGCAAGTGGGCATGCCTGTTTTATTTTTCTTGTCCCAGTTGCAAGTCAACCACGGACATCCAACTGGTCCAACCCATTTTTTTGTCCTAGTTGCAAGTTGACCACCGACATGCAACTGGAGGCCCGACCCCTTTTTTGTCCCAGTTACAAATTCACACTCGACAAGCAACTAGGGGGCACAACCAGTTTTCCCCAGTTGCAAGTCCACCATTGATACGTAATTGGGCCCGATCCATTTTTTTTGCCCCAGTTGTAAATCCACCCTCGACATGCAATTGGGTTTGACCCATTTTTCGTCTCAGTTGCAAGTACACCCTCGACACGTAACTGGAGGACCTCACCCTCGACTCGCAGCTGGGGATTTTTTTGTAGTTGTAGTTGTCCCATATGCAAGTACACCACTAACTCACAACTACGGGCTTTTTTGTAGTTGTTGTTTGCCCCAGTTGCATGTCTACCCTCCACACGCATATGGGGGCTCCGTAGTAGTGTAGTTGTCCCACTTGCAAGTACAACCTCGACATGCAACTGGGGTCTTTGTAGTAGTGTAGCTGCCACAGTTACAAGTCCACCCTCCACTCGCAACTAGGTCTTTTTGTAGTTGTAGTTTCCCTAGTTGCAAGTCCACATACGACTCGCAACTGGGGGCTTGTAGGCATGTAGTTGCCCCAGTTGCAAGTCCACCATCTACTCGCAACTGCGGAATTTTTTGTAGTTGTAGTTGTCCCAGTTGCAAGTCCACCACCGACTCGCAATTGGGGAGCTTTTTTTGTACTTGTACTTTTTCCCAGTTGCAAGTCCACCCTCGACTCGCAACTAGGGATTTTGTAGTTGTGTAGTTGCGCCTCTTGCAAGTCCCCACATCGAGTCACAACTGGGTCTTTTTTGTAGTAGTGTAGGTGCCCCTGTTGCAAGTCCACACATCGACACGGAACTGGGTCTTTTTTGTAGTTGTAGTTGCTCCACTTGCAACTCCAGCATCGACTCGCAACTGGCGGCTTTCTTGTAGTTGTAGCTTGCCCCAGTTGCAAGTCCACCCTCAACTCGCAACTGGGAGCTTGTAGTAGTGTAGTTCCCCCTATTGCAGGTCCACACATCGAATCACATGCGGGGCTTCTTTTTGTAGTTGTAGTTATCCCAGTTGCAAGTCCACCATCGACTCTCAACTGGGAGGCTTGCAGTGGTGTACTTTCCCCAATTGTAACTCCACCCTTGACTCGTAACTCGGGCTTGTAGTTGTTGTAATTGGCTCAGTTGCAAGTCAACCATCGACTCGCAACTAGGTTTGTCGTAGTGTAGTTGCCCCAATTGCAAGTCCACCCTCGACTCACAACTGGGTGTTGTAATATTTGTAGCTGTCCTAGTTGAAAGTCCACACATCGACTTGCAACCTGGGGCTTTTTTATAGTTGTAGTTGTCCCAGTTGTAAGTTCACCATCGACTCACAACTAGGGGCTTGTAGTAGTGTAGTTCTCGAGTTGCAAGTCCACCATCGACTCTCAACTCGGAGCTTCTTATAGTGTAGTTGCCACTTTTGTAAATTTGCCCTCCACTCGCAACTTGAGGCTTTTTGTGTAGTTGTAGTTTGCCCCAGGTTCAAGTCCACCATCAACTCGCAACTAGGGGCTTGTAGTGGTGTAGTTTCCCCAGTAGCAAGTCCACCCTTGGCTCGCAACTGGGGTCTTTTTTGTAGTTTAGTTTACCCTAGGGTCAAGTTCACCATCGACTCACAACTGGGGACTTGTAGTAGTGTAGCTGCCCATGTTGCAAGTCCACCCTCGACTCACAAATCGCTTTTTTAGTTGTAGTTGCCCGAATTACAAGTCCAACACCGGCTCGCAACTGTTTTTTATAATTGTACTTACCTTAGTTGCAAGTCCACCATAGCCTCACAACTAGGGCTTGTAGTAGTGTAGTTGCCCTAGTTCCAACTCCATCGTCTACTCGCAACTAGGGGCTTGTAGTAGTTGTAGTTTCCTCAGTTGCATGTCCACCATCGACTCGTAATTGGGCTCGCAGTAGTGTAGTTCCCTGTTAGGAAGTCCATCCTCACTCGCAACTGAGGGCTTGTGGTAGTTGTAGTTGCCCCAGTTGCAAGTCCACCATCGACTCGCAACTGGTTGCTATTTTGTAGTTGTAGTTGCCCCAGTTGCAAGTCCACCGTCGACTTGCAATTAGTTTTTTTTGTAGTTTTAGTTGCCCCAGTTGCAAGTGCACCACCGACTTGCAACTGGGGGCTTGTAGTAGTGTAGTTTCCCCAGTTGCAAGTCCAACCTCGATTTGCAACCGGGGCCTTTGTAGTAGTGTAGTAGCCCTAGTTGTAAGTACAACCTCGACTCGTATCTGGGGGCTGGTGGTAGTGTAGTTGCCCTAGTTGCAAGTCCATCCTTGATTCGCAACTAGGGCATTTTTTCTTATTGTAGTTTCCCTAGTTGCAAGTTCACCCTCGACTCGCAACTGGGGGACTTTGTATTCATGTATTTCCTTAGTTCCAAGTTCAACCTCGTGTGTTTGTCATCCCAGTTGCAACTCCACCCTCTCCATGCAACTGGTTTGTAGTTTGTTCTCATCCCAGTTGCAAGCCCACCACCTACTCGCAACTGGGACTGTAGTTGTCGTTGCCTCAGTAGCAAGCCTACCCTCGGCTCGCAACTGGGCCAGACCTTTTTTTTCTTCTCGCCCAGTTGCAAGCCCGCCCTCGACTCACAACATGGAATGACTTCTTTTCTTATTCACGCCCAGTCGCAAGTCCACCCTCTACTTGCAAATGGGCTCAAAATTTTGTTGTTGCACGAGTTGCAAGTCCACCATCGACTTGCAACTAGACTTGTTTTTTGTTGCCACCTCAAGTACAAGTCCACTTCAATTGCAAGTCGATCGTATGTAACTCCTAGCTAGGCTCCACGTTGTTGTTGCTGCGATTACAATCACATCAACTTGTAACTCGGGGAGCGACCGATTTTTTATCCCAGTTACATTTTCCACTTTCAATACGCAAATGTGAGTTGCCCCAATCCTAGCAGTTACTAGTCCACCTTTCTTTTTGCCTTTAGCTGCTCAATATTGTTTGTTATTTATTTTTTGGGCCCAATCCATTTTTTCAAATGTCCCACTTGCAAGCGCCATCCTCGACACGCAACTGTGTGCCCGCAACGAGACTACAATTAGGAGGGAGGAGGGTTGCGGCCAGTTGCACGTCCATATTTTAAAAAATATTAATATTTTTTTTCATTTTCATCTTTTTTTTACAAAACGTCATGAATATTTTCTGAAATTATGAACATTTCGAAAAATCATGATAGTTTTCAATTTGTTTTTTTAAATCAAAAAAATCATGAACTTTTTGTACACTACGTTCATTTTTAAAAATTGTGTAAACATTTTTAAAAAATGTCACATACAACATGTGAATATATTTTTTAATGTCATATACAATTTTTAATATGGTACGGAACACCATTTTTGAATTACATGGACATTTTTTTTATAAATTTCACGTATATTTTTTGGAAGGCCGTAACCTTTCTAGATGTCATGAACATTTATTTTTTTAATGTTTTCAAAAAAGAATATGCATTTTAACATAAAAATAATTTATGAAAAAAATTCTATACAAAATGTTCATATATCACAAAAAAGATGTTCACATTTTCTAGAATGAATATTCCCTTGTAAATCGTGTGCACCACCTCAACAAAAAGACACACGTGCATGGTGTCCACACACCGTCACGTGCATGTTCGCTGATTCATCAATTTCCTGATTCACACAAACAAAAGGTTCCTTTACTGTGCGTACAAGCAATCCTCTCCACCACGCATATTACCCTGCGGATATCAGACCTCACTGGCCCGCATGAGCAACGCGATTGTGTACAACAACCAACAAAAAACAAACAGCGACCACAAAACAGAATTTACATCTAAATGTGTCACATGACAAATTAAAAAAATAGGATGGCACTGACATCATATTTAGATGTGAGATATTATCTCACATCTAGATGTAACATAGACGGACCCTTTTCGAATTGAGGGGCATGCCCCCGATTTCATTCCATTAAATGAAAGGAAACCGATAAACAGAGTCTTTAAAACAAAAAAAGTTTTCGAAAGGGACCTGGATGCCGAAACTTCATGCATCAAACCAACTCTCTCATCTGCAAAGAGAGGGACACCACGCAGGGGCCCTGCAGTTTGCCACAAAACTACAGGAAAACGTCTCCCAGCAGTCTGTCCTTTTACTAAAACAGGAACTCTAAAAAATAGATGCAAAAAGAGCTAAAAATTAGCCGACTCCAAGTCTTTTCGTCATCGGCGCCCAGCCTCTATTCTTGTTGAAGAAACCATTCGCCACCTCAGTTAGGAGCGCCGCCACGTCCCGCAGCATCTGTTGCTTTCCTCTTCTCTGTAGGCTCGCCCAATATGAGATCCAGTAAGCAACTTGATAGAACAAAACACTAGGATCATGGGGATAAATATGATGAAAAGTAGCAGAGTTTCTTGCTTTCCATAAAGTCCAGAAAACTGCCGTAATTCCCACGGCTATCACTTGCCTTTGATGTTTAGGAAACCTCTCTATCCAGCCACTAAATTCCTCTATTCTGCAAGGTATGTCAGCTAGCCCAGTCACACTTCTAACAACACCCCATACGAATTTAGCAACCGCGCAAGTACAAAATAGATGTTCTACCGTCTCATTATGATCACAAAAACTACAGCTTACATCTTTCCCTTTCCAATTTCGTTTGGCCAAATTGTCTCTAGTTAGCACACTATTCTTAAAGACTAACCAAAGAAACACCTTAATCTTTAAAGGGACTTTAACATACCACAACTTCCTATGAGGCCAAGGAACTTGATTAGTTTTTAACACTAAGTACAGAGAGCGAACAATAAATTTACCAGCTTTATCCAATAACCAAGAACACCTATCTTCTTGTTCTGTTAGCACAACGTTTTTACAAATTTCTTTCAACTCATACCACATATCAGCCGTGTCTCCCCAAAGGATCCTTCTGAACCTAATCTTGCTCATACCTTCAGAAAGAGCCTCCGCAACAGTAAAATCAGCACTAAAAGTAAGCAAATACAACCTAGGAAATTGCACACTCAAAGGCCTATCCCCTAACCAAACATCATTCCAAAACAAAGTCCTTTCCCCGTTGCCCACCATCTTCCTACTATACTGTAAGAAAACAGGCTTAACTTTCATAAGCCCCTGCCAAAAATGAGACTGACCAGGTTTACTTCTACTATTCCTAAGAGTGCACTTCCTTAGATATTTATTCCTCACTAGGTCCTGCCACACTCCCTTCTCATTTTCCAGCTTCCATAACCATTTACAAAGTAAACAAATGTTCATTATATCTAAGTCCAACACCCCCAAACCTCCCATGTCTTTTGGTCTGCAAACATCTTCCCACTTAACAAGATGATACCTTTTAATATTATCCTCTTCCTGCCACAACATCCTTTTCATAAAGAAATTCATCCTTCTACTAGGCCCTTTGGGAAGTTCAAAAAGAGAAATCATATATAAAGGAATATTACTTAGACTAGAGGTGATCAAGATAAGCCTCCCGCCATAAGATCTATTTCTACCTTTCCATACACTAAGTTTCTTTTCCATTTTCTCCTCAGGCCAGCTCCAATCACTATTGCACAACCTTACTACATTAATAGGTATCCCTAAATATCTAAAAGGTAGTTTCCCTACAGCACATGTAAAAATGGTAGAATAGCTCTCCTGTTTAGCTCTAGCTCCCCCAAAACAGTAAACTTCACTTTTATGAAAATTGACCTTCAACGCCGAAAGCTGTTCAAACAAACACAAAATTAATTTAACATTTCTAGCACTCTCCAAGTTATCCTGAAACATGAAAATTGTATCATCGGCATATTGAAGCATGCTACCCCCCCCCCCCCATCAACATACTTATTAGCTAAGCCTTGAATCAGTCCTAAATCTTGAGCTTTAATTAGAAGCAAGTTAAGAATATCCATAGCTATATTAAAGAGCAAAGGAGAGAAGGGGTCCCCCTGTCTAAGCCCTTTTTTTGTTTCAAAAAAAGGGCCAATTTGATCATTTGCCATAACAGCTACTTTCCCTCTCTCGACTGTCTGCATTACCCAGCTAATAAACTTAGAAGAAAAACCCTTTTTAATCATAAAAAAATTCAAAAAGTTCCAATTAATTTTGTCGTAAGCTTTCTCAAAATCTACTTTAAACAAAACCGCATTTTCCTTTTTTAAATGAACCTCATGTAAAATTTCATGCAGGACTATAACCCCATCCAAAATATACCTCCCTGGAATGAAAGCAGTTTGGACAGGGGCTACGATCTTATCTGCAACTTTTATAGCTCTATTATTCAGCACCTTAGTGAAAATCTTAAAGGGAACATTAAGAAGACAAATTGGCCTAAATTGTTGAAGGGTTTCAGCATCCCCACATTTTGGGATAAGTGCTAAGACTCCATAGTTAAATCTGGCTAAATTCAACTTCCCTTTATGAAAATCACAGAATAGCTCTATCAAATCAGGGCCCAAGATATGCCAATACCTCTAGTAAAACTCTACAGGCAAACCATCAGGTCCTGGTGCCTTATTATGTTTCATCTCAAAGACAACAGTCTTAATTTCATCTAAAGTAAAAGCTCTATCCAACTCTATTCTGTCTGCCTCATCTAATACTGTTGGCATATCAATATCAAGAGAAATATCTAGCATATCAGTGACAGGACCAAACAGATTCTTATAAAAAGAAGTAGCATACAGAAGGAGGTCTTTATCACCTTGAATAATTTCATTGTCAGCAGTATTAAGCGAAAAGATTCTATTCTTCCTTTTCCTACTGCTAGCTTTAGACATAAAGTAAGAGGTTAAAGCATCTCCTTCCAATAACTCACTCTCCTTAGATCTCTGCAGCCATTTGATCTCTTCCTCTTTGTTGATCTTATTTAAAATCTCCTCTAAGTTTTTCCTCTCCAGATATTTCTCTCTAGTTAAGCCAAAAATCTCACTGTCCCTATCTATCTCATCTATCTTTTTGGTAAGGAAAACTTTCTGTTTTTTATGCAACCAGACATAATTCAGA
This sequence comes from Thinopyrum elongatum, assembly GCA_011799875.1. Taxonomy (NCBI): domain Eukaryota; kingdom Viridiplantae; phylum Streptophyta; class Magnoliopsida; order Poales; family Poaceae; genus Thinopyrum; species Thinopyrum elongatum. The sequence goes on from CM022298.1 coordinate 565,343,395, forward strand.
TTCCAACCTTTCAGGTTTCTTTTGAGAACTCTATTCCTATTCTGCCACTGGTCCTGAAAAGTTTTCCCAGCATAAACATCACACAATACTCACCACCACATCATCTAAATCCTCTCTGAGGAACCAACACATCCCAAACTTAAAAGGTTTAACAATCTTGGGTATGTTCAAGCGAAAATCCATTAACAGGGGCGCATGGTCAGACAGTATTCTAGGTAGAGTTCTAAGAGACAACAAAGGTGTAACACCCCATGTAATTAACCACAGTGATCACCCTTAGTTAATGCCATGTCAGCAAGTTTAACAGTGCCTAGTCATCATTTGCATCATATTGCATTTCAAACTCCTAATTCAAACTTCAAATTAATTTAAAGTGGAAATAAAAGTTGTTCCAAAATTGGAAACTAAATTGTTCATCATGTTGCAAATAATCTAGGGGCATTTATAAAATTAGCAGCAACATTAATTGAAATATTTAAATGACTCTAACATCCTAAAACAGTACCAAAACAGCAAGGTTTAATCCATTTTATTTAATACAAAATTCATATGAAGTCCATTTGCCTCCAAACCAATTTCTAGCAGTGTTAAATAATGCATTGTTTTTATTGGACCAAATTACCTATTTTACAAAACTATAAATCGGCCCACGCAGTTTGCAAAACAGAAAAACAAAAGAAAACAGAAAACAAAACAGAAAATAGAAAAGAAGAAAAAAATAAAAGGCCCGCAGCGGCTGGGCCTAAGTGGCTACAGCGCCGGCCCAGCCCACCCCGCACCTCCTTCCACCTCGCACTGCTCCTCCCCGCGCGCTGTCGCCACGTGCACGCACCGCACCCTGGCCCCCCTCTCCCCTCTGGTCGACAGCGCGACGCCCGCGCCCTTTCGCGGTGGATAAAGGAAAGGCCCTGTGGCCCCCCTGGCGTCTCCCTCGCCATTCTCCCCCACTCTCCCCTCTCTGTTCTTCCACACCCGAACGCCGCCGTCGCCGTCGCTCACCATTACCGCGGCCACCGGCCACCGTTCGCCAAGACGGTGAGTCCCTGAGCCTCCCCTGCCTCGTCTACGTCGACCACGCGCTTCGGTTCGAGCCGGAGAACCCCACGGTGATGGCAGCGAGCTCATCCCCACCCATCGGTCGCCGCCGATCCCCGCCTCGATCCTCTGCTCTGCTGCTACTAAGCCGATCAACGAGCACTCCGTACGCTCCTCGGTGAGCTCCCGCACTGCTCATCCTCCTCCCGCAGTCGATCTCCCCTCCTAGCTAGCTCGCCCGCGACCTCAAGCTCCGGCCGCCGCCATAGCCCCTGAGCTCCGTGCTCCCGCGCCGCTCAGCTCGTTCTAGGCGCACCATTGAGCTCCTGGCAACCCGCTGAGGCCGTCCTTGCCTTTAGTTTGACAAAACCGAGCATGTACGCTCGACACCGACATGCCCAAGCTACTGCCACCGCTGTACCTCACCGCCGGTGCCGTTTACGGCCTCCCCGGCTCGCACTAGACCCACAGCTAGATGCGGCTTGTCACGCTGAGCATTTTGGTGGTCGCGGCCGGCGTTTTGGTTGCGTGTGCGGCGAATCCGAGCAGCGCCGCCCTCTCTGCCGCTCGCCGGAGCTCCTCCGGCGCCGACGCTGACCTGGCATGGCCTGGGTCCCGCCCAGTGTCACTGCCAGCGGGCCCCGCCGCACGTTTGACCTCGTTGACTCGGGTCAACGCGGGTGCACTGTTCCCCCCTGCCAGTGACGTGTGGGCCCCCCTCAGTTATCTGACTAATTAAACCGATTTAATTAAAACCTAATCTAATTAGTTAATTAGTGACACTAACATAGGGCCCCACCTAGCCTAACTACTCTGTTAATTAGTTAGTTAACACACTGTCTATGATAGGTGGGTCCCACCGGTCAGGTTTGACTCTGGTCAGTGGGCTGTTGACTGCTGACATCACCATTACATCATGCTGACATCATAATTGATTTCTGTTAATTAGTGTAATTCCAGAAAATGTTTAAATCTATGAAAATTCATAGAAAATAAACCGTAGCTCGGATAAAAAAACTTTATACATGAAAGTTGCTCAGAACGATGAGACGAATCTGAATACGCCCTTCGTATTGCTGTCAGATGCCCCTAACTACCTGAACATAAAACTTTTAGACTGATTTCGATAAATGAATAGTGCTCAACTTTAATAAAATAAATCCAAATAAATTCCTAAACTAACTAAATCATCTAGTTAGGCAGTAGAACACCTCTGCATTTCATTTAGGCATGTCACGCATATTGTTTGCATTTTTTTCCGTGAATTTATTGTTTCTTTCCCCCTCCTTCTCTCTCGATAGATGCCGAGACCGACGCCGACGCAGCAGAGTACGACTACGCTCCGGACGAGCAGCCTTCTGACGACCAGCCCCTCTCAGCAGAGATTCCAGGCAAGTCCTCCCCTTGAACAATCCGATATCGCCCATTCCATTCTCTCATGCTTGCATTAGATTTTGCTACTGTAATTGATTGCTCCTATCCTGATGCATAGTCTGCTTTTTGCAACCTGCTTATTGATAACTACCTGCTTAACCTAAACTGCTTAGTATAGGTTGGTTAGTGATCCATCAGTGACCCCCACCTTGTCCTTGTTGCCTCTGCTTCATCATCGATGACTCGATCAACGTGATCGACGACTAGAGACCGACACCGCACTTCACCCCCCTTTGTTGTACGACTCTGCATAGTTACTATCGAGTGCCGTGGGTGATACCTCGTAACGCACTCCTGATGATAACTCTGCAGTGTAGCTGTTTGGTCATGGTCATCGAGGGTGATTCCTCCTTAACAACTCCCGATACGACTCTGTCGTGCAACCCTTCAAGTGTGAACCTCGAGGGTGATTCCATCTACGTTCACCTTGCTGATTTCATTGAGTGGAATCCACCGAGGGCGATTCCTCGGGGTTCCCCCCTTGATGTTATGACCACACGGTTACTTTGACCTTTGTCGCAGGCGGGTCGACCCTGAGGGGTACCCGCGGGGAAATTATGCAGTCGGGTTTGCCAGGAGGGCACCCGAGAGAGATATTGTGGCGGAGCATCAGAAACTCTGATCGTCTCCGCAAGTTATTAAATACGCCTAACGGATTTGGGTAATTGATCTGAGTTGGCCAATGGCCTATACGCACTACCACCACGTGGGATAATGGTTATGGGGCCCTCTACGTTGTACGTTTCTCCCGAAAGCTCATCAGACGTCACAGTTCACCGTGCGAGCTGATTGTTGGGGTTGGGCTGGATACTTCACTGACGAGTTCAGTGTCGCGCCTGCTCCCCGGCCAGTCTCGCAACGTGCAGGAGCGCCCGGGGCGATGGCCCAAGACCCCTGGGTGCATAGGTTAGTCCGGCGTGTTGACCTCTCTGCTGAGCCTAGGTAGGGCGCTGCTTCGTGTCGATCTCCCGAGGCCGGGCATTACCCAGCTAGTGTGTACGGCCAGAGGTGATCGAGCGTGTTGGGTAACAGTAATGCACCCCTGCAGGGAAGTGATCTATTCGAATAGCCGTGTCCACGGTAACATGATGCTCAGTTTGGTATCCCGATCTATTACTTGAACTGGATACTTGTTTAATTAATTGAAGCTTCGGGATCGCTTTCTCGCAGGGTGTCAAGGAAGGATCTCTATGCTTTGCCTCAACATGCTTGCTAAAAAAAAGCTTTTCTGTACTCTTCTAATTGCTGCAAGATGGTGGCTTCGTGAAGATGCTAGTCTTCGATAGGACTACGTCTTCTCTCTATTCTGGCATTTCTGCAGCCCAGTCCATATATACAGCCTTTCTTTGATAATGTTGCATATGTAGTGTAGATCCTTGCTTGCTGAGTACTTCGGATGAGTACTCATGGTTGCTTTGCTACTTCTTTTTCCCCCATACCCCTTTTGATGTTACCTCAGACGCTGGAGCTCAGGAGCCAGATGACACCACAGGAGCTTACTACCAGGAGGTCCCAGACGGCACTTACTACTGGATCGAGCCAGCCGACCAGGAGTAGGATCGAAGGGTCCCACGCAGGAGGCCTTCGCCTTTCGATCTAGAGTCGTTATTTGTGCTAGCCTTCTTAAGGCAAACCTTGACTAACTATGTCTGTACCCAGATATTATTTGTATGACTGACTTATGTATTCGGATCCTCGTGATCCCTGGTCTATAATATTCGTGGATCTCCGTTTATTTGTGTTAGAGTTGTGTTGTGATGTCTTCCCGTGAGTCCCTGTGCTTGATCGTGCATGTTTGCGTGTATGATTAGTGCATGATTGAGTCGGGGGCATCACAGGTTGGTATCAGAGCCGACTGCCTGTAGGAACCCCCTTTCCAACTCCTTGGTCAAAGTTGAGTCTAGACATCGAAAAACTAATTTACTAACTTGGCTGTATGGCTTACGGGCCCACGTCGCCAACTGGGTGGTATTAGGATCTTTTATTCCTCTTCTATACTATGGGACTATGATCTCTCTTCTATTCGGGTTAAATGAATTTACTAACGCAGACACTTAGGATCTCGTAAATCTCGTCTACCCGGAGAGCTGGATATCTGTGCTTACTTCCTTACCATTGATCTGATTAGTCTGATAATTATTTTCCTTTCCATTGTTTTGTTTAACCTTTCTCTCCGAGTTGTATTATACTTCTCATTGTCATTGACAATCCTGAATTTCCTCTATTTCAGATGGATCGTTTGTTTCCACCACGCCCTGCGACGCAGCTTGTGCTTCGCACTTGGGCTCGTGATGTCCCTGGCTTTCCAGCTGTCCTGATCGCCCTCCTGACCAGACTGGGCTACCGCTGGTACCCCGAATACATGGTCTACAAGGATTACCGCGAGTTCAACCAGGAGCAGTACCATGCTGACGTTCGTATCTATGATCAGCACGATGACTCAGACACTGAGCTGCACCTTTTCCACGGTATCGGCGTGACAATTGAGATGGCAGTCCATGATGCCGCCTACTCTGCTGTCGCACGTCTCCGAGGAGAGTCCAACGTTAGCTTGGATGCCTCTGAGTTCCGATACATTTCGTATGCCCCTGCTGGAGATGCTACTGGATACTACACAGCTATCTGTGCCCCGTACGAGCGTCGTCGATACGACCCGCACGTTCTGATTCAGTGCACTCAGGTTCTGGATCACACTGTTCGGGCTCTTGCCGTCGAGTTGTTTGCCACTCGAGCACGTCTCTACGATGCTATGACACAGTTGCTACCAGCTGTTCATGCAGGGATACATCCGGAGTACATCCTTTATCCATGCAGGACTCAGATGTATGCTGGTATTGATTGGCCTGCTATTGGAGGTCATACACCTGCACGTGGACCTCTTCTTCCAGCTCGAGACCGGATTCTGCATCAGAGTGCACATGGAGAGCAGGATTTTCCTGCGACGGCTATTCGTCATCCGCACTTGCAGTTACCCCGTTTCAGTGGTTTTCCCCGACGTTGATGTAGCCTTTGCTATGTCTCGTTGTGTACTTCCTTACCTCGTGCCTGCGTGCCACCTAAGTTGTCTAGCTTACCTTCATGCTGTTATAACGCTAGTCTGTAACCGAACTTATGTATGGATCTGTATGTCAAGATGACTGTGATGTTGTATCTACTGCGATTCCTTCTGTTGTGCGTGAGTACTTCATGAATGATTCCATACAATGCCAATGCTTGTTGCTGAATGTGACGTTTGCCGTCGGGTTAAAGCAGAACATCAGAAGCCTGCTGGAATTCTGCAACCGCTTCCTATTCCTTTATGGAAATGGGATAAGGTTCAAATGGATTTCATTACTGGCCTTCCCAAGTCACAGAAGGGTCACGATGCTATTCTTGTCATCGTCGACCGATTCTCAAGGGTTGCTCACTTTCTGCCAGTCAAGGAGACAATCACTGCTAGTCAGTTAGCAGACTTGTATGTTTCCCAAATTGTGTCACTCCACGGTGTTCCGTTGGAGATCAGTTCAGATCGTGGCAGCCTCTTTACCTCCAGATTCTGGAAAAGTTTCCAAGAAGCTATGGGAACTCATCTGTCCTTCATCACCGCTTTTCACCCTCAGTCACAGGGTCAAGTCGAGCGAGTTAATCAAGTGCTCGAAGATATGCTTCGAGCTTGTGTCATCTCCTTCGGTAAGAAGTGGGAGGAATCTATCCCGTATGCCGAATTCTCTTACAACAATAGCTATCAAGCTAGTCTGAAGAGGGCACCATTTGAAGTTCTTTACGGACGTAAGTGTCGAACCCCTCTGAATTGGTCGGAAACTGGGGAACGCTCACTCGTCGGACCGGACATTATCCAACAAGCTGAAGAAAAAGTCCACATTGTCCAGGAACATCTGAAAACTGCTCAATCTCGTCAGAAGAGCAACTATGACCGAAAGCACCAGGTAATGGTCTATCAGCCTGGCGAGCAAGCTTACCTTCGCGTCACTCCGTTGAAAGGCACTCATCGGTTCGGAATCAAGGGCAAGTTAGCTCCTCGCTACATTGGCCCGTTCCGTATTCTTGCCCGCCGAGGAGAAGTGGCATATCAGTTGCAATTGCCGCCAAATCTTTCTCAAGTGCATGATGTCTTTCATGTATCCCAACTTCGTCGCTGCTTCAAGGATCCTATTCGAGCTGTGTCTCATGAAATGCTTGAATTGCGGGAAGATCTGTCTTATCCAGAATATCCCATCCGAATTCTTGATCAAGCTGAACGTCGAACTCGTCAGAAGACAATCAAATTCCTTAAAGTTTAGTGGTCGAATCATTCTGAAGATGAAGCCACTTGGGAACGCAAGGATCGTCTTCGCGAAGAATACCCCGCTTTCTTTCAGTCTTCTTCTTAATTCTCGGGACGAGAATTCTTGTTAGATGAGGAGAATTGTAACACCCCATGTAATTAACCATAGTGATCACCCTTAGTTAATGCCATGTCAGCAAGTTTAACAGTGCCTAGTCATCATTTGCATCATACTGCATTTCAAACTCCTAATTCAAACTTCAAATTAATTTAAAGTGGAAATAAAAGTTATTCCAAAATTGGAAACTAAATTGATCATCATGTTGCAAATAATCTAGGGGCATTTATAAAATTAGCAGCAACATTAATTGAAATATTTAAATGACTCTAACATCCTAAAACAGTACCAAAACAGCAAGGTTTAATCCATTTTATTTAAAACAAAATGCATATGAAGTCCATTTGCCTCCAAACTAATTTCTAGCAGTGTTAAATAATGCACTGTTTTTATTGGACCAAATTACCTATTTTACAAAACTATAAATGGGCCCACGCAGTTTGCAAAACAGAAAAATAAAAGAAAACAGAAAACAAAACAGAAAATAGAAAAAAAGAAAAAAAGAAAAGGCCCGCAGCGGCTGGGCCTAAGTGGCTACAGCGCCGGCCCAGCCCACCCCGCACCTCCTTCCACCTCGCACTGCTCCTTCCCGCGCGCTGTCACCGCGCGCACGCACCGCACCCTGGCCCCCCTCTCCCCTCTGGTCGACAGCGCGACGCCCGCGCCCTTTCGCGGTGGATAAGGGCAAGGCCCTGCGCCCCCCTGGCGTCTCCCTCGCCATTCTCCCCCGCTCTCCCCTTTCTGTTCTTCCACACCCGAACGCCGCCGTCGCTCACCATTACCATGGCCATCGGCCACCGTTCGCCAAGCCGGCGAGTCCCCGAGCCTCCCTTGCCTCGTCTACGTCGACCACGCGCTTCGGTTCGAGCCGGAGAACCCCACGGTGACCGCAGCGAGCTCATCCCCACCCTTCGGTCGCAGCCAATCCCCGCCTCGATCCTCTGCTCTGCTGCTACTAAGCTGATCAACGAGCACTCCGTACGCTCCTCGGTGAGCTCCCACACTGCTCCTCCTCCTCCTCCCGCAGTCGATCTCCCCTCCTAGCTAGCTCGCCCGCGACCTCAAGCTCCGGCCGCCGCCATAGCCCCTGAGCTCCGTGCTCCCGCGCCGCTCAGCTCGTTCTAGGCGCGCCACCGAGCTCCTGGCAACCCGCTGAGGCCGTCCTTGCCTTTAGTTCGACAAAACCGAGCCTGTACGCTCGACCCCGACATGCCCAAGCTACTGCCACCGCTGCCGTTTATGGCCTCCCCGGCTCGCGCTAGACCCACAGCTAGATGCGGCTCGTCACGCTGAGCATTTTGGTGGTCGCGGCCGGTGTTTTGGTTGCGTGTGCGGTGAATCCGAGCAGCGCCGCCCTCTCTGCCGCTCGCCGGAGCTCCTCCGGCGCCGGCGCTGACCTGGCGTGGCCTGGGTCCTGCCCAGTGTCACTGCCAGCGGGCCCCGTCGCACGTTTGACCATGTTGACTCGGGTCAACGCGGGCGCATTGTTCCCCCCTGCCACAGACATGTGGGCCCCCCTCAGTTATCTGACTAATTAAACCGATTTAATTAAAACCTAATCTAATTAGTTAATTAGTGACACTGACATAGGGCCCCACCTAGCCTAACTACTCTGTTAATTAGTTAGTTAACACACTGTCTATGACAGGTGGGTCCCACCGGTCAGGTTTGACTCTGGTCAGTGGGCTGTTGACTGCTGACGTCACCATTACATCATGCTGATGTCATAATTGATTTATGTTAATTAGTGTAATTCCAGAAAATGTTTAAATCTTTGAAAATTCATAGAAAATAAACCGTAGCTCGGATCAAGAAACTTTATACATGAAAGTTGCTCAGAACAATGAGACGAATGTGAATACGCCCTTCGTATTGCTGTCAGTTGCCCCTAACTACCTGAACATGGAACTTTTAGACTAATTTCGATAAATGAATAGTGCTCAACTTTAATAAAATAAGTCCAACTAAATTCCTAAATTAACTAAATCATCTAGTTAGGCAGTAGAACACCTCTGCATTTCATTTAGGCATGTCACGCATATTGTTTGCATTTTTTTCGTGAATTTATTGTTTCTTTCCCCCTCCTTCTCTCTCGATAGACGCCGAGACCGACGCCGACGCAGTAGAGTACGACTACGCTCCGGACGAGCAGCCTTCTGACGACCAGCCCCTCTCAGCAGAGATTCCAGGCAAGTCCTCCCCTTGAACAATCCGATATCGCCCATTCCATTCTCTCATGCTTGCATTAGATTTTGCTACTGTAATTGATTGCTCCTATCCTGATGCATAGTCTGCTTTTTGCAACCTGCTTATTGATAACTACCTGCTTAACCTAAACTGCTTAGTATAGGTTGGTTAGTGATCCATCAGTGACCCCCACCTTGTCCTTGTTGCCTCTGCTTCATCATTGACGACTCGATCAACGTGATCGACGACCAGAGACCGACACCTCACTTCACCCCCCTTTGTTGTACGACTCTGCATAGTTACTATCGAGTGCCGAGGGTGATACCTCGTAACGCACTCCTGATGATAACTCTGCAGTGTAGCTGTTCGGTCGTGGTCATCGAGGGTGATTCCTCCTTAACCACTCCCGATACGACTCTGTCGTGCAACCCTTCAAGTGTGAACCTCGAGGGTGATTCCTCCTACGTTCACCTTGCTGATTTCATCGAGTGGAATCCACCGAGGGTGATTCCTCAGGGTTTCCCCCTTGATGTTATGACCACACGGTTACTTTGACCTTTGTCGCAGGCGGGTCGACCCTGAGGGGTACCCGCGGGGAAATTATGCAGTCGGGTTTGCCAGGAGGGCACCCGAGAGAGATATTGTGGCGGAGCATCAGAAACTCTGATCGTCTCCGCGAGTTATTAAATACGCCTAACGGATTTGGGTAATTGATCTGAGTTGGCCAATGGCCTATACGCGCTACCACCACGTGGGATAATGGTTATGGGGCCCTCTACGTCGTACATTTCTCCCGAAAGCTCATCAGACGTCACAGCTCACCATGTGGGTTGATTGTTGGGGTTGGGCTGGATACTTCACTGACGAGTTCAGTATCGCGCCTGCTCCCCGGCCAGTCTCGCAGCGCGCAGGAGCTCCCGGTGCGATGGCCCAAGACCCCTGGGTGCATAGGTTAGTCCGACGTGTTGACCTCTCTGCTGAGCCTAGGTAGAGCGCTGCTTCGTGTCGATCTCCCGAGGCCAGGCATTACCCAGCAAGTGTGTACGGCCAGAGGTGATCGAGCGTGTTGGGTAACAGTAGTGCACCCCTGCAGGGAAGTGATCTATTCGAATAGCCGTGTCCACGGTAACAGGACGCTCAGTTTGGTATCCCGATCTATTACTTGAACTGGATACTTGTTTAATTAATTGAAGCTCCGGGATCGCTTTCTCGTAGGGAGTCGAGGAAGGATCTCTAGGCTTTGCCTCAACATGCTTGCTTAAAAAAAGCTTTTATGTACTCTTCTAATTGCTGCAAGATGGTGGCTTTGTGAAGATGCTAGTCTTCGATAGGACTAGGTCTTCTCTCTATTCTGGCATTTCTGTAGCCCAATCCATATATACAACCTTTCTTTGATAATGTTGCATATGTAGTGTAGATCCTTGTTTGCTGAGTACTTCGGATGAGTACTCACGGTTGCTTTGCTACTTCTTTTTCCCCCATACCCCTTTTGATGTTACCTCAGACGCTGGAGCTCAGGAGCCAGATGACACCGCAGGAGCTTACTACCAGGAGGTCCCAGACGGCACTTACTACTGGATCGAGCCAGCCGACCAGGAGTAGGATCGGAGGATCCCAGGAAGGAGGCCTTCGCCTTTCGATCTAGAGTCGTTGTTTGGGCTAGCCTTCTTAAGGCAAACCTTGACTAACTATGTCTGTACCCAGATATTATTCGTATGACTGACTTATGTATTCAGATTTTCGTGATCCCTGATCTGTAATATTCGTGGATCTCCGTTTATTTGTGTTAGAGTTGTGTTGTGATGTCTTCCCGTGAGTCCCTGTGCTTGATCGTGCATGTTTGCGTGTATGATTAGTGCACGATTGAGTCGGGGGCGTCACAAAGGAAATAAAGTTTCAAACGATAAAGACATAATAACTCTGTCCAACTTCGCAAAAACAGGATTATTCTGATTATTAGACCAAGTAAAAAGCCTACCAGCCAGCTCTACTTCTTTCATCTCCCAATTTTCTATAATAGCATTAAACAATCTAGACCACTTATTAGGAGGTTTATTCCTATTAGACTCACATCTCTTCCTGATAAGGTTAAAATCTCCACCTATGATAATAGGAAAATCAACAAAACAGAAAATATGGACTAGTTCCACCAAAAATCTCTCCTTATCTTTACTGTGTGAAGCTCCATAAACATTTACAAGATGAAATTTTACATTAGTAGCTTTAACCTGAACCAGAAATCTTATATGGAACTCTCCTTTATCAGAGTCTAGGATATGTAAAAAATCAGAATTAATCCCTAGTAAAAGCCCTCCAGATTGACCAACAGCAGGAACATAATCCCAAATAAAAGCATGACTACCACTTATTCTTTCTAACCATGGCAAATTAAACATACTTTTCTTAGTCTCTTGGACACCAATGAAGTAAAGTTTATGATCATTGATAGCACTACTCAGGAAGGTGATTTTCTCAGGGTCACCCAAGCCCCTGGCATTCCAGAAAATACCAGCCATCAAAACAATTTTGTACCTTTAATATTAGCTCTACTTTTACTTCTATATTTACTTACCACCACACCATTATAAAGCTCCCTGATGTCTTTCTTTCTTTGCAAAACCGTGCCAAGACCAGCAATACTTCTAATCATACTATCTAGTTCCTCATTAGATTGTTCTTTACCCTCGCCATCTGTAAATAAGTCCTCTATTTCTTCAATACTAAAGCCCTCCTCTATATTATTGGTAATAACAATATTCTCCTTATTTTTATTAACACTAGCATTATAGACAGATAATCTAGAAGCCTCTAAGTTTTTTAAATGCTCAACATTATTAACTATCTCTACATTGTTCCTCCCCAAGTTAAACCCTAAGCCAGAAGCAATTCCCACCAATTTATCATGAGTTGTATTTAACACAGTTGGAAAAGAACAAAACACTGGGGAATGTTGTGTGTCATTACCTGGAGCAACCTCCAAATTCTTGACCTTGGCCCTTGCAGCAACCTTCTCCATAACATGCAGGTCGCTTACATCCCTTTGAGACCTTCTCCTGTCCTCATCCACTATACTGTCTTTGTTTTTGTTTGCACCTTTTTGACTCTCTCCCAAACTGTGCATACTAACTTGTCTGGTTCCTTTCAGCATAGTATCTCTGCTTTTTTCTTTCTCAGGTTGGGAGTCAGGCACCTCTTCCATGTACTTCTCATATTCTTTCAGCACCCTATCTTTGATCACCTGAGTACTCTCATAGTCCACCTGATCCTGATAGATATCTTCAGTTCTGAAATCCATCCTGTCAGCACCACTCGCAAACTCTTTGTTGATCTCTTCCAATCCTCTTGATTGAGCTACTACAAGTGCTTCCTTCTCCTGATTCTGTCTTTCTAGCATTTCCTCTCTAAGAGCAACCTCCCTCGCCAGGTTCTCCTGTTGCAGGTCAGTACTATCTTGCATTATTACTTCTAGAGTGCTCCCCGAGGACTGCCCTTCCATACGACTGTCATTCCTGTGCTTTTTTGTTCCTCTATTATCCTGTCTTGCTTCCATAGCCTCATTGTCTCCCCCTGAAACCAATACCCCATCTCTCAAAGCTCCCCCCTTTTCTACTATCTCTTCCACTTCAAAATAGATGTAGAAGATATAAGGTTCTTCTGTCAGCTCCACAACTTCTGGGATTTTTCTTGGATCTTTCACCCCCACTTTAACTCTCACAATCTCAGTATCCCTATACCCCCTGCATGTCCACGTCTTGCACAGTTCCAAGGAAGGATGCAATTTCCTCAAAACCATCCTTATGAAGTAGAGTATCAGGAATTCCATAGATTCTAACCCAAGCCGAATACAATTTGAACTTAGGAGCAGATGCAGAACTCCATTTGCTCACTTTGACTATAACAGATGTACCTTTCAGACCAAACTAGCATGGGCTGGTAGCTCATTCGGCTTTTTTTTAGATGCACATTTGGCTTTGATGTGGTCTAGCTCGAGAGATTAGTAGGAGCGAACCGGTACGCTTGTTCACTTGGCGGTGGCATGCATCCGTAATTCCAGCCAACTCTCGCTTCTTTGATTTTCTGGAGCAGCAAATGTCTAGGCTCCTCAGCTCCTGGTAAAATATAGTACGCTCCGCTCCCAGCTTCTTTCTCTGAACTCTGGGAGTTAACCCGTTCGGCACAGCTCCAGGCCTGGAGTTGGTGGAGTTGGGAGCCGGAGAGCTGCCGAACAGGCTCGAATAGCCCAGTATCTTCTTACTCTAAAAAAAAGTATCTTCTTCGGTAGACACTGTCTTCAGGCCTTGGGGAGCACGGATTATAAGACCTTTCTGCTTTTCCCAATTTAGTCTTCATGTAATCCCTTTTTTTTTTGGAAAAAGTTTTCCTGTAATCTTTGACTATCTTAAAAGATGTCTTGTTTGACCAAAGTGTTCAGGTTGCAAGAATTGACATGTGGTTGCTTTTCTTCGGATTAGCTTGGATGTGGTGTTGTTTCTACACTTATTGTTCGCAACAAGTTGTAGCTTCTTATAATTGTCTTCTGTCATCTATAAAAATATGGTACATCATTAACGTACTCTTCAAAAAAAAAACATATGGTTGCTCAAAAAACGAACATAAAATTGCATTTCACACTACCATCATAGATTCTCCGGTCTTTAGACAGGTTGTGCGTTAAGTTCAGTCGGTGAAGGTGCCTGAGATACCCCTTCGTTCCTCATGCACGCAAGGGCACTAGCACTAGGGTTTTTGATGTCTCCTGCCACGCAGCCGCCGGCCTGCCTCGTCTTCTGTGGTCTTAGAATCATGGAGTCGTGGTGGATCCTGACGCTTGCCTGCGGGAGGGCTTCGTTTTTAGGTGTTTTTTTAGTTTGGTAGGGTTTGTGTCATGTCCAGAAAGATGAGGTGGCGCCGTCTTCTTGAAGATGGAATAAGACTTCCCGCCTAGCCTCCATTCCGGTGATGCTTCTAGCGTCGTCGGAGTTCATGTGGAGGTTTGTCTTCGGAGGATCTCATGAGATTTGGTCGTCGCTTGTCTTCGGTGGATCCGCTCGATCCGGTCTTTGTTCGTATATGTTCGTGTGTCTACAGGTTGGATCCTTCGGATCTCTGCTTCTCTTCATCGGTGGCGATTATTGTTCTGGCGCATTGGTTCTCTGGGGCCTTAGTACGACGGCTTTTCGACTGTCTATTACAACAAGGTTTGCCCGGCTCCGGTGATGGAGGGGCGATGATGGTGGTGCGTCTTTGAGTCACTCCAGTGCTTGTAGTCGTGCTAGGTGGTCTACGGATCGGGATGTAATTTTTTATTTTACTTCTGGTGTTTTTTGTACTACGTTGACAGTTGATGAGTAGATCGAAAGTTTTTTCTCGCAAAGAAAAGTTGTGTGAGAATTTAGCTCGCAGTAGTTGACTGTGGAGCTCAACAACGTAGCCTTGAGGCCAAGACGAGGCGACACAGCGTCTCCAGCGTGGCCGTGCCAAAATCTTGCGGAGATGAGGACGACGCGGTTGGTCGCGACATCGTTGGCACAGATGATTACGAGGGATGACTGATACGTTGTGGCTTTAGATTTGATCGGCGTTATGATTAGGCACCAACAGAGTTTGAAATGGGGACGCTGCAGCGCGTCATGTCGTCATAGTTGGAGGGGGAGGGGGGTGCTCCGAAGTGTTGTTGTTGGAGATTGTGTGCGCGTGAGAAAGAGGAAGAAGATAACCGGAGTAGGAAGACACGGTGCCAATTCAACGGTTCAAGAAAAATTGACCAATTCTCAAAAAAAAACCGATGATAATACATAGTTTTTTTTGCGGGGGTAAAAGGATTGTATTACTCAAGAGCAGGAGAGATCATCCCTACACAGGCTAGGGATGTTAGCCGGTCCAGAGCGGAGCCAGACCACCGTACGGTCCTCCGTTCTACCAAAGTTTGCTAACACATGGCTTACATAATTTTGCTCTCTAAAAATGTGAGTAATACAACACTCCCTATTACCCAGAAGCTCCTTGACCTCCGAGACCACCATTGCATGCTCGGAGCGATCTTTTCCAGTCGCCTTGATCATCGACACGGCCTGCAAGCTATCGCATTCAAGGGCGATCGGTAGCTCAGTCCACTGTAGGGCTAGGCCGAGGCCTTCCCGGCATCCCTCGAGCTCAGCATGTAAAGGGCCAGAGCACGATCGCAAGGAGCAGCAAGCAGAGAAGATGATGCCACCGTCATGGCCGCGCAGGACCATCCCAGTGCCCGCCCTGCCATCCTCATGGGCGAAGGACCCATCAACATTTAGCTTGGCCCATCCAAATGGCGGCGGTTGCCATTTGCGCGGAATCTTCGGCTCTTTCGACACATGCGGTAATGGTTGCTCCGCCCCGTCCAGCTGCACAACCATCTTGCCCTTATCCCAGTCACCTGCTGGATATTGTTGTATGCCTAACAGCGAGGCGACGTAGCTTTGTAAGAAACGTCGAGAAACCTCCATGGGCGGTGGCCTCTTGTCGTGTTGGATCTCATTCCGGATGAACCAGGACCTCCACATCAACATGAGGACTCTGAGGCGATCGCCCTCGTCGCACTCCGCCATGAGGTTCAGGAACCATTCCGGCCCTGTGTTTCGTATTGATGTGACTTCGGGAATTCGCCAAACCTCCGCCATGGTACGCCATAGATCCATAGCTCGTGGGCACCTGCAAAACACATGAAATGTGTCCTCTCGCTCGAGACCACATAGTGGACACACATCAGATACCTCCATGTGGCGATCAAATTTATTAGCCCATGTTGCAAGTGCATTTGTAGCCACCCGCCAACCAAAGACACGCATCTTCGGAGGAGCAGGGCACCTCCATAAGAATGCCCAGACGGCAGGTCGCCCGTCCGGTGCCCTGCTCACCGCGACTGAAGAAGGACGTAGCTTTTCCTCAAGCGCCAGCCGATACGCACTACGCACGGTGAAGATACCGGTGCGTTCTGCGCCCCATGCGATAAAGTCGTCGCCCAACCTTGGAGAAGTTTTTATCTTCATAATATGTTGCACGTCAACTGGCCAGAAGATTTGCCGAAGTAGATCCACACGCCACTCACCATTGTCCTCAAGTAGCTCACTAACCCTTCTCAACCTGCAACGTCCTTGTTGGGTAATCGGAGGACGTCCAATGGGATGAGGGATCCATGAGTCTCTCCATATGCGGACTGATTGCCCATTACCAATGCGCCAGATCAGCCCGTTCTTCAATAACTCCAAGCCATGCACAATGGACTGCCAGGTTTGAGAAGCATTAGTGGAAAACACCGTGTCCTCTAATTTGCCATTAGGATAATAGCGAGCTTTCAAAACACGGGCACACAAGCTATCTGTGTTCACCAGTAGTCTCCATGCTTGCCTAGCCAACAACGCTTGATTGAACAATCTGAAATCCTTGCATCCCATGCCACCAGTTGATTTGGGCCGCAACATATGATCCCAAGCCTTCCAGTGCATTTTCCTCTTGCCTCTGTAAGCTCCCCACCAGTAACTCCGGATCATGCAAGCAAGATCATCACATGTGCTCCTGGGGAACTTGAATATGCTCATAAGAAACGTCGGTAAAGACTGAGCTACAGCCTTAATGAGGACCTCCCTTCCTGCCTGCGATATAAGCTCTCCCTACTGAATAATTCTCTTGGTGAGCTGCTGTTGCACATTTTTTAATTTCCCTCTAGACAACCGACCACTTGGAGTAGGAAAGCCAAGATACTTTTCTTCAAAACTTGCATTTACCACATCCAGCGTGTGCATGACCTCCTGTTTGTTCAACTCCGGACACCTGGGCCCAAACAAAATGGAGCATTTATTCGGGTTTATAACTTGCCCGGTTGCTGTAGCATATCTCTCTAGAGCAGCCCTCACATGACCAGCTTCTGTAGCATTGGCGCGAAAAAACAGTAGTGTGTCGTCTGCAAACAAGAGGTGCGAAATGCCCGGGGCTTGAGGACATACCCGCGTAGGCGTGATCCTGTGACCTTCAATTTCCTGCCTAAGAATAGCATCCAACCCATCAGCCACAAAAAGGAATAGAAAGGGTGAAAGAGGGTCTCCCTGCCGTAACCCGCAGGCCGGTGCGAACAAATCTGAGAGGGCTCCATTTAATCTGACATTATATCTCACCAAGGTGACACACGTCATTATCCAATTCACCCATCGGCAAGAGAAACCCAACTGTTGCATCATCCGCTCCAGAAATACCCAATCCACTCTATCATATGCCTTCGATAAGTCCAACTTATACGCACAAAAACTATGCTCAGGGTCCTTCTCCTGTTTTATTGCATGAAAGCGTTCAAAAGCAATTAGTGCATTGTCTTTTGCTAGTTGGTTCCTTAATTTCTTTTGCTAGTTTTCTTTGACTTTTTTTTGGAAACCCAATACAAACACAAACGTTCAAATGCATGCATGCACATTCATCCCTGTGAACACAGATGCTTCCTATCACTATAAACACATCTGAGAGACTGAGACTGTAGAGATTGACGAAGTCGTCACAGACGCCTCGTAGTTGATGGACACGTCATACCACTGAAATAATAGTACCAAAGAACCTGAAATAAATACAAGAATTCGTGTCAAGTTTAGGACTTGAAGCCGAGTGGGTTGCTTCCACCACAAGAAACTAACTTCTAAGCTAAGCTTAGTTCGCCTTATTGTGTTCGGAAGAAACCTTTTCAAAAAAAAAAAAACGAAGACTGTTCCAAAAAGCTTCCACCTCAAGATGGGGATTTGTATAGAATTTTTTTTTCCATTTGATTGATTTTTAAATCTTTTTTCATGTCGTACGTAACTACACTTGCATGTCTGTCCACTACGCGGAAATTGCAGTATCACGCCCGTGTATCGACCCACAACTGTAGCTATACATCCATAGGTTGTGTCCAACTGCATGTAAACCGGCCATGTGTGGTGTGCTGCAGTTGCACACCCGCGGGGTGTGGGCAACAACCACCGACCATACGCAAATACAGTT
This sequence comes from Thinopyrum elongatum, assembly GCA_011799875.1. NCBI lineage: Eukaryota > Viridiplantae > Streptophyta > Magnoliopsida > Poales > Poaceae > Thinopyrum > Thinopyrum elongatum. Next base: position 565,361,430 of record CM022298.1, read on the forward strand.
GCACGCCCATACAACCGTGCACAGCTATGTGTTCATTGGCCCGGTATAACTACATCTACTTTTTTTCTACAAAAAAACATTAAAAAGTTTGGAAACAAAAATAAAAGGTGAATAAAAGTGAAAGTAAAAATAGGAGAAAAACTATGTTGATCTTAGCTGGAAGAGATTAGTTAATTCTCGTCTAGACGAGAGACAACTACACCCAAAGAAAATCCTCCAACCAGCGATACCCTCCATATGACAAATTTGAGATGACGGGGATACCTTAGTACATTCGAGATGAGGGACATGGAGTTTCTGCTCATGAGCTCGAGGCTCCCTTATGAACAGTAAAAAAATTAGTAAACAACATACAAAAAACTTAAATCTTTTGAAACAAACATTTACTAATTGTCTACATACGTACAAATTTTGGTGAAGAAAACTTTCCTAAATGCTCCGGAGAAAATTTGATGCTCTAAAAAGACTATTTTTGAAAAGCATATTGTAAATTAATTTTTGTTGCCAAAAAAATCAGTTGTTTTAATTTTGTTTTTACTATTGTTTCCAGTTTTACTGTTAATGGGGGAACATTTGAGCTCGTGAGCAGACAGACACTTTCGCCAGACGTGGTAAATTTCTTGAAATGATGAAATGACTTCCGATCGTGCACGGATCGTTCGATAGTAGTAGTAGTTGCTACTTGTCTGGTCAGTCAATAGACGAGTAATGCTACACCTACGGGCTGGTTGTTACGTATCCTACGTAATAGATGACTTGGCAGTTTTTAATTGGGTATTAGAGAGGGGGCAGGGCCCACCCTAAAAATCAGGGGGGCGTTTGGTTTAGGCAAAGCAAGTTTACATAGGATACGTAAGACTCTTTCGTAGGTGTAGCAATTTCGGTCAACAGACGGCACCATTCTTTCTCACGGGTCCTAGTAGTAGTTGAACAGTTTCTAGGAAAGGAAGGAAAGATCTTCGGAGTCGCAGTTGGAACATTCGCAGTCGCAGCTATGTGAAGCTATCAGCTTGGCTGGCATACGACGTGAAGTGTACATATTTCTTCAGGGTGGGGCGGGGCGGGGCCGTGCTCCAATCGCGAGGGCCACGAAGTACGCGTGCGCGCTGTGTACTCGATCGAACTCAATCTAGGAATATCAATGGATTCCGTCGCGGTCGTGGCGGTGCCGTTCCCGGCGCAGGGCCACCTGAACCAGCTCCTGCACCTGTCCCTGCATCTCGCGGCGCGCGGGCTGGACGTGCACTACGCGGCGCCGCCGCCGCACGTCCGCCAGGCCCGCGCGCGCGTGCACGGGTGGGATCCGCGCGCCCTCCGCCCCGTCCGGTTCCACGACCTCGACCTGCCCGCGTACGAGCGCCCACCGCCCGACCCCACCGTCCCCACGTCCTTCCCGTCCCACCTGATGCCCATGCTCGACGCCTTCGTCGCCCACGCGCGGGCCCCTCTCGCCAGGCTCCTCGGGAGCCTCTCCGCCTGCCACCGCCGCGTGGTCGTCGTGTACGACCGCCTGAGCTCCTTCGCCGCGGCCGAGGCTGGGCGCCTGCCCAACGGCGAGGCGTTCTGCATGCAGTGCGTGGCCATGTCGTACAACGTCGCGTTCAAGGACGCCGGGCACCGGCTCCTGCGCGACCACGGCATGGACTTCCACCCCGCCGACGCGTGCATGTCCAAGGAGTTCATGGAGTACATCGCGAGGACGTGGCGTGACGGGCAGGGAGCGGCGGTCGGCGGCATGATCATCAACACGTGTCGCGCGCTGGAGGGCGAGTTCATCGACGTCGAAGCCATGAGTCCGGAGTACAGCGGGCAGAAGATCTTCGCCATCGGGCCACTGAACCCACTCCTCGACGCGAGCGCGAGGGCGCCGGGGGAGGCGCGGCACCAGTGCCTTGACTGGCTCGATAGACAACCACCGGCGTCGGTGTTGTACGTATCGTTCGGCACCACGTCCTCGCTGCTCGCCGAGCAAGTCGCGGAGATCGCCGCCGCGCTGCGTGACAGCAAGCAGCGGTTCATCTGGGTGCTGCGAGAAGCCGACTGCGGCGTCAACGACGTGCATGAGGAAGGCACTGACAGCCAGCACGCCAAGTTGCTGTCGGAATTTGCCAAGCAAACCGAGAGGACGGGGCTGGTGATCACCGGGTGGGCACCGCAGCTGGAGATCCTGGCGTACGGCGCCACGGCGGCGTTCATGAGCCACTGCGGCTGGAACTCGACCATGGAAAGCCTGAGCCATGGCAAACCGATTCTGGCCTGGCCCATGCACTCGGACCAGCCGTGGGACGCGGAGTTTATCTGCAAGTACCTCAAGGCCGGTCTCCTCGTGCGGCCCTTGGAGCAGCGCAGCACAGTGGTGCCGTCGGAGGTCATCGGCAAGGTCATCGAGAAGGCGATGGTATCCGACGAAGGATTGCAAGCGAGGGAGCGGGCAAATGCGCTGGGCGTGTCCATCCGCGCCTCGGTGGCCGAGGGCGGGTCGTCGCACTTAGACCTCCAGAAATTCATCGCTCATATTGCAAGATGAAGCAAGGGGACTAATGGACGTACAATGCAGAATTGTGCCTTGTTTTTATGTACTTCCTCCGTTTTTATTCTCTCGTGAGCTATGTCTTAAATCAGATTTTGTAAACTTTGACTAAGTGTATACAAAAAACTACTTCATCCGTCCTAAAAATTTTGTCTTAAATTTGTCTAGATACGGATATATCTAACATTTGTCTTAGATTTGTCTAGATACGGATGTATCTAAGACAAGAATTTTAGGAAAGGTAATATTAACATCCACAATATCAAATCGATACTATCTGAATCATCACTTTGTTATTTTAAAAGTTTATATCTTTTCCGCATGTAGTATAGATTTCTCTGTTCTATAACGTTGTGTGTATAGATTTCTTCAGAAGTTAAATATTGTAAGCTTTGACCATATTTATAGAGAAAAAATATTTATATTTTGACTGTAGTTTAATCGATACTTCCTCTGTCCTATAATGTTGCATGTCGACTATAGTTTAACCAAAATTTCCCATAAAAAACAAAATTTGAGATGGGAAAAACGTCCAAATGATGTGCGGGTCTTTGTCAAGTTGGATGGCCCATGGCACCAGTGTTGTGGTTGGAATAGGGATGTAAACGGATCGGATAATGCTTTTACCATATCCTTTACCATATTTTTTCGTCGGATTCGGAGCGAAGCGGATAATGACCGGATGCGGATTCGAATGCGGATTATATCGGACTACGGATTCGGAGCGGATTCGGACCGGAAACGGCCAAAAAATATCGGATGATATGTGCAAAGAGACTTGATTTACCAATATCATTTTCAGACGATCTACAGAATGAACAACAATATATAGGTAACTAGTAACCTTGATCAAAGGAATTAATATCTTAGACAATGTAGCAAGTAAGATAGTAAACATCATAGATTCATACTGTTTTGTAGTTTACTAAGATGAAGCTTACTCTACTCGACTACAAATTAACTTGATATTCATACTTGTACGTGACTGCATGCAAGGAAGAAGGAACCACTACCATTGTTCATACTAGTTCATACTCAGTATTCCTAAGTGTGTATGTACGTAGACCACCGTTCAGAACGCACCATCGGCGTATATGTATGCAGTCACAGACCTCCGTCGGATGCGCCCGCGCCGGCGCCGGCATATATATATGTACGCAGAGCGTTATCTCGACGCCGTCGACATATATGTACGCACTACGCAGAGCATCGTCTCAATGCCATCGGCGTATACGTGGATTACCCCTCGTCATGTATGGGTGTAGACGTGTAGTGTAGATTATGGCCACGACCAGCACCAATTTCGCTCACGGTGATCTACCAGACTACCACCACGACCCGCTGTGCATGCAGAGAAGAGAAGCTGCACCTGCATGGCGTGGAGTCGTGGATGCATTCATGGATACAACATACCTACCTTCGTCCTTCGACGCCCTAAACTTGCATGATTCATTGCATCTAAAAAAACATGAAAGGTTAGAGTGCTTGCTCACCTCCGTTGCTTGGATCGACGCCGGCATCTTTGCTCATTGTGCCGGAAAGCCGACTTGCCGAAGAGATGCGGCCGCCACTGGCGGCGCAAGAAAAAACAACGCTAAGATGAGCAAGGTCGACGGCTGCGTGTGAATTGTGATTCTAGTCACGTACTAGGCTTAGGTTAAATTCTATTTATATGTGGTGATTTTTATTAGTGGTCCGCGTGAGCATTTGGGCTTCTTAATTGGGCTAAATTTATCGGATAATCCTATTTGACAACCACGGATAATCCGCAAAAAATACCGGATAATCCATATCCGCCGGATATTACCAATACCATATCCTCTACCGTATCCGCCGGATATCCGGTTGACCAATATCCATATCCGCCGGATTTGTGTAAGTGCATACTATATCCTTAAAAATGGATGCGGAAGCGGATTCGGAACGGAAATTATCCGTACCATTTACATCCCTAGGTTGGAAGAAATATGAAACAAGTCAATAATTGAAATATAACAACAGACAATAGCATTGCATATATGTAGTTTTCATTTTTATAGCAGTGATGAGTTGATTATATTGATGAGTTTCAGAAACGAAATGGAATGCCGCTTGCACCATAAAGGCATCTCCAACGTTGATCCACAAATTTGATCCTGCATCCGTCCGTTGACCGCGCAGGGAGGGGGGGGGGGGGGGATGGTCCGCCGACATGGATGTGGGAGTCGGCCATCCAATGATACCATGTATATGTCTGCCCGGTAAAGGGCGATTTGAAATTCAAATAAAGTCCGATCCATAGCGTGCGCCCTGATCAGAACCAGAAAAAGGAAAGTATGCTTAAGTTTTTACATGCCCAATCACAAAAGATATCAAACTGCCAGTCTGTGCAGAAAATTAAGATTTGCTGCCCTGCCGGACCGGTAATTTGAGCCTCCTAGCTCAAGGTGCGGTCGCCGTCGCGTAGGCAGCCTCTGCCTCCGCCGCCTCAAACTCATCTTTATGCCGCTGCAACATCTTGTAGCAGACGGCTTGCACGATCATTCTTGAGTCCACATCCAAAGAGCCCAAATTCAAGGACAACATCTTGGCGTCCTCCGTATCTGCTGTGATCTTCCTGCACCTCCACCACCTCTATCTCCGACAGGTTCTCCTCTGGTTCTATGTGTCAGTGGCGGGAGGGAAGAAGAGTGGGAGAAAATGGCGGGAATTGGGTGGAGAGCGGCGGGATAGAGGAAGATAGTGGGGGATTTTGGCATGAAAACAGTGTGGGCAGCTACAAAAGTGTGGGCGATGCCTTCCTTTTGAGTGGGCCATGGGCGTCAGAGTCCGACGTGTCTCGTGTCCGGACTTCCGCAAAGCCCCCACGTTTGGTTCCGCTTTGCCGGAAAATCGTGGTCCGAACTACTCCGCAGACGAATGGGATCGACGTTGGATGGCTTCCGAGGTCCGGACAGCTACGTCCGGAAGGTTACGAGCAGTTTAAGAATCGGCATTGGAGATGCCCTAACGAAGACCATGGCTCGACTTCTGGCGTCATCATGGCTGGCGAGGTGATCGGCACGGACGGTTGTGCGATGAAGCCGTAGTAGCCGGAAGGACAAGCGGCGGTTCACTCATGGCTTGATTGGTCTCATACATGGATATCGTCTTCGTTGCGTCTGTGGCTTAGTACACTTGGTTGATAGAAATTATGAGTCATGTTTTGCATCATATTTGGTTGCTCACGAAGCCTCAAAGTGTATGCGAGTAGAAACACTAACACAAAGTTTGGTTGTATGTTTGTGCTCCTCAAATGCAACATGTGACTCTTTGATTACATGCTCAACCACGATTAATCTCATCTTTTTCGCACGGTGAACTTACCTCACATCACTACACTTGAACAACTTTGTCTATGAGCGTCAAAATAAAAAACTTACAACGTGAAAGTTATATGAAACAATGTGACGAAGCTAATGATCAACCGTGTGCGACGAATTTGCTGAAATTCGTCTAGAATAGCATAAACACTTTAGCACATTTGTACAGTTTAGTAGAGAGATATAGATCTATTTGACTACGACCATCAAAATAGAAGACTAACAACACGAAAATTGTGTGAAAACAGCGAGATGAAACTACTCCTAAAAGAAAATTTCAAATGGTCGTCCGTGTGAGGCAAATTTGACAAACTCGTCTATAAAATCTCCAAACATAAGCGCAAAATGGAAGAATTACAGTCAACGAAACTAAAAATCGACCGTGCGGATAAGATCACAACATCGATGTGCATCTTTTTTGTTTAGAGTTTATCTCAAATCAAAGTATTATTGTGTAAATTAGAATATATTAGGTGAAGAAGATTAAGTAGGTGAGCACAACACAAGCACGTGCAAACCTTCCAGCACCGTCAGAGCCACTAAGATGCATTAGGTGGAGCTTTTTTACGCTCGCTCAGTCCTGACTCAATAGAAACGGTCGATTCGAGGCACGATGATTGGAGATGCTTTAACAAGGTTTATATGCATACTAGGTGAATGCCCGTGAGTTGGGGGCACACATATTCTAGTTGCTCATTACTATTCATGTCGAACATACACCTTTAAGTTCTAATGCATCTCAAGTGACATTTTCAACCTTTCTACCGTCAAATTAGTTGTCTTCTGAGTTATCCAACCCACCCCCCCCCCCCACCCCCTCCACCCCCACACCCCCAACCCCCTCCACCCCCCCCCCCCCCCCCCCAACGTTTCGCCTACAAATCCATGCTCACCACCTCCATCAATACGGCTTGTTCTTTGAGTCACAAATATCATTCTTCAAAATAAATCAAAAGGCCCATTATACCCAGCATGTAAGGAAAAGGGGTATTTGGGTTTGTCTAAATATCACATGTATATTACGGAAAAGTTCATCAACTAAGCATCTGAGATTACATGTCTATCTAGTTCATGTAGAGAGAAGACAAACTATTAGGTTATCTTCATCCAAGGTATCAACATTATTCATTTCCTGGAAATATATTATTACACACCATAATTTAATTTGAAGAAAAGATATAATTTTGTACAGACATTAAAGCGTGTGTTTTACTCACTTTTCGGCATATGGAGTAAAGAGTAACACAATTAGTCCGTGGTGACGAAGCAGTAAAAAGTATTTTTGCTCTATTACATGACAAGCAGCCGTTAGAAGTAAACTACGGATTGACATCACCTCCATTGACTTTGAGCCACCAGAAAAGATGACCCCAAAAACTGATGCACCTAAGGAGCCAATCTCAGGCTAGCTAATCTGCTGATCATCTGCTTATGATACTACTCGAACAGTAAGCATTTGTATATAGAAATGAGAAATGTAACTCATTGGAGGAGCTACTCGGTACATTATTGAATAACGAGTACTCAGTACATTATTGAAGTGAGAAATGTACGATAGTATATAAAGGTAGTATTACAGTAGACGGAATTAGTACTCAGTACATTATTGAATAACCAGCCTTCCATGGTTGATGGCTACGTACACTCAACTGTAAACACAATTGAGTGAACTATTTATGCTACCAACTGAAAACTTTTGTTAAGCAATTGTGCCTTTTCATAATCTGCAAGCAACAAGATCAGCGAACAAGATCTTCCATAATTTATTTATGGTAACACAGACAAATAGACAATAATCTAAGTATAACTTAGGGAAAGAAATTGGGAATGAATCAAAAAAAATTACTTGTGGACAGGATCATATTCAGAGAAGGAACTGTGTTGCTGGCTTGCCGCTTTGTGTAGCTTGCAAATGATTCAAGGAAAATTGGAGAGGATCTGATTCAGAGAAGGAAGTGTGTTGCTGGCTTGCCGCTGCTAGCTGCGTGCGCTTGTGCTCCACGGAACTGAAATGTCAGGCCGAATTAGCATGCATGTAACCCTTTGATCTTCCGGCAGGTCTGGTACTGTCTGTACTACTTTAGCATCCATGTGGATGTAGTCCTAGCTCTAAACTTCTCCATAGTTTCTTGGTTTCCTTGCATCTTATGAACGGGGGCTGTCCTTATCTTAATCTTTTGCAGCACACACACATCATGTCACAATATTTCTGTACGCTTCAGGGAGAGTCTCAAAGGGAAACTATTATGGGTTAGCTTCCACAAGAACTGCTGCACTTTGGTTGACATGGTATCTCCCAGTTTTTTTTTTCTCAACGATGCTTGTTACCGAGTTGTCACTTGTTTGCGGGGGATAGTGACATGGGTAGACGAACCTGCAAACGGCTAGATTGCTCGGAAATTCAAATGGCATCAGCAGCACCTACTCCCAAGTGAAAATAAACTGGACGTTGGTCAGGTAGAGATTGATGCAAGTGACGTCGTCGCCATTGGCGCCCTACCGCAGTAGCTCCTTGCCGTATTGCCAGTTGTCACACCCCACGCCAACCACCGACAAGCTGCAACACAACAAGCAACATATATGTTCAGAAATCAGGAGTCCATCACGATTGACTGGACCTCAAGAATGGGGAAGAGGCAGGAGAGCATGAACTGGGAGGGAGAGGGAGACGAACGGGGCGTGGCCGGCGGCCGCATCAACTCCATGTCCTCCTGACGAGGGAGAGGGAGACGAACGGGGCATGGCCGGCGGCTGCATCGAGTCCATGTCCGCCTGACGATACGAGCCCGGCGGCGGCCGCAGCATCGATTCCATGTCCGCCTGACGAGGGAGAGGGAGACGAACGGGGTGTGGCCGGCGGCCGCATCGAGTCCATGTCCACCAGACGATACGAGCCCGGCGGCGGCGGCCTCGGGAGGACATGAACTCTGGCCCACCCCCTCCTCGACGCCGCAAAATAGCTCCGGTCGGCAGCGGCGAATCCTTGGGTGTCACACAACGAGGACATTGGAGCGTCGCTGGCGGGAGGTCGAGGACGGGGAGCGCGCGTCCTCCTGTTGTTCGCCAGATCGGGGAGCTTGTGGCGGTGGCCAGATCACAGGTGGGAGGGCAGGAGAATCAATTGGCGTCGGTTTTTTAGGAGTGGTTTCCATGGAAAACCAACGTGGGAGGGCGTGAAGAAAAATCAATCGCGCGCGGGTGCGGGAGGGCTTTGACAAAACTAACGACGTAAGAGAGGAGACGGAACCTTACGATTCTTTTAGGTATACTAGTACAAATGCCCGTGCGTTGCAACGGGTAAAAAAATTTAGTAAAACCTACTCCGCATGTCATTACGCAACACTTCTTATATCCAATTTTGGAAAACATCGGAAATACAGTTGTGAAGAAGCCATCGTAATGTCGTTTGTCGGGACCTACTTCAGGTCCGCACTTTCATCTGATGAAAGAGTTTTTTTTTTGAAAAATCCGATGAAAGAATTGTGGTACATGGAATAGTCTTTATTTAATCAATTTTATTTTTTGTTGTTTAGAAAAACATGAATATTTATTTATTTTGAAAAGGTGTTTAAAAAAATGAGAACTTCTTTATATAATTTTAAGTATTTTTTTAAATGTAATCATTTTTATGGGGATGATATTTTAAAATATAATTATATTTCATTTGTAGTATTTGTTTTTTTGTACTGTTTGGGCTTGGCCCAAGCAGAAGAGCTTGATCTACACACAGACAATACGCACTGCTACCCCTAAAAAAAATAGACAACACGCACTGGAACTCTCTAGTACTGAAAAAAATGTTCGCACGAACTTATCTCCCTTCCCGTTCTCCCTTCCTACGGGGCCGTCGCCGCCTCTCATCTCCTCGTCGTTCTCGGAGGACCATGGCAGGAAGAATCGCCCGGCGGCCCCATCGCCGTGTCCTCCGACCGCGCAGCCGTACCAGTGGTGCGCTTCTTGCTATTCCTCCCTGTTCCCTCCCACCCCTCCCGCAGACTCCATCTGTGGTGTTTTGGGGGGGGGGGGGGGGGTGGGGGTGGGGCGAACAGCGACCGTCTCGTGTCCTTGTCTTCTCGCTGAACCCAACTCCTTCTCCCGCAGGCTTCAACCGTGGTTAGTTGTGGCAGTAGTAGTAGTTACCAGATTCAGATTTGCTTTGGTAGCTAGCTTTTCAAATTTTTTGATCAGTGACTATACTATGTGTATAGCACACATGGTAGGACGTAGTCATTATGTGTAGCTGAGTATGATGCGTGAGCAGCCTAGCTAGTCTACGTACGGCCATTAGGATTCTGATTGAAGACCATTCATCTGCTTGTCTACATGTTTTGTCTATCTACAGCAGTGAAATTGATATGTATTATTCCAAAATGTATTAGATATACTCATGCAGTCTCCCTGCTGCCCAGCGTCGCCGCCACGTCGTGTCGCTTTGTCGTTCTCGGAGCAGGAGGTGAGTAATAATAGCGCTACCTGCGGCCGCTCCGCCGAGTCCTCTGCCCCTGCCGCCGTATCAATGGAATCTTGCGCGGCTCCCTCTTCCTTTCTAAAATGTGCATACATATAATTTTCTGGTTGGTTTGCTTATCTTTTGCTATGAAATTATATGTATTTTTGCAAAATTGGTCATATTTTTACAAAATTTGTCATATATATTTCAGGTTTTGGGGGAGGTAGAGAATGTGATTTTTAGAGAAATCAGGGCAGCAGCAGCAGTTCCAAGTGGAGATATATGTTCTTATTTTGACTTGTAAGTCTCTTTCTGCCCTTAGTTACACATTTTGGCGCTAAATTTGTATATACACATAGAATTACTTTTGTAGCAGAATCATGAATGAGTTATATATGATTTAGTGGTTCACGACATTATACATGAGAATTATACCATGAATGATTTGTATATACACAAATGAGGTAGTCTTCTTCAAGACAATCAAGTTTTGAATTCTAACTTGGAAGTTATCACTTGGCTGCAATGTTTCTGTAGAATACAAGCAATAAATTTAAGGTTAGAAAATAAGCAATGCAATGTGAAATATAAATACTTAAGACGATGATTTAGCAAGTAGAAACTGAAATTTTGAACAAGAAACTGAAAGGTTGCATTACCTATTTGGTTAGGACTTCCGTGTAAACAATATTTTTCGTATATGTCCCGCTTGTACTGATCTTCTTATTCTTCTTTTTCTTCTTCCCCTTTGTGTATGTGTCGTCTGTACTGGTATTTTTATTCTTCTGCTTGTTCACATCATTTGTACCTATTAGTACCTTTATATTTGATGTCGCGGTTGCTCTAGAAAGTGCGACATATAGTTGACCATGCGAGAAAACCGGTTCAGGCAGGTAGACACCGACATTTGGTATTGTCTGACCTTGTGACTTGTTTATTGTCATTGCAAAACTGAGCCTGACTGGAAATTGTTTCCTCTTGAAATTGAACGGGAACATGTCATCGTCAGAGGGGCATAATGGTATTCGAGGTAGGAAAACTCGCATTCTAGAGTGCTGTCCCACAACAATCTCTGCATCAATTGTATTTTTTTGAAATCCACGTACGACCAATCTCGTGCCATTGCAGAGTCCATTAGCAGGGTCGATGTTCCTAAGTAGTATGATTGGACAATTTATTTTGAGCTTCAGCATATGTGGAGGCAGTCCATTTGGGGTTAGGGTGTTTAGGAATTCCGGTGGATAGTAGTTATGTGGGTCGTCTTCTACAGAATCAAAGCTGTGGTACACCATCTCCTCCCCCTGGAAGCGATCAATCATTTTTAGGTTGATCTTGTCTACGCAGTCGTTCCTTGTGGATAAAATTGCTCTTGACGTGATGTACTTTGGATCTTTCAGGGAAGCATTTCCCGTTTGGTAGATACTGTCAATGAGTCTATCCAGGCCATTATCATCCGTCTTATTTGGCACACATATACTTGTAGGTAGAAGTATTTCACCATCATCATTTGTCTCCTCGGTTCCGTTTCCAATGCGTAGTAGGTATTCTGCGAACCACGGGTCGCTTTGAGCCCTCATGTTGCGCACAAGCATCAATTGACGGATGCAATTCCAGAGCTCCGACCTGCGTAGTGATGCATCTACTATCTGGGCTCTTGTTCCCTTTCGGACAACAGGGAGCACTTGTCTAAAATCTCCCCCAAATACGATTGTTTTTCCACCAAATGGAAGATCTGGTCTATCCATTATGTCCCGCATGCTTTTGTCTAGTGCCTCCACTGTCTGCCTCTTGGTCATAGATGCTTCATCCCAGATTATTAGTGATGCTGCTCGGAGTAGCTTTGCTGTCCCACTCTGTTTTGTGAAGCTACAAATAGCTCCATCATCTATTTTTAGTGGAATCTTAAACCTCGAGTGTGCGGTCCTCCCTCCAGGCATTATGGAAGCAGCAACACCGGAAGTGGTCGTCGCCACAGCAATCTTGCCTTGTTCGCGTATTGTGGCCAAGAGCGCCCTATAAAGAAAACTTTTTCCTGTGCCTCCCGGCCCATCGACAAAGAATATACCTCCTCTTTGGTGGTCAATGGTGGCTAGGATTTCGTCGTAGGCCTTCCTCTGCTCGTTGTTTAGGTTTTCATGCAACGATATGTCCTCAGGGTCCACCTCGATGGAGGTCTCCTCAATGATCTCCCTAGGTATGTCGTCTGTCGTCTCATGTTGTTTGTCGATCTCTGGAAGAGGAAACGATTCTATGTCTTTTCCCATTGAGTGCAACATGTCCCTAATATTTTTCAAAGCCATCTGTTCGATCGTGTGCTTGCATTTGCAGCTTCTGCTGTAGTCTTCTGACATTGCCTCAAGGTGTTTGTTCCAGAGGCCACGCACGTCGCTAGGCTCGCAAAAAACCAAGATTGTCGCGAATAGCCTTCGTAGCGATGATGGCATTCGAAACAACTCTGCTTCTGTCATGCAGTCATCTAGTGTGTTGTCTGCCTTAATGAGCCCCCGTTTTTCTGCGGCTTCACGGAAGGTTGGCATCACTTGTCCATCGACTGTTCGTAGGTCTTTGTAGCAGGTGGCGCCTGTCACGTGATTTAGGAGAACTCGAAGGTAGTATCGTTCTCCTTCAGCCGGGTGTGCTGAGACGATCCTGCCAACCTGGAACACAGCGGCTCGTTTCCTCTCTTGCCAAAACTTCCCTCGTCTTTGCCAAGTATAATATTCCGGAAAGTCTCTGTATAGTATGCCTCTTGCTTTCTCATGTAAGCTGTTTGCTTCAAAGTATGCAGTCAACATTGATCTTTCCGTGCCATCACGGTCGATAATATTCTTTATTTTTTCCATGCCATGGTATGAAACCATGTGCATATTTGGGAGATGTAGCTGTAGTTGCAAGACTGGTGGGTGCATTTTGCTTAGTTCGAAGCCATATATTCTCCACAGTGCTTCCGGAGGTGTCACCCACCGTGCGTCTCTGTACTGTTTAATCTCGTCAATTTCGACTTCATCTACTTTGTCAGTTACAGATACAGATGCCCGGTCATGACCCTTGTAGATGTACTTGAAGAGGTACTTAACAGCTTTAATGCTTGAGCATATCTCAACATTTATGTGGCAGTTGAACATCCTTAGCAGATAGGGGTTGTAAGGAACCACCCACCTATTATCTAGTTTGCAACCTCGGACCATTTCAGTACGACCGTCATTGCGTCTCCTATATAGTGGGTAGGAGTCCTTGCCTTGAATCGTAGTTTCGTTAAATGGCCTTGGATAATTGTTCTTGCATGATGGATGATTCTTTGTGCATGGACAAAATTTATTCAATGCACCGCAAGGACCATGCATCATATGTTTGACTACCATTTTGTATAGCTCTGGGTACTTGTGCTTGTTAGGGAGCTCAGCACAGATGATTCTGTCGTACTGTTCCGGACACGTGTATTTGTATTTTCCGGTCATGATGAGCAAAAAGTGAGCATGGGGTAATCCCCTCTTTTGGAACTCTACGGCATATGTATATGCCTTAACCTTTCCAAGAATGGCCTTCTCAAATAGTTGCTTCTTCATTTCTTCTAGCTTCGCCCTGAAAACACGAACGACAATGTCTGGGCGATCTTGTGGTGTTTGTCCAAACTGTAGTTCACGTGTGATCTCGGCCCAGTTGGGGTTGCAGGTCATAGTGAGGAATACATCTGGTTTTCCATATTTTCTAACTAAAGCCATAGCATCTAGATACCGACGAAGTTTATCTCGTGGCCCTCCAATAAATGATGAGGCAAGTACTCTCCGTTTTCCGATTGCATCTCCATTCTGTTCTCCCGCTTGAATGCTGTCTAGAAGGCCTTGGTATAGATCCGCCCTTATTTTATTTTGATGATGCCACATGTAATCCAGTCTGAAGCTTTCAATCTTGATGTATGTATCTACAGCAAACTGCTGGAAAAGCCTTCTGCCGTGCAATATTGGGTTGAATATGTTTGGTCGTGTATGGAACTTATAGCAGTAGTATTCTCTCATGGTTACCCACAGGCCACTGGTTGAATCTGTGCAAATATTGCATCATGAAAATTTAGTTGCATATGTAGTAGTGAACCATATATGAAAATTTAATTTTGAATACAATTACCTGGGTCAGCGTCATTACTAATATTTTCATCACCAGCATCTTCCTCTTGTGTATCCTTCTTTGGGATTTTCCTATGCCAATCGAGTTCAGCTCTTGGAAAGAATAGAGGATACGATAACGGGTCGTAGCACCCGTAATATGATCTAATGTGCTCTATTTCGTTGTTGTTCCCATGAAGTATTACATTCCTGTCATAATTATCTCTTCTTTCATTTCCTTCAATCCACACTACAGCTACCTCCGAATTGATTGGTGCGTTGTATGTTCTCTGGTCCAATCTTTGGTCAAGGTTCAAGATAAGTCTGTAGTCCTCGATGTTTTGGGCTTGTCCCAAACTCCTAAACTGTTGAGAGTATGGGTTATCGCGTAGAATGTCGGTTATGATTCCAATCACCTGCCTGTCTTGCTCATACATTTCCTCGCGGCAGCGGCGGTACCGATGCTCTAAGCTTGGATCATCATCGTAGAAGTACAACTCTAGATGCTTTGGATCCGAGCGACTATTACCAAATGAGTGTATGTTGTGATAGATCTGACCATGAGCTCGGAAGGTGTAAATACCAGTTGTTCGAATGTCGGTTGTGTCTCTATCAAGCTGGCAGTATAGAGAAGTGAATGAGAAGTGTCCATTGAAAAATCTTATATTGTTTCGAAAATGTCTTGCATCAGAGTTGTTGCTTGTCCAAAGTCTCATAAGTTCAGGTGATGTGTCTGGATTGGCTAGTCTTATCTGCCCTTTTCTGCAGCATAACCCCTTAGATTCATACTTGAATTTCGTTGCATTGCAGAACTTGCAATTCTGTTCCGTTTTGAATACGTGTGTGTTCTTTGGTATGTTGCTGTAGACGATATCATACGGATCAGGGTTGCGACGTTTCCTCGTCTTCTTTGGTTTCAATTTCCACTTCTCCATCCCATTCTGCTTTGATTTGCAGCAATCAGAAATTAGTAAAGGCTAATATAATGATGCAAATATATTTAAACTGTATTGAGCATACCTTCACCAAAGAACATGTATTCATCCTCGTTTGTGTCTTCTTCAAATATGACTTTATCATTATCTGTGTTGTAAAATTTTACTGTTTATATATTTCTTTGTATTGCATAAGAACATATATGAAATTGATAACCTTACCGTGATCATCGTTGTAGATTGATTGTTTTGGTGCATCTACTTTTTTGATGGTTTTGTCTTGCTCACATATGCCTTCATCGTTACCTGTTTAGTAATTTTTTAATATAGAATTTTTGTATTGCACAAAAGTAAACATGAAATTGATAACCTTACCGTGATCATCATCGTAGAATGATTGTATTCGTGCATTTACTTCTTTGATTGTTGGACACATTGAAGTGGGGATGTCTGGCCAAAAAGCCACCTTATTGTGATCGTCGTTGTAGGTTGTTTGTGTTGGGGAATCCGCTTCTTTAATGGATGGAAACATTATAGAGAGGGGGATGTCTGTCCACAAAAGATGGTTAGTTGCATAAATGGTTGCATATATTTTTGGAATGCGAGAGTATTGTATAAATTTTAGATTTTACCATTAATCATGACTTCTGGTTGTTCCGAAGGTTCTTTGTCATCGTTGTCATTTTCTAACATGGATCTATCTTCTTGTGATGATTTCATCTGTCTTGCTGCGAATTCTTCGTTACGACGGCGTAGCAACGTTTGTCTTTCTCCCGCTGTCACATGCTTTCCATGTATTATAGTACAGGGAGATGTACTAATTTCCTGCTTGGTTGCAATATATGCAGGGTTCTCCATCGCAATTGAATCTTTGTTTGGCGTATTGCGCTTCAATTCACGATTAGCTTTAATTTTTTCTATCCTAGCTTTCTTCTGTTCCGGTTGCATATTTGCATATTCCTGCCTTTTTTTGCCTTTTGATCTGTCTTCTTCCTTGAATCTTTAGTTTTTTTGTTTTTTTGATAGGCTTCTCGACGTTTCCTCAGTTTTTCTTCCCTTTCTTCATTGGTCATTGCTGCATAGCGCTCTCTATCTCTTTTCTGTTTTTCTCCTGACATGGCATGCTTTCTCTGATTTACACTAACTTCCTGATCGGTCGTGATATATGCAGGCTTCTCCATGGCAATTGAATCGTTGTTTGGTGTACTGCGCTCCAGTTCACAGTTACCTGCAATTTGTTCTGTTCCAACTTGCTTTTGTTCCGGCTCAATTGAATCTTTGGTTGGTGTACCGCGCT
The DNA here is from genome assembly GCA_011799875.1 of Thinopyrum elongatum. Taxonomy (NCBI): domain Eukaryota; kingdom Viridiplantae; phylum Streptophyta; class Magnoliopsida; order Poales; family Poaceae; genus Thinopyrum; species Thinopyrum elongatum. The sequence continues at coordinate 565,378,086 of CM022298.1, forward strand.
CCAGTTCACACTTAGCTGCAATTTGTTCTATTCCAACTTCTTTTTGTTCTGGCTGTGTATTTGCATATTCTTGCATTTGTTTTGCCTTTCGATCTGACTCCTTCCTTGAATCTTTGTTTGTTTTGTTTTGCTGATAGGCTTCACGACGTTTTTTCAGTTTTTCTTCCCTTTCTTCATTGCTCATCCGTGCATACCGCTCTCTATCTCTTTTTCTTCTTTGTTCATTCGCATCCATGGCTTGCCTGCATCAAAGTTTGTATACGCTAGTTTCATAACTGGATGATATCAATGAAATTGTTATTCTAACGTTTTTTTTTCTTTTTAGGTGTAAATGGCAGGTCCTCTGCCTTGGCATTATAGATTAGGGTTGTACAAGAAGGAGAACAAGCAGTAGAGAGAAGAGCATAAGTAGGACAAAAGAAAACGAAGAAGCAGTCATCCCAGGCGCTGCCTGTACATGCATGTTCAGCAAATGTTGTACTACATTCAGCCTGTTCAGCTGCAAGTCATTGAAAAATTCAAGTAACCGAGTTTGCTTACTAAGAGATGATTACTCACCTTCCTCTTTGCTCAGTTAAGGATCCCAAGAAGGTAATTTGTTTGCTTGCTTAGTGTACGTAGCAGTCGCTATCTAGAATAAGATGTTTTGGGCTGTGTTATCTGCTGGAAAAAGAACCATGAAGTGTATGGCTGCATAAAGTCCAGTACGATTAGGATCAGTTAGAACCAAATTAAAGTTAATTTCTGAAACTTCGAATTGGTGATGACAAATTTTTAGTTTATACATGACAGGTAGCAAATTTTATAGTAAGTCCTATGGAAGGAGATAATGATGAACACACCTGATGGCTTGTTGTCTTTGCTGTCAGCGTTGATGCCGGCGAGGCGACGTGCTGATGGCTCGTTGTTTTTGGTTTCAGTGGCAATATCGGTGTGGCGACGTGCAAAGCCGAGTTGCCAAGTACCTTATGTGACCGAAGACTTGAGATTATATTAAGGGTGATGTAACATGTGTATTTATAAATAGGATCCAGATTCCTGTAGCTAGTAGTTTTAGGACTCGGATTTCTGTACTTAGTAGGATTTAGACTCGGATCCAGATTCCTGTAGCTAGTAGGATTGGCGGAGCCGGCTTCTAAATTTTTTTTTGACAAAACTCGTTTATAATCTATATAAAAGGAAGTCTTCCTGTTGTTCCCACATAGCAGGCTAGCTAGGTGAGTTGGCTCATGCGAGCGTACCCAAACTATGCGACCATGGTTCGAGCCCTCAGAAAGCAATATTTTTTCTACAACGGAGGAAAAAAGGATGTACACATTTTTTTCATGTACAACGCAAAAACAACGACGGACGAAAAAAAAATAAGGACGTACGAAAAACCGCTTGATGGACAAAATAAAGTGGAGAAACGATCCGTCCTTTAATATTAGGTAGAGATATATATAGTAGAGATATCCGGCAACGCTCACATGCTACAGAACGGACCAAATTTGACCCCGGAGGCCGGTCGAGGGACCCTTACTTTTCTCCCGGCACCGATAAGATTTGGGAGCGAGTGCAGTGGGCATGGGCGGCGGCGATTGGCATGGGTGCCGTCTCTCATCAAGGACAGGGGCGCTGTGAGGTGCGGGTGCTATGGGTGACCCTCTGCCCGCACCCACGTACATCTACAGAATGACTAACGTGCCCCGGTCAGCGATCAGACGCCCCGCAATTAACCGGCAGTCCCTTACAAATGCAGTTTGCACGGTCGCCTGTGGTATGCAGAACTTGTAAAAAGGTTGTAACACTAGCAGTCCAGCACGCGATCAGACGGTGAGTGGCTAGGAGAGGCGCCGGACAGCAGTATGGCTCCGGCAGCAATGGAGGTCGCGCCAGCGCCCGTGGCCATCGTGGCCGTGCCGTTCCCGGCGCAGGGGCACCTGAACCAGATGCTGCACCTGTCGCTCCTGCTCGCGTCCCGGGGCCTGGGCGTGCACTACGCGGCGCCCGCGCCGCACGTCCGCCAGGCGCGCGGGCGCGTGCAGGGCTGGGACGCGCGCGCCGTCCGCTCGCTCCACTTCGCCACCCTCGACATCCCGCCCTACGCCACGCCGCCGCCTGACCCCGACAGCCCCATCGCGTTCCCGGGCCACCTGCAGCCGCTCTTCGACGCGTTCTGCGACCACGCCGCGGACTCGCTCGGGCGCCTCCTCGAGGAGCTCGCCGCCTCGCACCGCCGCGTCGTCGTCGTGCACGACAACCTCATGACCTTCCCTGCGTCGGAGGCGTCGCGACAGCCCAACGGCGAGGCGTACGCGCTCCAGTGCGTGGGGCAGTCGTTCGGCGCCGGGTTCAAGGACCCTAGCCACCGCCTGGTGCGCGCGCTCGGTCTGCCCGTCCCGTCACCCGAGTCCTTCCTCACCGAGGAGTTCATGGGGCTCGTGGCGCGGCAGGGTGGGCTCGGCGTGCCCGGCGTCGGGTTGCTCCTCAACTCGTGCCGCGCGATCGAGGGAGAGTTCATCGACGCGCAAGCCGGGACCCTGTCCCTCGACGGCAAAAGGCTGTTCTCCATCGGCCCGTTAAACCCACTGCTGGAGCTGGACGCGACCACGCCCACCCCGTCGGTGCAGCCGCAGCCGCGCCACGAGTGCATGGACTGGCTTGACAAGCAGCCGACATCATCGGTGTTGTACCTGTGCTTCGGCACAATGACGTCGTTGCCTGGCAAACAGATCGAGGAGCTGGCCGGCGCGCTGCAGAGCTGCGAGCAGCGGTTCATCTGGGTGCTGCGCGACGCCGACCGCGCCGACATCTTCGCCGAGGCCGGCGAGAGCCGGCACGCCAAGCTGATGTCTGAGTTCACCAATCGGACCGAAGGGAGGGGGCTGGTGATCACCGGGTGGGCGCCGCAGCTGGAGATCCTGGCGCACGGTGCCACGGCAGCGTTCGTGAGCCACTGCGGCTGGAACTCGCTGCTGGAAGGCCTGAGCCACGGGAAACCGATTCTCGCGTGGCCCATGCACTCCGACCAGCCGTGGAACGCTGGGTACGTGTGCGGCCACCTCAAGGCCGGGATCGTCATGAGGCCGTGGGAGAAGAGCAGGGAGACGCTGCCGGCCAAGGACATTCAAGAGGTCATCAAGAGGGCGATGGACTCCGACGAAGGCATCGCCGCGCGGAGTGCGGCGAAGGCGCTCGCCGAGGACGTTCGTGCCGCCGTGGCGAACGGTGGCTCGTCGTGGGCGGACATGGAGGAGTTCGTCGGTCGCATCACAAAGTGAAGGACTGATTGGCGTCAATAAACTCTGAAATGATCAGTGCATGCTCGATCTTGCAGCGTCAATCAGACCAGTGCACGTGTGTGATTTGAAGTGTCACCGTTCGTAGATTTGTTTCCAGTCTTTTTTGGTTCGCTCCGTTCGGATTCACGAACAGCACTCTGAAGTCCATCCGTGCAATACATTAGCATGCAGTTGGGTTGGTCACTGAGCACTTCATCACTCCTTCCGACCGTAGTCTGAAAGGACAAATTGTGCCTATATGGTTCTACAAAATCTGTAAAATCGCACAAATAAATTATGTATGGAGCATATGCATGCAAGCTTTGGCTTAAAAGATTTTACTACTTTCTATTTGCAAAATAAAATGTGTACAGCTCGAAATATTCATATTTGCAAACAAAAACGCACGTAAATCTTAACCCCGTGACCTCTTTTTTTGCAGGAACGCCACGACACTTGAACTGGAGACGGAGGGTCCCTTGGAATGTGATTTGCTCGTCAAATATTGCAAGTTCTGTTGTGTTGTTCTACTGGTTATTCTTTTGTGTCGTTCTTTTCACGATGTGAGACTCATCAGAAGCATAGATTAGTTGAAGATCACACGCTTTCACGTGTAGACCGCTGACACTAGCTTTGGCCCAATAACTTCACATGCAATTCATGTTGCTCTAGTATGCATGTATGGGAGGTCCTATCTGCCGCTCTTTGCGGCAGAATGTCGACCGGATGCACAGGCGGGTGAAAATGCTCTAAGAAGGGTTCGAACCTGAGACCAGGCGCTTCAAAGAAGTACAGCTAGCCAGTTGAGCTAGAGAGCTACCTGGTTTGCAACGCAGCCCAACATATTAAGAACAAAACCAAGCGCACATCCGAACATTTTTAAAATTTTGTACGCAAAATGTTATTTTTGAGAAAAAACATGAAGATTGTATGAAACTGCGAACATTTTTAGAAATTGTGAATAAAATTTGAAAAACTCAACAATTCGAAAAATGCAAACAATTTTTGGAAACGGGAACATTTTTGTAAAGTCTCCCAAAAATAGAAAACGTGAAAGTTTTTTTGAAAACCCGTACATTTTTCAAATTCAAAAACAATTTTTTGGTACTCGAACATTTTTCGAAACTCCTGAACAAAACTTGAACACATGAACATTTTTTAAAACTTGCGTACATTTTTTGAAACTCCCGAACAAAAATTGAAACATGAACATTTTTTGGAATTTGCGAACAATTCTTTAAATGGAAACATTTATGCAAACTCGCAACAAAATTTGAAAACATGAACATTTTTTGGTAATTGGTGAACAAATTTTGAAATGGAAGGATTTTTTGAAACTCCCAAACATAATTTGAAAACATGAACATTTTGTGAACTTATAGACTTTTTTTAAAAATTGAACATTTTTAATAATATGGGAACATTTTTTAGAAAATGAAGAACTTCGAATTTGTGAACATAAATTAATAACAAGAACATTTTTTGAACTTCTGAACATTTTTAGAATTTTGGAAAAGAATTTTAAATTCTTAAGAACAAAAAAAAATAAAAGGAGAAGAAAAAAGGAATTGAAAAATGAAATAAAGAAACAGAAAAACAAAGAAAGAAAAAGAAAAAAAGAAAAAAGAAAAAGCAAACAGAAAAACCAGTGAAAACCCGGTTCAAGAACCTTCTAGAAGGTTCCCTAAACCGTTCAGGAACCCTCCAAAAGGTTCCCAAAACCGGACGTTGTAGCGCGTGCGCTATCTCGTAATTGGGTCGGCCCATCTTGATTGCTAGGTCGCTCGCCTCTATGTGAAGCCTCTGTCCGTTAGGAAATTCCTACATGTTTCACTTTGTCTTCATGTTATGTCCTTTTCTATAAAGATCCAGTCGCCCCTGGTGTGGCAAAAACGTCTTCTGCACGTTGATGGGTTCGATACTCATGAGCGGCAGGAGAGCAATTGGACATTGCTTTTCCAAGAACAAGCATCATTAGGATTGGAAAAAAAGAGGATAATTACAAGATGAGATTTTCCACCACTAGCCAATACTCCCATCACCTACTATCACCTACTACTACTCATGGTATGGGTCGCCATTCATAATATGAAATCCTCAAAAGCAATGGAAGCAACCGCGACAAAAGAGGTCGACTTAGCCTCAAAGACACCCGCGCTCCAGCCACAGTTTTCTCATCCCTACAATTATAAGAGGTCTCTTCAATACGATTCCTCGGGATCCTCGATTCAATGGAGCACCACCAACCTCTAACTGAATCTTCGTTATGAGAAGCAAGACTTGTCATGTGCCTGAAACCAAGAAGTCTGAACCACATTGTAGGATCGAAAGTATGTCTAGAGGGTGGGTGATTAGACTACTTGACCAAATAAAAATCTATCATTTTCTCAAATTTATTTGTGGGCAGATTTTAGCTATTAGCACAAGTCAAGCAATCAACCTACATATGCAATTCTAGGAGTATAGCAGTGGAAAGTAAAACATTGCATATGAAGGTAAAGGGAAGGGTTTGGAGAAGGCAAACGCAATGGAGACACGAAGATTTTTGGCGTGTTTCCGATAGATGGTGCTATCATACGTACATGTTGATGAAGACTTCAACCCACGAAGGGTAACGGCTGCGCAAGTCCACGGAGGGCTCCACCCACGAAGGGTCCACGAAGAAGCAACCTTGTCTATCCCACCATGGCCATCGCCCACGAAGGACTTGCCTCACTCGGGTAGATCTTCACGAAGTAGGCGATCTCCTTGTCCTTACAAACTTCTTGGTTCAACTCCACAACATGTCGGAGGCTCCCAAGCGACACCTAACCAATCTAGGAGACACCACTCTCCAAAAGGTAATAGACGGTGTGTTGATGATGAACTCCTTGCTCTCTCTACTGGAAACAGGAGATTTGCCATCAGCCATCTCTTTGCCGTCTGCTAGCTGATGGCACACGTGGTCTTTGTCGTCTGCTTACCTAAAGCAGACGGCACAGAATGGCCTCATGGCAAAGAGGTGATTTGCCGCCAGTCCCCTCTTTGTCGTCTGCTAGCAGACGTCAAAGGGAACAAAAGCAGACGACAAAGAACATGGGTGTGGCCCACTGGTGTGGTGCGCTGGGTGCTACACTCACGCCGGTCAGTCCCCTCTTTGTCGTCTGCTAGCAGACGGCAAAGAGCTATAAAGCAGACGGCAAAGAGTTTGAGCCTAACGGATCTAACGGCCGCCCCCACCTCCCACTCCTCTCTCTCTCTCTCTCTCTCTCTCTCACCCCCACCGACAAGTACGCAAAAGAAAAACGACCACCCACACCCAAACCACCGCCGCCCCCAACGCACCAACGAACCCGGCCCGAAGCCCCGCCCGCCCCGACGCCCCCCGCGGCCCCGGTGCCCCTCCGCCCCGACGCCGCACCAACCCCCCACCGCCGCCGCCGCCGCAGCACCCGCCGCCCCCACTCCCCACCGACCCGACCCGCCGCCCGCCCACCACGGTGTCCCGCGGCCCCGGCGCCCCTCTGCCCCGGCCCGCCACCCCGGGTCGTCGCCCCGACGCCCTGCCGCCCCGACGACACTGACGGCTCCGGTGTGTTTTTTTTATTTTCTTCTCTGTTTTTTAGAATAAGTAGAATCAGTAGGATATATAAAGTAGAAAAAGTAGAATAAATAGAAGAAGAAGAATCAGTAGAATCAGTAGGATAAAGTAGGAAAAAACGAAGAAGAAAAAAATTGGAACTAGAATTGTTGTTTTTCATATAATTTTCTAAAGCTAGTTTGAGATGATATATTAGCACACAACCATACAATTTTTTTCATTAGGATAAAGTAGGAAAAAAAGAAGAAAAGAATAGAAAAATAAGTAGAAGAAGAGGGAAAAGGAAAAGAAGGAAGAAGAAGATGAAAAAAAGAAGAAGAAGTAGAAGAAGATGAAAAAGGAAAAGAAAGGAAGAAGAGGAGGAGGAGGAGGAGGAGAAGAAAAGAAGAGGAGGAGGAGAAGTTCACTTGATTCCCACGGCCATCTCGTGTTGCATGAGCAGCAATACCCAAGATAGATAGTGGCCATTTACTCATTGGAGGAACTGATTCATTGTGGGTAGTTTGCCGGCGGAGCCACCATAAGTACCAGCCTCCGACGCCACTCACCCCGACCCCCAATACCTCTTCGGCCTCCCGTTGATCGAAAAGGTGCTCTTCGGCCTTCCAGAGGCCGACGGGGTCATAGTTTTGTAAATTATGAGTTAGGTCATATATTTTCCGATTTTGTTATAAAAAACATCATATTTGTGTTGATCGGGTGGATTTAAATGTGCAGTTGTTTCGTCCCTGCGAGGGTCTGGTGTTCGACGACCTCCCAGTGCGTTTGACGAGCTCCGCCCCTGCGTTTGTGGGTGAGCACAAATGACATCTCATCCTCCTCCCTTCATTATTTGCTCTGTTCCGGTCTTCGTGCCGATGAAACTTGCTAGCTATAGGTGTCTTCAATCATCAGTATGCGTGACCAGTATGCGTCTCCCGTTCGAGAGGGTTACAGTTATAAATATGCATGCATTTGCATATTTATAACCGTGATTCTTTTGAATTGTCCAACGGTATCCATGGACAGCCCGAGTATGTGTAGATTGGGTTCGTTTTCCCATATGCTCTGCTCCAGATCCGAAGCATAATTTGGTCAGTGCCTCCCTGTTGTTCTTCCGGTACACATCCTCTCTGTTTATTGCCGAGACGTGTATCAGGAGAACAGCGGGGAGGTGCTGCCAAAATTTTGTGTCGGATCCGGAGCAGAGCATGGGAAAACGAACCCAATCTAGACATACTCGGATGGGATTAGGACCTATCTTTACCTATTAGCGTGTAGGTTGCATGGATGTAATAAAATTGACAAACTAGATTAACTGATGAATATACATGCTGAATTATATATATATATATATATTTCTTGTGTGTCCAGTAGCTAGGCAAGATGAGTGATCGTGCGTGGATGTACACCCGTCACACTAGTCAGAAAGACATGACTAATGAATGGTTAACAAAAACCAAGGGGTTTGTGAGAGCCGCATTTGCAAATGGCCAGAGAAAAACCTGGTGCCCCTGTGCTAGGTGCGACAACTTTCAGAAGAGGACAGAGGAGAGAATGAAATGGGTAAACACCTGCAGAAGTGGGGTTTTACGCTCGATTATACGGTGTGGACATTTCATGGTGAGTCTATCCAACGTGCCAGAGCTGAGGTGGTTCATCGTCACATCGACGAGCATGGTACCGGGATGGAAGACATGGTGCAAGACTTTGATGATGCTCGGGATTCAGACGATTAGATGGAGGAATCTGCAAAGGCCTTCAATGAAATGTTGGAGTCTTCAAAACGTCCTCTCCACGAGCATACTGAGCTTTGTCAGCTGGATGCCATCTCACAAGTAATGGCTCTGAAGGCTCAATTCAACTTGGGTAGAGAATGCTACGACGCGATGATGACAGTATTTGGACGCTTTCTACCCAAAGGCCATGTAATGGCTGCAAACCTGTACCAGTCGGACAAAATCCTCCATGCACTTAAGATGCCCTATGAGAAGATAGATGCCTGTGAGAAAGGATGTGCCTTATTTAGGCTTGAGTATGCGGACTTGAACTATTGTCCCATTTGCAAGTCTTCCAGGTATGTTGTGGTAGACAACGGTATGGGTGAGAAGAGTCAGACCAAAATCCCCGTTAATGTTCTTCGGTATATGCCAACTGTACCAAGACTTCAACGTCTTTTCATGGTCGAAGAGACGGCCAGATAGATGACATGGCACAAAATGGGCAAAAGAACCGAACTAGATGCAGATGGGAATCAGATGATGGTACACACATTGGATGGTTCTGCGTGGAAGCACTTCGATGCATTACGTGAGCAAAAAGCGGCAGATCCAAGGCATCCTCGAGTCGCCATCAACACGGATGGGTTCAATGTGTTTGGTCTGACGGAAACCCAATACAGTTGTTGGCCTGTATTTGTCATTCCACTCAATCTCCCCCCCCCCCCCGGACAGATTATGCAAAGAAAGAACATTTTCCTGACATTGATAATTCCAGGGCCCAACTATCCAGGGAAGAATATGAATGTGTACATGCAGCCGCTTAAGGATGAATTGCAAGAAGCTTGGGATAATGGGTTCAAGACATACGACACCGCTAGCAAACAAAACTTCATAATGCGTGTCTGGTACATGTACTCGATGCATGACTTGCCGGCGTATGCGCTATTCGTTGGCTGGTGTGTGCATGGAAGGTTCCCGTGCCCCACATGCAAGGCAGCTCTTCAGTTTCGTTGGCTGCAGGCGGGTCGCAAGTTTTCTTGCTTCGACTTGCATAGACAGTTCCTGAATCCTCACCATAAGTTCAGAAAAGACAAGAAGAACTTCATCAAAGGTAGAGTTGTCAAAAACTCTGCACCACCTATGTTGACAGGCCAATAGACCCTAGATCAGTTAAACGCTCTCGAGCCTGATCCAGAGCGTCCAGGGTATTTCAAGGGGTATAATTCGGAACACGCCTGAACTCACAAGACATGCTTGTGGGATCTGCCTTACTTTAAAGACCTCATTTGCCCACACAACATTGACGTGATGCACACTAAAAAGAATATCGCCGAGGCCCTTTTTGGTACATTGTTCGGCACAGAGGGGAAGTCAAAGGATAATACTAAGGCTAGAGTCAATCAGGAGGCTCTATGTTATAGACCGTTACAAAACATGCAAGAACCAAAAGGAAAGCAGAACTGGACGAAGCCAAAGGCATGGTTCAATCTTGGAAGGCCAGCTATGAGGGAAATTATCTTGTGGGTGAAAATGCACTTGATGTTCCCCGATGGGTATGCAGGGAATCTAAAGAGGGGAGCGAGTCTTGAAAAATTGAAAATATTTGGTCTCAAGAGTCATGATTGGCACATATGGCTTGAGCGGGTAATGCCGGTGATGTTGCGTGGCTTTATCCCTGAGGATGAATGGCTAGTACTGGCAGAGCTGAGCTATTTCTTCCATGTTCTTTGTGCGAAAGAACTATCGCCTGGCGTGCTAGATGAAATGGAAGAGTTGGCGCTGGAGTTGATCTGCAAGTTAGAGAAGATCTTTCCACCGAGCTTCTTTAATCCAATGCAGCATTTGATTTTGCATCTCCAGGCCGAGGCAAGATTGGGGGGCCCGTGCAAATTGTTGGTGCTATGCAACTGAGAGGATGTAGAAGATGCTTAGAGCAAAATGTAAAAATAAACGTAGAATTGAAGCATCGATGGCCGAGGCATTCATTACTGAGGAGGCGGCAAACTTTGTGACAGCACACTACGAAGCCAAAAATCGTCATTTGCATAATCTGAAGCCTCGGTACAATGCTGGCGACCCTAAAAAGGGTGGATCCAACCTCAGCCTATTCAAAGGGAAGCTTGCACCAGCCGGTGCTTCGAAAGCAATAGCGTTGGATGTCAAAGAATGGCGGACCATTTCGTTGTATATCTTCAACAACCTCACAGAAGTGCGGCCGTACATCGAGTAAGTTCTCGGTACATTGTTTCACAACTTCTAATTCCTTTGAACTCCTCTTATTCTCAGATATTTGATACAATCGATACGTCGCCAAATTCTCGGATGGAGCAGTGATCCAAAAGGATTCCATCGAAGAGTATGAGCTTATGGCAAAGCATGGAGGCGGCTATCCCGGTTTCATCTCTTGGTTCAAACAAACGATAATTTCCATTAGATCATTTTATTTCTTCGTCTAATTTGTGGCTAATGCAACAATCCTTTCGTATTAAACTTGTAGGCTAATTCAGAGTCTATGGACGCCGAATTGAGACAAGTCGCTAATGGTTTTGACTATAAGGTCCGTTCATTTGACAAATACGACATCAACGGGTATCGCTTTCGTACCTTTGGCAAAGAGCTATCTATGGCCGACCGAAAGTCTACAAATTGTCGTGTCTCTGCTATCGGCGAAGGAGGTACCGAGTATTATGGACGAGTTAAAGCAATTTATGAACTTCTATTCTATGGTGAAAACCCACCGAACGTCGTAGTCTTCAAATGTTATTGGTTCCAGCCGAAGGAGACTAGAAGGACTCTGTGACGACCCCGGCTTAATTGTGCACTAACCATACACGCAAATGCACATGATCAAGCCTAAGGACTCACTTGAAGATATCACAACACAACTGTAAAACATAAATAAAGTCATACAAGCTTTATATTACAAGCCAGGGCCTCGAGGGCTCGAATACATAGCTCGATGGCATACAAGTGTCAGCGGAAGCATCAGATATCTGGGTACAGATATTACAAAGAAACATATAGGCCTTTAGAATGGCGGGGTAAAATAAAATACTACGATCGAAAAGGCGTAGGCCTCCTGCCTAGCACCCTCCGAACCTACTCCTGGTCGTCGGTCGGCTCCTCGTAGTAGTACTCGCCGGGAGGGTAGTAGTAGTAGCAGTAGTCGTCGACAGGGGCAATTATCTCAGGGGCTCCGTCATCTGGCGGCGACATATGGATATGGGGAGAAAAAGAAAATAAAGCAAACGTGAGTACTCATCCGAAGTACTCAGCAAGCAAGGATCTACACTACATATGCAACATTTTCAAAGGAAGGCTGTATATGTGGACTGGGCTGCAGAAATGCCAGAATAGAGGGGAAAGCCTAGTCCTATCGAAGACTCGCATCTTCAATCATCTTCATTGGTCTTGCAGAATTAGAAGAGTGCAGTTTAACATAATGTAAAGTAGTAGTAATGTCATCAACCTCGCCCAGAGATCCTTCCTTGACTCCCTGCGAGAAAGCAATCCCAAAGCCATACTATCCAGTTATCATCTCAAGTCACCAGTTCTAGTTGTACCGATCAGGATACAACTCCGAGTGTCCGTTACCGTAGGACAGGCTATCGATAGATGTTTTCTTCCCTGCAGGGGTGCACCAACTTACCCACCACGCTCGCTTAACTCCGGCCGGACACACTTTACTGGGTCATGCCCGGCCTCGGCTAAACAACACGCCGCAACCCGACCTAGGCTCTAAAGAGAGGTTAGCACGCCGGACTAACCTATGCCCCTAGGGGTCTTGGGCCTTCGCCCTGGGAACCCTGCACGTTGCGAGGACGCTCCGGAAGCAGACCTAGCCCCCTTAATACAAGCGCGGGCTTAACCAGTCCAATCCAAAGCGGGCCGCTCCTTGCCGACGTCTATAGAGCTTCGGCTGATGTGTATGACGCAGAACGCCCATACTATGCCCACGTGATGGTTAGTGCTATCAGGCCAGAGGCCCCTCGGATTAAATATCCAAACCGTTAGTGTGTTGGTAGTGCGGTAACGAGCAGAGACTCACGAAAGATGTGACCCCATCGCCCCGTCTCGAGGACTTGCGGCAAGAGCTAAGAATGCTCGGCCATGCGTCGTATTCATTTTTCGGGCACCATCCAGGTCCACCCGACTCCACATTTCTCGCAATTAAGCTCGCGCGGGTACCCCTCGGGGCCGACCCGTCTTTATCCAGATTAAGCAGTGTCAACAGTAATGTAAGGGCATCCGTGTGGCTATCATATCAAGAAGGAATCCGAGGCATCACCCTCGTTGGATTCCCACCTGCCGTAAACATCAAGGTGAACGAAGGAGGAATCACCCTCGAGGTCCACACTTGAGCAGTTGCTCGATGATGTCGTAATCGGGGGTGGTGTAGGAGGAATCAGCCTCGCTGACCACGACCGATTAAATAACCTACAAGGTTATCATTAGAAGTGCTGACGAGGTATCACCCTCGGCACTCGATAGTAACCCAGTAGTGTCGAACATCTAAGGGGGAGTGATGTGCGGTGCCGGGGCCTGGTCTTCGATCCTGTTGATCGGGTCTTCTGATGATCCAGCGGGGCAGTCGGGATATAGTGGGGTCTCTGATGGTTCTCTACCCAGCCTATGCTAAACAGTTTAGGATAAGCAGGTAGGAAACAATAGCAGGTTACAATAAACAGGCTATGCAGCTGATATACGATAACAACAGCAGCAGTAACCTCTAATGCAAGCATAAGAGAGAAGAGAGTGGGCGATATTGGAATGCTCAAAAGGGGGGTGCTTGCCTGGAAGCTCGGCGGCAAGGGTCTGATCGTCAGGAGCGTAGTCGACCTCCGGAGCTGCATCGGTCTCGGAAGCTACGTCGACGTCGGGGTCTACCGAGAGAGAAGAGGGGGAAGAAACATATAAATGCACAGCCAACAATGCAATACAGGGCATGCTATGCTAAGATGCAGTGTAGGGTTGCCTAAAGATGCACCTAAGTCATTTTAGTTATTTTAGGATTAACGCGGGATTTATTATCCGGTGATTATGCACTATTCATATACCGGATACGGACGGAAAGTTATGGTTTCTCCTACGTAGGGGGTTCCTACATGGAAACAGATGACACAATCAGATTTGTCTAGTCGTTCTGATCAATTTTCATGTAGAAAGTTTTTCGATCTGAGCTACGGATTATTTTCTATGATTTTCTAAAGATTTTAGTATTTTTTGGATTATTTTAAATTCGAATTATAAACAATGCATAAAAGTGCTAGGTGCACCCGGTGCACTGCACCTAGTGTGTACCAGAGGCTGACCAGTGGGGCCAGTCAACTGCCCAGTCAGCAGTTGACTGGTCAAAGGGCTAGGGGTCCCACATGTCAGTGTCTTAGCTAATTATCAGGGTTTAGTTAATTTAACTGGGGGTTAATTAGAGGGGTGGGACCCAGTGTCATTGACTGTTAGTAGTTTGACTAATTAAACCTAACTCTAATCGCTACAGTAAAAGGGGCCCACTGTCAGTGGCAGATTAGTGGATTATTAAACTCCTAATGAGCTGACGGGTGGGGCCCATTGGTGCTTTAACTGCGCGCGCGCTGCACGCCGGCGGCGAGCTACAGAGGCAGCGGTGATGGTCGGATTTCGCCTACAGGCGTCCGGACGAGACGTGGATGGGCTCGTTCGATTGAGCCGAACGAGCCGCGCCCAACCATGCATCTCGCGCGTGCCGGGGAGGTCTAATGCGACGGCGGCAACCTCAGCGGCGGAGGCCGGAGTACGGTGATGCACGGGCGCATGGCTGCGTCGGTGGAACGAAAAGGGAAAGAGGGGGAATGGGCGCGGCTCACCGAGAGGAAGTCGGGGGCGGGCTCGTATGGGGCCGGGGTGGTCGGGGTGATGCAGACCGACGACGAGGCTGCGGCGGCCGAAGTTGGAGAAGACGGTCGATGGCGGCGTTGTGGTGCAGCCCCGGTCGCTCGGACGGTTCCGTCGATGCGGACAAAGGCGGCGCAGCAACTGGTCGTCCTCCCGGGCGTCGGGGAGGCTGGTGGCCGTGGTGGTGAGGCAACTCCGGCGACGGCGGCGCTCTGCCGAGGAAGGAGGAGAGAGGAGAGCGAGGGAGAGCGAGGGGAGAAGTGGTGCGGTGACCAGGGGAGATGGATGGGGCTTGCCCTTATCCTCCCAGCCACCTGCCCCGCCGCGGTGGCGAGCTGCGAGCGGTGCGGCGAGCGGTGGCCATTGCGATGGCAACACGGGGAGGAGGGAGGCGACGTGGGCTGGGCCATGCCACTGTGCACTTAGGCCCAGCTCACAGTAGCTGTTAGGGTTTCTATTTTCTTTTTGCATTTTCTTTTCTGTTTTCCTTTATTTACTTCCGTTTGACAATTGTTTAGTCACTTGTATATTTTTACAAAATATGAGACTTGGTCCAAAAATTATAGTGCAAATTTATCTAACACTAGAAATTGGTTTGGGCAAATTATGATTTCATAAGAATTTTCAATAAATGAAATGGATTAAAGGGGTGCTGTTTTGGTACTGTTTCTTGATGTTAGAGTCACTTAACTAACTCAATTAATATTGATTATATTTTTATAATTGCTTCTGAATTATTTGCTATTTAGTGGACATTTTAGTTTCTGATTTGAACAACTTTCATTTTTCACTTTAATTTAAATTGAAGTTTGAATTGGGAGTTTGAAATGCAACATGATGCAAATGATGACTAGGCACTGTTAAACTTGCTGACATGGCATGATTAAGAGGTGGTCACTTTAGTGGGATGCTGGGGATGTTACAGACTCGTGAACATATAGGGCTAGTCGAAATCAAACAAAGCACCCATTTAGATGTTCCCGATGTCTATATTACGGCTCAACAGGCGACCCAAGTTTTCTATCTACCATGGGCCTGCCAAACTGATCCAAATCTGAATGGTTGGGATGTCATTTATGAAGTGCCGCCACGTGTCAGACCACCTCTCCCCAATGAAGAGGATTATGAACCTCACATTAACCCAGACACATATGAAGGAGAATTCTTCCAAGAAACGCGTCTTTCCAAAAAATGTTTCAAGAACCGCTCTACTTGACCCCAGAACATTGAAGTAAATAGCGATGGTGAATCCGACTTCACCCCTGAGCCAGAACAAGAAGAGGTTACTTCTGCGGATGACCGGTCAATGCTTGACCGATTACATAAAGGAGGCCTTCCACATGTTGATGCCGCTGAACCCGATGAGCACGTCATTCATGATAGTGATGATGATGATGCATTTATTGATCCCGAAGCATATATAGACGATCAAGATTATTATTAGTTCATGTCTATTCAATTTTTATTATATACATATATATTATTAGTTCATGTTAGGTATTCAATTTTTTTTATGTTGTACATGATGATGATACACTTAAGTTCTATACATATTATTATTCATGTCGGTATTCAATTTTTTTATGTTGTACTAATTTCGTTTACTCTTTGTCATGGCAGGTGTTGAAAGATGGTGGGCGCGGGTCCAGAGCGCTCAGAGGCTCCTTCTTCGTCGGTGCGTGGTGGGAGGGGTACTTCCATTCCACCCCAGTCTCTCCGGAGAGAGTTGCTCGACAGTATGCAGACACCGGTGGGCGCTTCTTCGTCGGTGCGTTGCCCACCGGGAGAGGAGGTCGGGGAGGGAAGAACAGAGGTAGTAGAGGTGCACGTGGCCGCGGGAGAGGTAGGTAGGCTGCTACGCCTTCCTCGCCGCCACCCCCAGTTGATTCACTTGAGCACAGGACTGCTAGGGTGGACCCGTCTGAGGAGGAGGCT
This sequence comes from Thinopyrum elongatum, assembly GCA_011799875.1. NCBI lineage: Eukaryota > Viridiplantae > Streptophyta > Magnoliopsida > Poales > Poaceae > Thinopyrum > Thinopyrum elongatum. The sequence continues at coordinate 565,394,435 of CM022298.1, forward strand.
ACGCGGACTACGGTCCACGAGCCTTGGGTCGATGGGCCTTCGGCCCATGAGACTTCGGTCCCAGAGGCTTCGGCCCACGAGACTTTGGCCCACGAGACTCTGGACCAGGCTACGTCCCAGGAGACGTCCGGATGGGTACCTGGCCGGATCCGCAGCCTGAGGGGCCAAGTGGCCATGCTGATGGTGGCGGGGATCGGTTTTCTTATAGCGAGGGCGAGGTGGTTGAGGGGGCCACCGTCTACCAGCGTAGTAGTACACGACTCCCGCCCATGCCGGCGACCCGCGAGCAGAGGTGGTTGATTAGGCCTGATGGGGAGAAGTAAGTGCATTTACTCTTTTTTAACCTTTTGCCTTCATGTTTCTTGAAATATCTAATGCGTTGGCCTTGTCATACTGCAGGGGTTGGCTACACGCTAAGGATGTCTGCAGGCCCAACCAAGTCCAGGGTGTGATTTGCCGGCAAAACTTCCCGGGGTTTGTCACATTGCCCAGTGTGGGTCAGCTTCCACAACTAGGATTGAGCTGGGAGCACTACTTGGCTGCTCCGGCCCCGCCGGAGGAGATGATCGACGGTGTCTTGTGCCACACGAGGGCCGACATGGTGATCAGAAAGTTTTGGGTAATTTCTCCTTTACACAATTAAAAATCAACAATAGCTAGTTATTGTACTAATCAGTGTTATCTCGTTTCATTGCAGACCTTCTACAGGTGTGAGGAGGGATACGAGGAGGCCGCGGCACAGGTTATCGATGCCGAGTGCAAGCGCCTACTACAAAACTTACGGCACGAGGCTCGGCCGCAGGCTGTTCGAGACTACTATGCCTCGCGTTGTGTTAAGAAGGACAAGCCGTCATGCCGCGCAAAGTTTCTGAAGAAGGAGCAGTACATGAAGGTAATTACCTATTCTTAAGGCCTTGTACTTAGTTTCCTTGATTTGATTCGTAGGCGCAGCACTCAAATTTCTCTTTACTAACTTAGGTGCCCCCGAGATGGTGTGCGGATAAGATGGATTATTGGGAGGCGTTGGTGGATGAGTGGTGCTCAGACGAATGGCTAGCCGCCCACAACAATGCGAAGGACCGGCGTGCCAAAATGGTTGGTGTGCCACACCATCAAGGCAGCGCCAACTTATATCAGTTCGGGCGGAAATGGGTATGTGGTTTGCTTCATGATTCACGCAATTCATTCTTCATGCTAGCTTGAGCCTTTTAATCACTAATACTCTGTTCCTCTCTTTTAGGCGCGACACAATAACGCGGAGGTGCCAGAGGTGTACGACCTCTATGCCATGGCCCATACTGCCTCGTACAAGAAGGCCAAGGCATTCTCTGCGTCTGACCTCGATCATCCAGAGAGCTTCACCAACATCTCCTCCCACCACAAGCTCATGAGGTACAGAGATGAGGGGAAGGCGAGTAAAGGGGAGGACTTTAACTCGAGCCAGGGTTCCATTGATCCAGAGCTGGTGATGATATCTGGTGGCGGGAGGCCCCATGGCTCGATAGCCATTGGAGATGGACTTATACGTTGTCCTCGCACTCTCCCAGAGATCAAGGCGCGCCAAACGAGCTCCTGTACTGAGATAAGGCCTTGTCCGCAGCCAGTCGAGCTCGTCATCGAGGTTAGTTATACGGACTCAGATATCTTTCCTCTATTACATTGTGTGTGCTGCCATCAATGATTAAAATGCTAACGAAGAGTGGTGTTGCAGGCTGCTCTTCAGAAAGAGAGAGAGAGGCAACCCAGGTGCTTCTGCAGGAGAGGGACCGGTAGGCGGTGGAGAAGGAGAGGGAGTTGGAGGAGAGGACGGCTACGTTGTTGGAGGAGGAGAGGGCACAGAATGACGCGGCTCACCGGGCCATGTACGAGCTCCTCGTAGTTAGTTTCTTCTGCATATTAGCCAAATCATGCACGTAATGTTCGTTTCATTACTAACTAATATGACTGACTCATCAAAACCAAATGTGCAGTCTGTGTGCGAGAAGACCGGCCAGACCCCTCCGCCGATGCTAGTCATTGCTCCGGGGACCACGGCGAGTTTCATTTGAATGGTCATTAGTTACTAGTCTTAACATTTGAGTGTCATCATGCTAACGAGACATTGCCAATGATCTTTGGTGCAGGGTAACTCTAGACAAGCATCGCACGATCCTTCTCCATGTGGTACCGGCACGAGCAACCCCGGTGCTTCACCTCCGTGATGACGGTAAGTTTTCTCTAGTGTTTTGCTTAACAAATGCATAATGACCTATACTTAGCTTTATTTAGTTCATTTATGACATAATTAGCTTACTTAGGTCAAAAATTGCATAATAACCTTGGTTAGCTCATAAATGTCATATACTTAGCTTATTTTCCTCCAAAATGACATAATAAGCTTACTTAGCTCCAAAATGACCTATTTTACCTAAGTTAGCTCTAAAATGACATATACGTAGCTTTGTTTCCTCCAAAATGACCTAAGTTAGCTCTAATATGCTAAGTTAGCTCTAATATGCTTAGTTACCTAGGTTAGCTCAATAATGACCTATACTTAGCTTACTTATGTCAAAAATGGCATAATTAGCTTACTTAGGTAAAAAATGGCATCATAACCTTGGTAACCTCATAAATGTCATATACTTAGCTTATTTTCCTCCAAAATGACATAATAACCTTACTTAGCTTCAAAATGACCTATTTTACCTAAGTTAGCTCTAAAATGACTTATACTTAGCTTTGTTTCCTCTAAAATGACCTAAGTTAGCTCTAAGTTAGCTCTAATATGCTAAGTTAGCTCTAATATGCTTAGTTACCTAGGTTAGCTCAATAATGACCTATACTTAGCTTACTTATGTCAAAAATGGCATAATTAGCTTACTTAGGTCAAAATGGCATCATAACCTTGTTAACCTCATAAATGTCATATACTTCTTCTTCTTCTTCTTCTTCTTCTTCTAGTCTTCTTCTTCTTCTTCTAACTTTCTTATTTCCCATTTTGCAGATTTGATTCACTTCATGGAAGCTTGCATTGATGGAGTGCTTGTGTTTACTTTCTGTTTTGATTTTGTATCGACGAACAATGTGGAACTTGCTACCTATGGATGAAACTATTGTAATATGGATGAAACTATGTATGTATGGATGAAGCTCATGTGTTGGATATCATATATTTTCTGTGAGACTTGCACATATTGTTTGCCCTGTGAAATATATATATATATATATATATATATATATATATATATATATATATATATATAGATAATCTATATTATATATTATATTATAATATATTGTGGTGAAAATGGCTGGATATAACAAAAAAAGTATAAAAAGGGGCAATATAGGCACTTTGCCGTCTGCCACCGATGGCAAAGGGCTCTTTGCCGTCTACCACTGACGACAAATGTGACACGTGGCAGCAACCTATGCAACCTGGGAGCACTGGGTCTGACCCATTTGGTCACTTTGCCGTCGGTGGCAGACGGCAAAGGCTGGTGTGACTTTGCCATCGGTGGAAGACGGCAAAGTCTACCAGCCCCCACCTAAGGTCAGCTGACGTCACCTGGCAGACAGCAAAGGGTCTTGTCTCTTTGCCATCAGGAGGCAGACGGCAAAGCCTGCCGTTAGCCACCTAACGGGGCTAACCCCAGTTCTATGCTGTCCACGCACTTGGCTGTCTGCTTGGCCTGTATGGCAGACGGCAAAGGCCTTTCCCGTTCGCTTTATTTATGCACACGGCAAAGTAGCCCTTTATCATGGTTTTCTGTGCTGGAAGTGGGGCCGTCTGCCAGCAGATGGCAAAGGCTTTTGCTGTCTGTGAACCTGTCCTTTGCCGTATGCCATGGCAGACGGCAAAATACCTGATTCCTATAGTGTCTTGTGCTTCAAATGATAGTCTCCCCAACACTCAACTCTCTCTCACAGATTTGGCTATGGTGGAAGAAGGATTTGATTGGAAAGAAACTTGGGGAAGGCTAGAAATCAAGGTTCAAATGGTTGGAATGGAATCTCTTGATCTCAATACATGAGTAGGTGGTTCTCTCTTAGAAAATGAATGATGGAAGTGTAGGCACGTTCTGATGGCTCTCTCCACGAATGAAGAGGGGTGTAGGGGTATATATATAGCCTCCACACAAAATCCAACCGTTGCACACTTTTGACTCATCTCGGTGGCGCCGATATGTAAACTCGGTGGCACCAATCTGTTAAAAAATATGAACGTTAGGAATCTCGGTGGGACCGACTGGAACAACTCGGTGGGACCGATGTGCTAGGGCTTAAGGGCAAACTTCATCTCGGTGGTGCCGATTGCATCAACTCGGTGAGACCGATGTGAACCAATAAGCAACAGAGAATCTGTCAAGCAAACTCGATGGGACTGATTGCAACATTTCGGTGAGATCGAAGTAATTACAAAAAGTCACAGGGAATTTGCAAGGCCATCTCGGTGAGACCAAGATCCGTATCGGTGTGACCGAACTGTTAAGGTTTCTGGCAATGGCTATGTCAAATGAACTCGATGGGTCCGGGTAGAAAGAATCGGTGAGGCCGAGTTGGTATTTGGGTTTTGGACATATTTGGATGGAGAAGATGGCTGAGGGTTATGGACCAATATCACTAAGCATTTGAGCAAGTAGACCATTAAGCAACACCTCATCCCCCTTTAATAGTATTGGCTTTCCTATGGACTCAATGTGATCTTGGATCACTAAAATATAAATGAAGAGTCTTGAGCTTTTGCCAATCTTTGTCCTTAGCATTTTGAGGGGTCCACATCTCTAGTCCATGCCATGCCAATCATTGAACATCCTGAAATATTTATCTTGAATGGATATTAGTTCAATGAGCTATATGTTGTTATGAATTACCAAAACCACCGGGGATTAGTTGCACTTTCACACATGTCTCTCGCAAATGAGCATTGCATCAGAAGATGATCAATTGTTCTTGCTCTTGGTCACACAATGAACATTGGGTGCATCAAGGAAGCCTGCTACGCTCCAGACGATCTGTATTCCAACATTTGTCTCTCATTGCTAACCAAATGAATAACTTCTCCTTTAAAGGTGCCTTGTTATTCCATAACATCTTAGCATAATCCCCTCCTCAGATCCAAGAAAGATGATAGAATAAGCAAAGCCAGTAGAGTACTGCCCATTCGCCGAGAACCTCCACAAGAAGCAATCCTCATCCATAGAGTTGGAGGCTCGGAGCATCATGAATTACTCTCCACGGTTCAAGAAATTCTGCTAAAGCCCATGATGTCGCTTGAACTACGTCGGTATTTACCCAAAGAGGAAGGGATGATGCAGCACAACTACGGTAGGTATTTCCCTCAGTTATCAAACCAAGGTATCAATCTAGTAGGAGAGCCAAGCAACACTATGTAAACGGTACCTGCACACAAATAACCAATACTTGCAACTTGATACGTCTCCAACGTATCTATAATTTTTGCTTGTTCCATGCTGTTATATTATCATTCTTGGATGTTTTACAATCATTTTATAGCAACTTTATATCATTTTTTTGGGACTAACCTATTGACATAGTGCCCAGTGCCAGTTGCTGTTTTTTGCTTGTTTTTTACTTCGCAGAATATCAGTACCAAACGGAGTCCAAACGCAGCGAAACTTTTTGGAGAATTTTTCTGGACCAGAAGACACCTGTTGGGCCAAAGAAGTACTAGAGGGGGCTCCGAGGGGAGAAAAACCCACCTGGGCGCGCCTGGGGTGGGTTGTGCCCACCCCGGCCGCCTCCCGCACCGCCTCTATGCTCTATAAATACCCCGAAAATCCAAAAACCCTAGGGGAGTCAGCGAAACACAATTCCAGCCGCCGCAAGTTCCAGAACCACCAGCTCCAATCTAGACACCATCACGGAGGGGTTCATCATCCTCATTGGTGCCTCTCCGATGATGCGTGAGCAGTTCATTGTAGACCTACGGGTCCGTAGTTAGTAGCTAGATGGCTTCCTCTCTCTCTTTTGATTCTCAATACAATGGTCTCTTGGAGATCTATTTGATGTAACTCTTTTTGTGGTGTGTTTGTTGGGATCCGACGAACTTTGAGTTTTTGATCAGATCTATTTATCCATAAAAGTTATTTGAGTTTCTTTGATCTCTTATATGCATGATTACTTATAGCCTCGTATTTCTTGTTCGAATCTTTGGTTTAGTTAGGCCAACTAGATCGATTTTTCTTGCCATGGGAAGAGGTGCTTTGTGATGGGTTCGATCGTGCGGTGTTCTTTCCCAGTGACAGAAGGGGCAGCAAGACACGTATGTATCGTTGCTATTAAGGATAACAAGATGGGGTCTATTCCTACATGAATAGATCTTGTCTACATCATGTCATCGTTCTTATTGCATTACTCTGTTTCTCCATGAAGTTAATACACTAGATGCATGCTGGATAGCGGTCGATGTGTGGAGTAATAGTAGTAGATGCAGGCAGGAGTCGGTCTACTAATCTTGGACATGATGCCTATATAATGATCATTGCCTGGATATCGTCATAATTATTTGAAGTTCTATCAATTGCCCAACAGTAATTTGTTTACCCACTGTATGCTATTTTTCTTGAGAGAAGCCACTAGTGAAATCTACGCCCCCGGGTCTATTCTTTATCATATTTGCTTTGAGATCTATTTTTATTTGCATTTGTTTTCAGATCTATTATTCTAGAAACCCAAAAATACCTTTCTGCACTTTTTCTTTATTTATTTTATTTTGTTTTATCGCGAGATCTATTTATCCAAAATCATCCAAACCAATCTATCTTTTACCCGAGAGGGATTGCCAACCCCTCTTACGCGTCGGGTTGCAAGTATTTGTTCTTTGTGTGCAGGTACCATTTACATAGTGTTGCTTGGTTCTCCTACTGGTTCGATAACCTTAGTTTCATACTGAGGGAAATACCTACCGTAGTTGTGCTGCATCATCCCTTCCTCTTCGGGGAAATACAGACGTGGACACGAGCCGTCAAGAAAGGATTTCTGGCGCCGTTGCCGGGGAGACATCATCAACATCTATCAGGTTCCTAATCACAAATCTCATCTCCTTGCAATTTACATTATTTGCCATTTGCCTCTCGTTTTCATCTCCCCCACTTCACAAAAAATTGCCGTTTTATTCACCCTCTTTTTTCGTTCGCCGTTTTTCTCGTCAGATCTGTTTATGTGTGCAACCTTGCTTGCCTACTTTGTCATTATGGCTAGCATGACTACTCCTCCTTTGTCACCGGATTTTGAAGATTTATACTTCAAGCAAAAACAAGGAGAAAATTTGAAAGATGCTTGGTATAGATTAATGGAATCTTATCGCATTAGCAATCTTAAAGGAGATGCAAGGATTTTGCTTCGAAATTTTTATATAGGATTAGCTTTGCATCATAGACAACTTTTGGATTTTGCCGCTAAAGGGAATTTTATTGAACTTGATGCTAATACTGCTTATGAGATCCTAGAGGGGATCTTGGGAATCCCACCAACCAAAAAGGGGATTTCTTTTACTCAAGAAGGGGTTCAAATTTTAGACAAGTTGAGTGATTTGCATAAAGATATGGTCGAGCTGCAAAAATATAATGAACCTCTCAAACATATTAGTGGAAACCTCAATCGGATGAATACTTTGATTACTCTTTACAATAAACGGTTGGATATTTTAGATCTCAAGATGGTTTCTTTTCCTGAGAATTTAGGTAAGCGTAAAGAGCCTCCCGGGTTTGAGAAAGCCCTTGCAAAAGTTGCCAAAACTACAAATGACAATACTTGAATCTATGCTTTATGCCTAGCTAGGGGCGTAAAATGATAGCGCTTCTTGGGAGGCAACCCAATAAATAAAATTTATTTTTTTTCCTTTTTCTTTCTATTCTTGAGTGTTTGCACAATTATGCCTCTGTTATGATTGTGTTTTTTATGTTTTACTTAGTGTTTGGGCCAAGCAAAGCCTTTGGGATCATGTTGGGTGATAGTTGATTTGATCTTGTTGAAAAACAGAAACTTTTGCGTCCAGTAAAATAATTGTCAAAATTCACATAAGTGACAATTTTTTTTACACAATATTGATATACAAATTGCCTCTGTTGTCCTAATTTTTTCAGAATTTTGGTAGTTACAGAAGTATGAGTAAAATTCGAGTCTTTACAGACTGTTCTGTTTTTGACAGATTCTGTTTTCTTTGCATTGTGTGCTTATTTTGATGATTCTATGGATTGTATCGGGGGGTATAAGCCATGGCAAAGGTATAATACAGTAGATATAATGCAATAACAAAATTTGAATGGGTTTTCTACAGTACTTAAAGTAAAGATTGGTTTTCTTATACTAACGGATTGCACGAAGGTTTTTGTTGAGTTTTGTGTGATTGAAGTTTTCAAGTTTTGGGTGAGATCACGATGGATGAAGGAATAAGGAGTAAGAAGAGCCTAAGATTGGGGATGCCCCATGGCACCCCAAGGCAATATTCAAGGAGAAACAAGAAACTAAGCTTGGGGATGTCCCGAGTGGCATCCCCTCTTTCTTCTAACGACCATCGGTATTTTACTTGGAGCTATATTTTTATTCGTGACATATCATGAGTTTTGCTTGGAGCGTCTTGTATTATATGAGTCTTTGCTTGTTTTGCTTTTTAGTTTGTCACAAGTATCCTTGCTGGACACACCTATTTGAGAGAGCCAAAATTATACTATGATTTGTTAGAATTGCTCTTTATGCTTCACTTAAATTTTTTGAGCTATGAAATTGCTCTAGTGCTTCACTTATATCTTTGTGAGCATGGTGTGCTTTAATATTTTTTGAAGAAATGCTCTCATGCATCACTTAGATTTATTTGAGAGTTAGTAATTTTGAAGAAATTCTCTCATGCTTCACTTATATTATTTTGAGAGATGAAAAATTTTATGCTCATGTTCTTCACTTAAATTTGTTTGAGCTTGCCAAAAGTAATTGCAATATATGAAACTAGTCCCAAAGTGATAGATATTCAAGAGGGATACAATAAAAACTTTCATGAAGATCATTGGACAAAATAAACTTGATTCTTTGTAATAGTATTGAGATATGATGATAGTGATATGTGAGTCATGTTGGTGAGTAATTGTGCTTTAGTGAGAATATTGGTGTTAAGGTTTGTGATTCCCTATGCAACCACAAAAGTTAATAGTTATGCAATGAAATTACATCCTACTTGTGGTGCATTATTCGGTGTTAGTTATGCTTAATGCTTGCTTATGTGATTTTTTGTTTCTTGGTTGGATGCTTCTCAATCTTTTTGCTAGCCTTCACTTGTACTAAGTAGGAATACTACTTGTGCATCCAAAATCCTTAAACCCAGTTTTGCCATATGAGTTCACCATACCTACCTATATGTGGTATTCCTGTGCCGTTCTAAGGAAATTTCTATGTGCCATCTCTAATTCTCAAAATAATTTCCTTTTTGTGTGCTTGTACCGCTCATGAAACGGCAGGGGGTGGCTGATATTTTTCCATGCTAGATGTGTTATTCTCAAGATGAGTGTTTATTCACTTGTCATTGCACGAGAGTACGGCAAAGGTATTAGGGATGCCCAGTCCTGAAATGAAAAATGAATTTACTTTATGTTGTCAATTAATAAATTCCTTGGAAAGTGTTGGTATGGAAGGCACCCATGGATACGGCTAGCCGTGGAATATGAAAGTATGGTGGAAAAAGGAATAAACTTTATTTTCTGTTTGGGAACCGCCTATGATATATCTAGCATGGAAAGTATTGGGAACTACTCGATCATTTTCCTTGACAGGAAAAGCATGCCACCCAAAATGTTTTATCTCTATTTTTTCGCTTTGAGCTCTGGCACCTCTACAAATTCTTACTTCCCTCTGTGAAGGGCCTTTCTATTTACTTTATGCAATTTTTTTTATTTTTTGAGTGTCCATCTTCTCTTATAAAGCACCAACAAAGGGGCACTATGATCATACTTGAGCATTGGAAGTAGCTAATATGCGAGTGTGTTTCATGAATGGATCAATGATTGAGCATGATGGGCTAGGGATAACTTGCTTTAGTGTTGATATTTTGAAAGACATGGTTGCTTGTTGATATGCTTGAGTATTTAAATCTTCATGTCAAAACTAGACTATTGCTTTGAATCATATAAAAGTCCAAATGTCCATGCTACAAAAGAAAAGAATATGTGATGAACATGTTACGCAACATTCCACATCAAAAATTCTGTTTTTATCATTTACCTGCTCGAGGACGAGTAGGAGTTAAGCTTGGGGATGCTAATACATCTCCAACGTATCTACAATTTTTGCTTGTTCCATGCTGTTATATTATCATTCTTGGATGTTTTACAATCATTTTATAGCAACTTTATATCATTTTTTTGGGACTAACCTATTAACATAGTGCCCAGTGCCAGTTGCTGTTTTTTGCTTGTTTTTTACTTTGCAGAATATCAGTACCAAATAGAGTCCAAATGTAGCGAACCTTTTTGGAGAATTTTTCTGGACCAGAAGACACCTGTTGGGCCAAAGAATTACCAGAGGGGGGCTCCAAGGGTAGCACAACCCACCTGGGGGCCCAGGCGTGCCCTAGTGGGTTGTGCCCACCTCGGTCGCCTCCCGCACCGCCTCTTTGCTCTATAAATACCCCAAAAATCCAAAAACCCTAGGGGAGTCGACGAAACACAATTTCAACCGCCGCAAGTTCCAGAACCACCAGATCCAATCTAGAACCATCACGAAGGGGTTCATCATCCTCATTGGTGCCTCTCCGATGATGCGTGAGTAGTTCATTGTAGACCTACGGGTCCGTAGTTAGTAGCTAGATGGCTTCCTCTCTCTCTCTCTCTCTCTTTTGATTCTCAATACAATGGTCTCTTGGAGATCTATTTGATGTAACTCTTTTTCGGTGTGTTTATTGGGATCCGATGAACTTTGAGTTTATGATCAGATCTATTTATCCATGAAAGTTATTCGAGTTTCTTTGATCTCTTATATGCATGATTACTTATAGCCTCGTATTTCTTCTTCGAATCTTTGGTTTAGTTAGGCCTACTAGATCGATTTTTCTTGCCATGGAAAGAGGTGCTTTGTGATGGGTTCGATCGTGCGGTGTTCTTTCCCAGTGATAGAAGGGGCAGCAAGACACGTATGTATCGTTGCTATTAAGGATAACAAGATGGGGTCTATTCCTACATGAATATAGCTTGTCTATATCATGTCATCATTCTTATTGCATTACTCTGTTTATCCATGAACTTAATAGACTAGATGCATGCTGGATAGTTGTCGATGTGTGGAGTAATAGTAGTAGATGCAGGCAGGAGTCGGTCTACTAATCTTGGATGTGATGCCTATATAATGGTCATTGCCTAGATATCGTCATAACTATTTGAAGTTCTATCAATTGCCCAACAGTAATTTGTTTACCCACTGTATGCTATTTTTCTTGAGAGAAGCCACTAGTGAAATCTACGGCCCCCGGGTCTATTCTTTATCATATTTGCTTTGAGATCTATTTTTATTTGCTTTTGTTTTCAGATCTATTATTCTAAAAACTCAAAAATACCTTGCTGCACATTTATTTATTTATTTTATTTTGTTTTATCGCAAGATCTATTTATCCAAAATCATACAAACCAATCTATCTTTTACCCGAGAGGGATTGACAACCCCTCTTACGCGTCGGGTTGCAAGTATTTGTTCTTTGTGTGCAGGTATCGTTTACATAGTGTTGCTTGGTTCTCCTACTGGTTCGATAACCTTGGTTTCATACTGAGGTAAATACCTACCGCAGCTGTGCTGTATCATCCCTTCCTCTTCGGGGAAATACTGACACGGACACGAGCCATCACAACCCGATGATTAGGAGGGGTCGTCAATCCCTCTACAGGTATCAGTGCCAGAAATTGTCAAGTTGACGGGATAAAAATTATATAGATTGAATAGATAGCTCTCGATAAAACGCGAAGTAAAATAAATAGCAAAAAAAGGAGCAAGGTATTTTTGGGTTTTTGGTATAATAGATCTGAAAATAAAAGCGAATAAAAATAAATCTCAAAGCAAATATGATAGAGAATAGACCCGGGGGTCGTAGATTTCACTAGTGGCTTCTCTCAAGAAAATAGCATACGGTGGGTAAATAAATTACTGTTGGGCAATTGATAGAAGATCAAATAATTATGACAATATCCAGGCAATGATCATTATATAGGCATCACGTCCAAGATTAGTAGACCAACTCCTGCCTGCATCTACTACTATTACTCCACACATCGACCGCTATCCAACATGCATCTAGTGTATTAAGTTCATGGAAAAATGGAGTAATGCAATAAGAACGATGACATGATGTAGACAAGATCTATTCATGTAGGAATAGCCCCCATCTTGTTATCCTTAATAGCAACGATACATGCGTGTCTTGCTGCCCCTTTTGTCACTGGGAAAGAACACCGCACGATCGAACCCATCACAAAGCACCTCTTCCCATGGCAAGAAAAATCGATCTAGTTAGCCTAACTAAACCAAAGATTCGAAGAAGAAATACGAGGCTATAATTAATCATGCATAAAAGCGATCAAAGAACTCAAATAACTTTCATGAATATAGATCTGATCATAAACTCAAACTTCATCGGATCCCAACAAACACACCGCAAAAAGGGCTACATCAAATAGATCTCCAAGAGACCATTGTATTGAGAATCAAATAGAGAGAAGAAGCTATCTAGCTACTGCCTACGGACCTGTAGGTCTACAATGAACTGCTCACGCATCATCGGAGAGGCACCAATGAGGATGATGAACCCCTCCGTGATGGTGTCTAGATTGGATCTCGTGGTTTTGGAACTTGCGGCGGCTGAAATTGTGTTTTGTCGACTCCCCTAGGGTTTTTTGAATATTTGGGTATTTATAGGGCGAAGAGGCGGTGCGGGAGGCCACCGAGGTGGGCACAACCCACCATGGCACGCCTGGGCCCCCAGGCGCGCCCAGGTGGGTTGTGCCCCCCTCGGGGCACCCCTCTGGTACTTCTTTGGCCCAAGTTGTTCCTTCTGGTCCATAAAAATTCTCCAAAAAGTTTCGCTGTGTTTGGACTCCGTTTGGTACTGATATTCTGCGAAGTAAAAAACAAGCAAAAAACAGCAACTGGCACTGGGCACTATGTCAATAGGTTAGTCCCAAAAAATGATATAAAGTTGCTATAAAATGATTGTAAAACATCCAAGAATGATAATATAACAGCATGGAACAAGCAAAAATTATAGATACGTTGGAGACGTATCAGCATCCCCAAGCTTAATTCCTACTCGTCCTCCAGTAGGTAAATGATAAAAATAGAACTTTTGATGTGGAATGCTGCCTAACATGTTCATCACATTTTCTTTTCTTTTGTAACATGGACATATGGACTTTTATATGGTTCAAAGCAATAGTCTAGTTTTGACATTAAGATTTCAATACTCAAGCATATCAACAAGCAACCATGTCTTTCAAAATATCAACACTAAAGAAAGTTATCCCTAGCCCATCATGCTCAATCATTGATCCATTCATGAAACACACTCGCATATTAGCTACATCCAATGCTCAAGTATGATTATAGTGCCCCTTAGTTGGTGCTTTATAAGAGAAGATGGAGACTCAAATAAAAATAAAAATTGCGTAAAGTAAATAGATAGGCCCTTCGCAGAGGGAAGTAGGGATTTGTAGAGGTGCCAGAGCTCAAAGCTTAAATTGAGAAATAAATTTTTTTGAGAGGCATACTTTTCCCGTCAACGAAAACGACCGAGTAATTCCCAACACTTTCCATGCTAGATATATCATAGGCGGTTCCCAAACAGAAAATAAAGTTTATTCCTTTTTCCACCATTCTTTCACAATCCATGGCTAGCCGTATCCACGGGTGCCCTCCATACCAACACTTTCCAAGAAATTTATTATTTGACAACATAAAGTAAATTTCTTTTTCATTTCGGGACCGGGCATCCCTATTACCGCCGCACTCTCGTGCAATGACAAGTGAATAAACACTCATCTTGAGAATAACACATCCAACATGAAAAATATTGGCCACCCCCTGCCACTTCATGAGCGTTACGGGCACACAAAAAGGAAATTTATTTCGAAAATTAGCGATGGCACATACAAATTTGCTTAGAACGGCACGAGAATACCGCATATAGGTAGGTATGGTGGACTCATATGGAAAAACTGGGTTTAAAGATTTTGGATGCACAAGTAGTATTTCTACTTAGTACAAGTGGAGGCTAGCAAAAACATTGAGAAGCAACCAACCAAGAAACAAAAATCAAATAAGTGAGCATTAAGCATAACTAACACCGAATAATGCACCACAAGTAGGATGTAATTTCATTGCACAACTATTGACTTTCGTGCTTGCATAGGGAATCACAAACCTTAACACTAATATTCTTACTAAAGCATAATTACTCACCAACATGACTCACATATCACTATCATCATATCTCAAAACTATTACAAAGAATCAAGTTTATTTTGTCCAATGATCTTCATGAAAGTTTTTATTATATCCCTCTTGAATATCTATCACTTTGGGACTAGTTTCATATATTGCAATTGCTTTTGACAAGCTCAAACAAATCTAAGTGAAGAACATGAGCATAAAAATTTTCGTCTCTCAAAATAATATAAGTGAAGCATGAGAGAATTTCTTCAAAAATTTACTAACACTCAAACAAATCTAAGTGAAGCATGAGAGCATTTCTTCAAAAATATTAAAGCACACCGAGCTCAAAAAGATATAAGCGAAGCACTAGAGCAAATCCATAGCTCAAAAAAAAGTTTAAGTGAAGCATAAAGAGCAATTCTAACAAATCATAGCATAATTTTGGCTCTCTCAAATAGGTGTGTCCAGCAAGGATAATTGTGACAAAATAAAAAGCAAAAAATGCAAAGACTCATATAATACAAGACGCTCCAAGCAAAACTCATGATATGTGACGAATAAAAATATAGCTCCAAGTAAAATACCGATGATCGTTAGAAGAAAGAGGGGATGCCTTCCGGGGCATCCCCAAGCTTAGTTGCTTGGTTCTCCTTGAATATTATATTGGGGTGCCAAGGGGCATCCCCAAGCTTAGGCTTTTCTTACTCCTTATTCCTTCATCCGTCGTGATCTCACCCAAAACTTGAAACCTTCAATCACACAAAACTTAACAAAACCTTCGTGAGATCCGTTAGTATAAGAAAACCAATCTTTACTTTAAGTACTATAGAAAACCCATTCAAATTTTGTTATTGCATTATATCTACTGTATTCTAACTTTACCATGGCTTATACCCCCCGATACAATCCATAGATTCATCAAAATAAGCACACAACGCAAAGAAAACAGAATCTGTCAAAAACAGAACAGTCTGTAAAGATGCAAATTGTTATAATACTTCTGTAACTCCAAAAATTCTGAAAAGTTAGGAAAACAGAGGCAATTTGTATATAAATCTTGTGTAAAATATTCAGATTTTTTTGTCACTTCTGTGAATTTATATAATTCTGTTACTGGACGCAAAAGTTTCTGTTTTTTCAACAGGATCAAATCAACTATCACCAAAGCTATCCCAAAGGCTTTACTTGGCACAAACACTAATTAAAACATAAAAAACACAATCATAACAGAGTCATAATTGTGCAAACACTCAAGAACAGAAATAAAGAAGTAAAAATAAATTTTATTCATTGGGTTGCCTCCCAACAAGCTCTTTCTTTATAGCCATTAAGATAGGCTTAAGAATTTATTGATGCTCACATGAAAGATAATAATTGAAACCCAAAGAGAGCATCATAAATCATGTGACGAACACATTTAAGTCTAACGTGCTTCCTATGCATAGGCATTTTATAAGAGAACAAATTATAAAGACAAGAAGAACCTAGCATATGCAAGGAGGGAGAAAGAAACAATAGCGATCTCAACATAACAAGAGGTAAATTAGTAACATGAAAATTTCTATAACCATGTTTTCCTCTCTCATAATAATTACATGTAGGATCATAATCAAATTCAACAATATAGCTATCATATAAAATTTTCTCTTCATGATCCACATGCATAAAAGTTTTATAATCTTCCAAGATAGCGGGATTAACATCAACTAAAGTCATGACCTCTCCGAACCCACTTTCATCAAAAAATTCGTAAGATTGAACACTCTCCAAATATGTCGGATTGTTTGAACCTAAAGTTGACGCTCTTCCAAACCCAGTTTAAATATTATTGCAAACATTATTATCAATATCATATTCATCATGAGGCTTAAATAAATTTTCAAGATCATAAGAAGAATCGCCCCAATCATGATCATTGCAATAAGTAGTGGACATGGCAAAATTAGCATCCCCAAGCTTGGGATTTTGCATATTATTAGCAAAATTTACATTAATGGAATTTATAGTAAAATCATTGCAATTATGTTTTTCATTCAAGGAGCTATCATGAATCACTTCATAAATTTCTTCATCACAATTTTCAGATTCACGGATCTCAAGCAAAACTTCATAAAGATAATCTAGTGCACTCAACTCACTAGCAATTGGTTCATAATGATTTGATATTTTACAAAGATTAGCTAGTGGATGGGGATCCATATCAATAGATTTTTAGCAAGCGAAGATGCAAGCATATAGAAGGCACATGGCAACACAAGCAAACAAAAGATCAAACAAGAAAAAGGCAAACAAAAAGAAGGCGAATAAAAAGGCAAATATTTTTGTGAAGTGGAGGGGGGATGAAAACGAGAGGAAAATGGCAAATAATGTATATTGCAAAGAGATGAGATTTGTAATTAGGAACCTGATTTATGTTGATGATGTCTCCCCGGCAACGGCGCCAGAAATTCCTTTTGATGTCGCTTGAACTACGTCGGTATTTCCCCAAAGAGGAAGGGATGATGCAGCACAGCTACGGTAGGTATTTCCCTCAGTTATGAAACCAAGGTATCAATCCAGTAGGAGAACCAAGCAACACTATGTAAATGGTACCTGCACACAAATAACAAATACTTGCAACCCGACGATTCGGAGGGGTTGTCAATCCCTCAACGGGTATGGGTGCCAGAAATTGTAAAGTTGACGGGATAAAAATTGTATAGATTGGATAGATAGCTCTCGATAAAACGTGAAATAAAATAAAATAGCAGAAAAAAGCAGCAAGGTATTTTTGGGTTTTTGGTATAATAGATCTGAAAATAAAAGTGAATAAAAATAAATCTCAAAGCAAATATGATAGAGAATAGACCCGGGGGCCGTAGATTTCACTAGTGGCTTATCTCAAGAAAATAGCATACGGTGGGTAAACAAATTACTGTTGGGCAATTGATAGAAGATCGAATAATTATGACGATATCCAGGCAATGATCATTATATAGGCTGTAACACCCTGATGTAATGGTGCTACAGTAATCCATCATGATGATGCTAAGCTACTGTGATTTGCAATGATAATCATGTTGGGATAATATCTCATTTCAAATTCCTTCTCTGAATTCTACTCAAATTCAAAGTGAAATTTCAAGTTGCACAAAAGTTGCTGGAAAAATGTTCATCATTTCGCAAATATTCCAAAACAATTTGTTGTTAAGGAAAACAACATCACCATCAAGTCAAAGTGGGCCAAAGCATTTAAAACAGTGCCAAAAGAAGCATTTCAAATGCCTTTCCATTTTTGAAAAATTCAAAAGGATTCCAAAATTGCCCAAACTTTCTGTGGCAGTGCACAATATTCCCTAGTATTTGTTTTTGTCAGCTCCACATTTATTGCAAGGTCATCTGATGGCTAAATTAAATGCAAAAGGCTGCTGGAAATATAAAACAGAAAAATAAAACGAGAAAAAGAGAAAGGCCACTGTGCACTGGGCCTAAGTGCACAGTGCCTGAGGCCCAGCCCACCAGGCCTCTTTCTCCCTCTTCCCTCTCTCTCCTTCGCCGTGTCAGCACGGCCATGGCTGGGCGCGCGCGCACCGGCGAGCTGCCGACACCGCGACGCAGCGGGTGCCGCGAGGGGATAAGGACCCCCTCGTCCATCCCCACTGACTCCTCCTCGCTCACTCTCTCCTCTTTCCTCTCCCTCTCCTGCGAACTAGAGAGGAGACCGACGCGGTCGCCGTCGTGCGGCGCTTGTCCTCGCGGCCACCGGAGCCGTCCTGTCCTCCTGACCTGTCCACCTGCACCGTCGTCGACTTCTCCCTCTTCCCCGGCTTCGCGTCCGAGCCAGAGGCCATTGCATAGCCCGGATCGAGCCGGCGACCACCGTGGATCGCCGGAGCTCCTCCGCTCCGTCCGTCGCCTCCTTTGCTGCTACAAAGTTTCCAAGGGCCTTTCTTGCGCCGCGCGGTGAGCCACCGCCTCCTTCCCTTTTCTCCTGTCGCCGTGGCGCCGCGTAGCTAGCCCGCCGCTGTTGCCGTGAGCTCGCTGTCGCAGTTCACCCCAGCCGCTCCGGCCACCACCACTCGACGCGGCCGAGCTCAGGCTCTCGAATGAGCCTAGCCGCGCTCCTCCCCGTGCCCTGTAGCGCATTTCCGACGCCCTCCGGCGAGTTCGCCACCGCGGAGGCTCGCCGGAGCCCTCTCTGGCGCCGCCGCCGACATGGCCGACCGGGCCCCACCGTAGAGTCTCTACCGATGGGCCCCACGGGCCCCAGTTGACCCAGTTGACTGGGTCAACTGCTGACTGGGCACTCTGGCCCACTGACATGAGGGACCCACTATTTTAAAAATGTTTTTGTAAATAAATAAAACAGTTAATTAAAATATGTAATTAAATAATTAGTTAGTTAGTCACTGACAACTGGGCCCCACACCACTAATTAGTTATGTTAGTTTAGTTAATCCACTGTTAGAAACACAGAGGCTGACAGGTGGGCCCCACCTGTCAGTTTGACCAGTCAGCAGCTCAGTTGACTGGCTGATGCAGTGCTGACGTCATGCTGATGTAATAATCCTTTTCTCTTATTTAAGTAATTCCAAAAAATGCTAAAATCTTTAGAAATTCGTAGAAATTAAACCGTAGCTCGGATTGAAAAACATTATACATGAAAGTTGCTCAGAAGAATCCCACGAATCCAACCGTGCCATCTGTTCCTGTGTCGGGACCCTCTACGTAGGTGAACCCGCAACTTTTTGCCCGTTTCCGTTAGATGAATAGTGCATATATACCGGTTAATAATTCCAACTTTAACCCTAAAATAACCAAAATGATTTAGACATGTCTTTAGGCAACCCTGCACTGCACGTTAGCATAGCATGCTCTGTGTTGCATATGTTTGCCGTGTATTTATCTGTTTCTTCCCCCTCTTCTCTCTCGGTAGATCCCGATACCGAGATAGTTCTCGAGACCGACGCATCTCCGGAGGTTGACTACACCGTTGACGACCAGACCTTTGCTGCAGAGCTTCCAGGCAAGCACCCCCTCTTTGAACATGCCGATATCGCCTATTCTTTCTCTCTTGTGCTTGCATTAAAATTGGCTGCTGCTACTGTTTATCCTATTTCTGATGCATAGCCTGTTTTTGTAACTGCTGTTGATACCTACCTGTTTATCCTAAACTGCTTAGTATAGGCTGAATAGAGACCCACCAGAGACCCCCACTTTATCCCAAGTTGCCTCCGCTGGATTATCAGATGACTCGATCAACAAGATCGACAACCAGGCCCCAGCACCGAACATCACCCCCCTTAGTTGTATGACACTGCAGCGTTACTATCGAGTGCCGAGGGTGATACCTCATTTAGCACTTCTGATGTTAACTCTGTAGATTAGCTATTCGGTCGTGGTCATCGAGGGTGATTCCTCCTTCACCACTTCCGATAACGACGCCGTCGTGCAACACTTTAAGTGTGAACCTCGAGGGTGATTCCTCCTAAGTTCACCTTGACGACTACATTAGGTGGAATCCATAGAGGGTGATTCCTCAGGTTTCCCCCTGGTGTTACGGTTACTTTGACTTAACACAGAACCATGGTGACATCGGGTCGGCCTTGAGGGGTACCCGCGAGTGTTGTGGAGACGGGTTGACCTGGAGGGTGCCCGTGAGATAAATACGAGGCGTGGCCGAGCATTCTTAGCCCTTGCCGCAAGTCCTCGAGACGGGGCGACGGGGTCACATCGATCGTGAGTCTCTGCTCGTTACCGCACAACCCCAATACACTAACGATTTGGATATTTGATCCGAGTGGGCCTCTGGCCCGATAGCACTAACCATCATGTGGGAACAGTTATGGGCACTCTGCGTCGTATACATCAGCCGAAGCTTAATAGAAGTCAGCGACTGAGCGGCACACGCTGGGTTGGACTGGGAACGCAACTGCGCTTGTATTAAGGGGTTGCTAGGTCTGCTCACCGGCGGTGTACACAACGTGCAGGAGCGTCCGGGGCGATGGCCCAAGACCCCTGGGGGCATAGGTTAGTCCGGCGTGCTGACCTCTCTGTTAAGTTTTCGGTCGGGTTGCGGCGTATCGTTTGGCCGAGGCCGGGCATGACCCAGAAAAGTGTGTCCGACCGGAGTTAATCGAGCGTGGTGGGTAAGTTGGTGCACCCCTGCAGGGAAGAAAACATCTATGCATAGCCGGATCCTCGATAACGGACGCTCGGAGTTGTATCCCGATCGATACAACTAGAACTTAATAATGAGATGAGAAATGGATATTAGGGCTCTGGGATCGCTTTCTCGCAGGGAGTCGAGGAAGGATCTCTGGGTGAGGTTGATACTTAATACTGCTACTTTATACTGTACTAATCTACACTCTTCTAATGCTGCAAGACCGCTGAAGATGCTAGTCTTCAAGAGGACTAGGCCTTCTCTCTATTCTGGCATTTCTGCAACCCAGTCCACATATACAGCATTTCTTTGATAATGTTGCATATGTAGTGTAGATCCTTGCTTGCCGAGTACTTCGGATGAGTACTCACGGTTGCTTAGCCTCCTTTTTCTGCCCATATCCGTTTGATGCAACCATATGACGGAGCCCCGGAGCCAGCTGCCCCTGTCGACGATCACTACTACTACCCCGAGGGTGGTTACTACTACGAGTTGGCTGACGACCAGGAGTAGGTTTGGAGGGTCCCAGGCAGGAGGCCTGCGCCTTTTCGATCATAGTGTTATCTTTTGCCCCGCCTTTTAAAGGCCTATCTGTTTTATCTTTTATATATGTACTCAGATATCTGATGCTTCCGCTGACGCTTGTAAGCGAGCTTATGTATTCGAGCCCTCGAGGCCCCTGGCTTGTAATATAAAGCTTGTATGACTTTATTTATGTTTTAGAGTTGTGTTGTGATTCCTTCAAGTGAGTTCTTAGGCTTGATCGTGTGCATTTGCGTGTATGATTAGTGCATGATTAAGCCGGGGTGTCACAGGTTGGTATCAGAGCCGACTGCCTGTAGGAACCCCCTTTCCAACTCCTTGGCCGAAGTTGAGTCAAGTATCCGAAAACCGTTTTACTACCTTGACTGTGTGGCTTACGGGCCCACATCACCAATCGGGTGGTATTAGGATCTTTTATTCCTCGTCTATACTCTGGGACTCTGATCTCTCTTCTATTCTGGTTAAAATGATTTTACTAATTTTAGGATCTCGTGCTCACATCCACCCGGAGATCTTACTATGCCTCTCTTGAAATCGGAGCCCGAGTCTGCTTCGCATAGTTCACGGACCGCAGTAACCTTTTATCGAGGGCACCCTGTGTCATCCCTTGAAGAGTCCTCGCTCCAGCAGTTTTCTCCGACGTTGATGTAGCCTTTGCTATGTCTCGTTGTGTACTTCCTTACCGCATGCCTGCGCGCCGCCTAGCATGTCTAGCTTTTAAATTTGTGTCATTATGTTGTCCGCATGTACTCGACTTTGTGTATGGATCTGTACGTCTTAATTGACTACTGCTAAGTATCTATTACACTGCTTAATTATTGTCGTGTTACATCATGCTTGTCGCTAAACACTTGCAATTGCTTTTACTAAATTACCCATGTTGAAACTTAGCAGGATGGTTAGACCAGGTGGTCGTGGTCGTGGTAGTGCCCCTGAACACCCACCACCGCCAGATTATATGGCAGCTATGATGCAACAATTCGAGCTCAACCGTCAGTTCATGACTGGGATTATGGCTCAGTTCCCGCATCTGAACAACCAGAACCAGAACCCTGCTTCTATAACTCTGTCGGAATTTGTGCGTCTTAACCCCACTCAGTTCCGCAATTCTGATAAGCCACTGGATGCTGATGACTGGATTCGCGACATCACTCACGAGATGGAGTCTGCAAATGTCTCCCCTGCCAACTTTGTCACCTTCGCGTCCTTTTTCTTAAAGGGTCCCGCTGCTCAATGGTGGGACACACACAAGCGTACACTGCCTGCTGGAACAACCATTACTTGGTCTGAGTTCCAGGCTGCTTTTCGTGCCCGATATATTCCTCAGGGAATCATGTACCGGATGAAAACCTAGTTCCGCAACCTCACTCAGGGCAACAAGACTGTCGAAGCCTATCAGCAAGAATTCCTTGACCTATCCCGCTATGCTGAAGAAGACATCGCCACGGATGCTCGTAGACAAGAGAAGTTCCGTAGTGGACTCCACCCAGACATCGAGCTTGCACTTGCTGCTCAAGACTTCACCGACTTTGGTACCCTTGTGAACAAGGCTATTCTGGTTGAGACCGCTCAGATCAAGCACAAGGAGTCACAGAAGCACTATCGTGATGTTGGCTCATCTTCGGGCTCGTCTTCACAGAAGCGCCGCATATGGATCCCTCAGAGCATGTATCGCCCAACCGCTCCCGTGTACCGTCCTGCTTATGCTGCACCGCGTCTTCCCCCTCCACCACCAAGACAGTCTCTGCGAGCTGCACCACCTCGAGCTCCTGCAATCCGTCCAGACAGTGGGCTCTGCTTCAAGTGTAGCCATCCGGGTCACCGTGCCAGAGACTGCTCACAGGGTCAGAAGCAGCTGGTCCTTCCTCCTGCTGGCTATGGTAATGGCCGTGGAATTGTTCAGCAGCGCAACAATAAAGCCAGGCCTTCTTATGGTCGTGGGCAGGCCTATCACGTCAACATGGCTGAAGCTCAAGATCAACCTGAAACTGTGATGGGTACACTACTTGTTAATTCAGTACCTGCATCTATTTTATTTGATTCAGGAGCATCGCATTCATTCATGTCAGAACATTTTGCACTCATGCATGACGTTAAGTGTGAAACGTTACACCGTCCCTTAGTGGTAAACACTCCCGCGGGTCGGTGCCAAGCCTCAGTGTTTAGTCCTGACGTCACTATTGAGATTGAAGAGAGGAAATTTCAGGCATGTCCTATTATTCTGAATACCTCCAAAATCAATCTTATTCTGGGAATGGATTGGTTGAAGGCTCATTACGCCTCAATCAATTGTGCCACTAAGGTTGTACACCTCCTGCACCCATCAGATGAGCTAGTGAATTACCATGCTCATATCACTCAAAATGCCGAGGCCCTAATATACGCTCTAAATGCGTTAAATGCTTCTCCGCTTGAGGGGATAAAAAACATTCCAGTCATCTGTGACTTCCAGGATGTTTTTCCAGAAGAACTTCCAGGAATACCTCCTGTTAGAGCTGTCGAGTTTGCCATCGACTTGAAGCCAGGCACAACTCCCATTGCGAAGCGTCCTTATAAGATGCCTCCGCATGAACTTCTAGAGCTTAAGGAGGAAATCGACAAATCACTCCGCAAAGGCTTTATCCATCCAAGTTCCTCTGCCTGGGGAGCACCTTCTCCCTTTGTTAAAAAGAAAGATGGTACGAATAGGTTGGTTCAAGATTACCATCCTATCAACCAGGCAACCATTCAGAATAAATATCTGCTTCCTCGGATCAATGATTTGTATGATCAGCTTGTTGGATCATTGGTGTTTTCTAAACTCGACTTGAGGTTGGGTTATCACCAGATCCGTGTCCGCGAAGAGGATATTCCCAAGACTGCATTTGTTACTCGTTATGGCTCTTATGAGTACACTGTCATGTCATTTGGCTTAACAAATGCTCCAGCCACATTCTCCCGTCTGATGAATTACATCTTCATGAATTACCTCGACAAGTTCGTTGTGGCATGTCTAGATGATATTCTGGTATATTCGAAGAATAAGGAAGAACATGCTGAACACCTTCGACTTGTACTGGAAAGGCTCCGAGAACACCAGCTCTATGCCAAGTATTCCAAATGCGAGTTCTGGCTTTCTGAAGTAACCTACCTTGGACATGTGATTTCCATGGATGGAATTGTTGTTAACCCGGAACGAGTTCAGGCTATTCTTGACTGGACTCCTCCGAAGAACGTCAAGCAAGTGAGAAGTTTTCTCGGCCTCGCAAGCTATTGCCGTCGATTTGTCGAGAACTTTTCCAAGATTGCTAAGCCTCTGACTAACCTGCTTCACAAAGGCGTTAAGTTTGAGTGGACAGACAAATGTCAGGAGAGTTTCCAGACTCTCAAGGACAAGCTAACTTCTGCTTCGGTGCTTGCTCCTCTGGATTCTCGCAAGGACTTTGTGATTTATTGCGATGCCTCTCGCCAAGGATTAGGCTGTGTCCTAATGCAAGAATGAAGAGTAATTGCGTATGCTTCCTGTCAATTGCGTCCACATGAAGAAAACTATCCAGTGCATGATCTGGAACTTGCTACTGTGATTTATGCATTGAAGCAGTGGCGACACTACCTTCTTGGTAATCGATGTGAGATATATACTGATCATCAAAGTCTGAAGTATTTGTTTACTCAGCCGGATCTCAATCTCCGCCAACAGCGATGGTTGGAAACAATTACGGACTATGACTGTGGTATTTCATATACCCCTGGCAAGGCTAATGTCATGGCTGATGCCTTAAGCCACAAGTCCTATTGTAACAACCTCATGGTTAAGTGAGCTCAACCTCATCTTTATGAAGAACTGCGCAAGCTGAACCTGCGTATCATTCCACAGGGTTCTCTTAGTAACCTTGTAATACAGCCAGATCTCGAGAAGGCTGTTAAGAGTGCGCAAGCTAAAGATGTTGAAGTTGATATGATGAAGAAAGATCTTCACCTGGAAAAGTACAGGGATTTCTCGCTGTCTGAAGATTGAACCTTGTATTTCAGAGACCGCATTGTGGTACCTCGCTTCGAGCTTATGACTGACAAGGTCATGAAGGAGGCACATGATACCCCGTTGTCTATCCATCCGGGAAGCACCAAGATGTATCGTGATCTCCGTCAAAGGTACTGGTGGTCCAAAATGAAGCAGGATATTGCTCGATACGTTGCTGAATGTGACGTTTGCCATCGCGTTAAAGTAGAACATCAGAAGCCTGCTGGAATTCTGCAAGCACTTCCTATTCCTTTATGGAAATGGGATAAGGTTCAAATGGATTTCATTACTGGCCTTCCCAAGTCACAGAAGGGCCACGATGCTATTCTTGTCGTCGTCGACCAACTCTCTAAGGTTGCACACTTTCTGCCTGTCAGGGAGACTATCATTGCTAGTCAATTAGCAGAGTTGTATATCTCCAGAATTGTTTCACTCCACGGCATTTCGAAGGAGATTAGTTCGTACCGTGGCGGTCTTTTCACTTCAAAGTTCTGGGAAAGTTTCCAAGAAGCTATGGGAACTCATATTACCTGGAGTTCAGCTTATCACCCCCAATCCCAAGGCCAAGTCGAGCGAGTCAATCAAGTGCTTGAAGACATGCTTAGGGCTTGTGTTATATCTTTCAGCAAGAAGTGGGAAGAACCTCTTCCTTATGCGGAATTCTCATATAACAACAGCTACCAAGCCAGCTTGAAAATGGCCCCCTTCGAAGTACTTTATGGACGTAAGTGTCGAACCCCTCTGAATTGGTCAGAAACTGGGGAACGACCGCTCGTGGGTCCAGATATTATTCAGCACGCCGAAGAGCAAGTCCGTATCATTCGAGAAAATCTGAAGGTGGCTCAGGACCGCTAGAAGAGCAACTACGATCGCAAACAATGGGGTTTGACTTATCAACCTGGTGATCAAGCTTATCTGTGTGTCACTCCTATGAAGGGCACTCACCGCTTTGGAATTAAGGGCAATTTAGCTCCCCGCTACATTGGTCCTTTCCGCATTGTTGCTAGACGTGGTCAGGTGGCATATAAATTGGAGTTGCCGCCGCAATTCTCTCATATCCACGACGTCTTCCATGTGTCGCAACTTCGTCGTTGCTTCAAGGAGTCTCCGCACTGAGCAGTGGATCACGAGATGCTCGAATTGCATGATGATCTTTCTTATAAGGAGCATCCGATCCGCATCCTCGATGAATCTGAACGTCGAACCCGTCAGAAGACGACCAAGTTCCTGAAAGTGCAGTGGTTTAATCATACTAAAGATGAAGCCACTTGGGAACGTGAGGATAATCTTCGGGCGGAATACCCCGACCTCTTTCCCTCTACCTCCTGAATTCTCGGGACAAGAATTTCTTTTAGAGGAGGAGAATTGTAACACCCCTATGTAATGGTGCAACAGTAATCCATCATGATGATGCTAAGCTACTGTGATTTGCAATGATAATCATGTTGGGATAATATCTCATTTCAAATTCCTTCACTGAATTCTACTCAAATTCAAAGTGAAATTTCAAGTTGCACAAAAGTTGCTGAAAAAATGTTCATCATTTAGCAAATATTCCAAAACAATTTGTTGTTAAGGAAAACAACATCACCATCAAGTCAAAGTGGGCCAAAGCATTTAAAACAGTGCCAAAAGAAGCATTTCAAATGCCTTTCCATTTTTGAAAAATTCAAAAGGATTCCAAAATTGCCCAAACTTTCTGTGGCAGTGCACAGTATTCCCTAGTATTTGTTTTTGCCAGCTCCACATTTACTGCAAGGTCATCTGATGGCTAAATTAAATGCAAAAGGCTGCTGGAAATACAAAACAGAAAAATAAAACGAGAAAAAGAGAAAGGCCACTGTGCACTGGGCCTAAGTGCACAGTGCCTGAGGCCCAGCCCACCAGGCCTCTTTCTCCCTCTTCCCTCTCTCTCCTTCGCCGTGTCAGCACGGCCATGGCTGGGCGCGCGCGCACCGGCGAGCTGCCGACACCGCGACGCAGCGGGCGCCGCGAGGGGATAAGGACCCCCTCGTCCATCCCCCCTGACTCCTCCTCGGTCACTCTTTCCACTTTCCTCTCCCTCTCCTGCGAACTAGAGAGGAGACCGACGCGGTCGCCGCCGTGCCGCGCTCGTCCTCGCGGCCACCGGAGCCGTCCCGTCCTCCTGGCCTGTCCACTGGCACCGTCGTCGACTTCTTCCTTTTCCCCGGCTTTGCGTCCGAGCCGGAGGCCACTGCATCACCCGGATCGAGCCGGCGACCACCGTGGATCGCCGGAGCTCCTCTGCTCCGTCTGTCGCCTCCTCTGCTGCTACAAAGCTTCCAAGGGCCTTTCTTGCGACGCGCGGTGAGCCACCGCCTCCTTCCCTTTTCTCTTGTCGCCGTGGCGCCGCGTAGCTAGCCCGCCGCCGTTGCCGTGAGCTCGCTGTCACAGTTCACCCCAGCCGCTCCGGCCACCACCACTCGACGCGGCCGAGCTCATGCTCTCGAATGAGCCTAGCCGCGCTCCTCCCCGTGCTCTGTAGCGCATTTCCGACGCCCTCCGGCGACTTCGCCAACGCGGAGGCTCACCGGAGCCCTGTCCGGCGCCGCCGCCGACGTGGCCGACCGGGCCCCACCGTAGAGTCTCTGCCGATGGGCCCCACGGGCCCCAGTTGACCCAGCTGACTGGGTCAACTACTGACTGGGCACTCTGGCACACTGACATGCGGGACCCACTAGTTTAAAAATGTTTTTATAAATAAATAAAACTATTAATTAAAAATTGTAATTAAATAATTAGTTAGTTAGTCACTAACAACTGGGGCCCACACCACTAATTAGTTCTGTTAGTTTAGTTAATCCACTGTTAGAAACACAGAGGCTGACAGGTGGGCCCCACCTATCAGTTTGACCAGTCAGCAGCTCAGTTGACTGGCTGACGTAGTGCTGACGTCATGCTGATGTAATAATCATTTTCTGTTATTCAAGTAATTCCAGAAAATGCTAAAATCTTTAGAAATTCATAGAAATTAAACGTAGCTCGGATTGAAAAACTTTATACATGAAAGTTGCTCAGAAGAATCCCACGAATCCAACCGTGCCATCTGTTCCCGTGTCGGGACCCTCTACGTAGGTGAACCCTCAACTTTTTACCCGCTTCTGTTAGATGAATAGTGCATACATACCGGTTAATATTTCCAACTTTAACCCTAAAATAACTAAAATGATTTAGACATGTCTTTAGGCAACCCTGCACTGCACGTTAGCATAGCATGCTCTGTGTTGCATATGTTTGCCGTGTATTTATCTGTTTCTTCCCCCTCTTCTCTCTCGGTAGATCCCGGTACCGAGATAGTCCCCGAGACCGACGCACCTCCGGAGGTTGACTACACCGTTGACGACCAGACCTTTGCTGCAGAGCTTCCAGGCAAGCACCCCCCCTTTGAACATGCCGATATCGCCTATTCTTTCTCTCTTGTGCTTGCATTAGAAATTTGCTTCTGCTACTGTTTATCCTATTTTTGATGCATAGCCTGTTTTTGTAACTGCTGTTGATACCTACCTGTTTATCCTAAACTGCTTAGTATAGGCTGAATAGAGACCCACCAGAGACCCCCACTTTATCCCAAGTTGCCTCCGCTGGATTATCAGATGACTCGATCAACGCGATTGACAACCAGGCCCCGGCACCGCACATCACCCCCCTTAGTTGTACGACACTGCAGCGTTACTATCGAGTGCCGAGGGTGATACCTCGTTTAGCACTTCTGATGTTAACTCTGTAGAGTAGCTATTCGGTCATGGTCATCGAGGGTGATTCCTCCTTCACCACTTCCGATAACGACGCCGTCGTGCAACACTTCAAGTGTGAACCTCGAGGGTGATTCCTCCTAAGTTCACCTTGACGACTACATTAGGTGGAATCCATCGAGGGTGATTCCTCAGGTTTCCCCCTGGTGTTTGGACACACGGTTACTTTAACTTAACACAGAACCATGGTGACATCGGGTCGGCCCTGAGGGGTACCCGCGAGTGTTGTGGAGATGGGTTGACCTGGAGGGTGCCCATGAGATAATTACGAGGCGTGGCCGGGCATTCTTAGCCCTTGCCGCAAGTCCTCGAGAAGGGGCGACGGGGTCACATCGATCGTGAGTCTCTGCTCATTACCGCACAACCCCAATACACTAACGATTTGGATATTTGATCTGAGTGGGCCTCTGGCCCGATAGCACTAACCATCACATGGGAACAGTTATGGGCACTCTGCGTCGTATACATCAGCCAAAGCTTAATAGACATCAGCGACTAAGCGGCACACGCTGGGTTGGACTGGGAACGCAACCGCGCTTGTATTAAGGGGTTGCTAGGTCTGCTCACCGGCGGTGTACGCAACATGCAGGAGCGTCCGGGGCGATGGCCCAAGACCCCTGGGGGCATAGGTTAGTCCGGCGTGCTGACCTTTCTGTTAAGTTTTCGGTCGGGTGGTGTGTCCGACCGGAGTTAATCGAGCGTGGTGGGTAAGTTGGTGCACCCCTGCAGGGAAGAAAACGTCTATGCATAGCCGGATCCTCGGTAACGGACGCTCGGAGTTGTATCCTGATCGATACAAATAGAACTTAATAATGAGATGAGAAATGGATATTAGGGCTCTGGGATCGCTTTCTCGCAGGGAGTCGAGGAAGGATCTCTGGGTGAGGTTGATACTTAATACTGCTACTTTATACTGTACTAATATACACTCTTCTAATGCTGCAAGACAGCTGAAGATGCTAGTCTTCGATAGGACTAGGCCTTCTCTCTATTCTGGCATTTCTGCAGCCCAGTCCACATGTACAGCCTTTCTTTGATAATGTTGCATATGTAGTGTAGATCCTTGCTTGCTGAGTACTTCGGATGAGTACTCATGGTTGCTTTGCTTCCTTTTTCTCCCCATATCCGTTTGATGCAACCAGATGACGGAGCCCCGGAGCCAGCTACCCCTGTTAACGATCACTACTACTACCCCGAGGGTGGCTACTACTACAAGTTGGCTGACGACCAGGAGTAGGTTCGAAGGGTCCCAGGCAGGAGGCCTGCGCCTTTTCGATCGTAGTGTTATCTTTTGCCCCGCCTTTTAAAGGCCTATGTGTTTTATCTTTTATATCTGTACTCAGATATCTGATGCTTCCGCTGACGCTGGTAAGCGAGCTTATGTATTCAAGCCCTCGAGGCCCCTGGCTTGTAATATAAAGCTTGTATGACTTTATTTATGTTTTAGAGTTGTGTTGTGATTCCTTCAAGTGAGTCCTTAGGCTTGATCGTGTGCATTTGCGTGTATGATTAGTGCACAATTAAGCCGGGGCGTCACATAGGCATCACGTCCAAGATTAGTAGACCGACTCTTGCCTGCATCTACTACTATTACTCCACACATCGACTGCTATCCAGCATCATCTAGTGTATTAAGTTCATGGAAAAACGGAGTAATGCAATAAGAACAATGACATGATGTAGACAAGGTCTATTCATGTAGGAATAGCCCCCATCTTGTTATCCTTAATAGCAACGATACATGCGTGTCTTGCTGCCCCTTCTGTCACTGGGAAAGAATACCGCACGATCGAACCCATCACAAAGCACCTCTTCCCTTGGCAAGAAAAATCGATCTAGTTGGCCTAACTAAACCAAAGATTCGAAGAAGAAATACGAGGCTATAAGTAATCATGCATAAAAGAGATCAAAGAACTCAAATAACTTTCATGGATATAGATCTGATCATAAACTCAAAGTTCATCGGATCCCAACAAACACACCGCAAAAAGAGTTACATCAAATAGATCTCTAAGAAACCATTGTATTGAGAATCAAATAGAGAGAAGAAGCCATCTAGCTACTGCCTACGAACCCGTAGGTCTACAATGAACTACTCACGCATCATCGGAGAGGCACCAATGAGGATGATGAACCCCTCCGTGATGGTGTCTAGATTGGATCTGGTGGTTCTGGAACTTGCGACGGCTGGAATTGTGTTTTGTCGACTCCCCTAGGGTTTTTGGAATATTTGGGTATTTATAGGGCGAAGAGGCGGTGCGGGAGGCCACCGAGGTGGGCACAACCCACCAGGGCGCGCATGGGCCCCCAGGCGCGCTCAGGTGGGTTGTGCCCCCCTCGGGGCACCCCTATGGTACTTCTTTGGCCCAAGCTGTTTCTTGTGGTCCATAAAAATTCTCCAAAAAGTTTCGCTGCGTTTGGACTCCGTTTGGTACTGATATTCTACGAAGTAAAAAACAAGCAAAAATCAGCAACTGGCACTGGACACTATGTCAATAGGTTAGTCCCAAAAAATGATATAAAGTTGCTATAAAATGATTGTAAAACACCCAAGAATGATAATATAACAGCATGGAACAAGAAAAAATTATAGATACGTTGGAGACATATCAGCCCGCGTCGAGGGTGTTCCTCGAATATCCTTAATACATACGACATTATCAAGCCCTTCTGCCACAGTCTGCCGCCTTGCCCCTCGAGCCTTAATGAAGATAAGCAAATTTGATGCAATGTCAGCAGAGCTTCTGCAATCTAACCATTGACCGTGCGAGAAATTGATGCCACCCCTTTGCCAACAGAACAATGGTCAATGTGTGGCCGCTAATAATAAGGATCTCGCATGTGCATTAATCTGGACCGACATACCAGACCATTCACACACCGGCCCTACTCTTTCCAGCTAGAACCAACGGATCTGCAACACATCGTTCAGGTATTTAAGATTGTGAATTCCAAGGCGTCCCAGTTGATACGGTCTTCAAACTTGCTCTGAGGCACATCGCTGACCACCATTTGCATTGTCTGATCCCGTCCAAAAGAAACCTCAATGGATTTTGTTAATGCACTTGAACACCCACTGCCACAGATCCAAGGAAAGCATATGATATACTACTACTACAATGCCCGCCAGCACCGATTTGATAACACATGTAGGGTACAGAAGGACTTGATTGAACATCATTTTTAACACAAGTTATTAGATCACACATGGCATATTAAAGCAAGCAACAAGACCCCAAAGAAAACAAGAATTAAAAACCAATCCATGCATTGCAAAGAAAAGGACCAAAGAACAGGAAATAGAAACACAATTCGGTCCCAAACGAGGTCTCCACCGAGAATCATGTCCATCACCTCCAAGGACGAAACCACTTGGGATGGTGGTCTCGCTGCCACTCCATCGCCAGTTGCTTGCTGGAAGGAGTCGTAGACGCCTCACATAAATCTGAGCCTCCACGCTCACTCTGCTACCGCCTCCTCTGCCCTCTCCAGCTGACCCTTCGTGCGCTTGAACATCTTAAGATGGACGGCTTGCACAATCATCCTTACATCATCAACCAAATCCTCCATCTTCAAGGTCAACATCCGCGTTCTCCGAAGCGACTGTGATCTCAACCTTCTTCTCTTCGAGAATGGTATTCTTCTCTTCAAGCTTGAGCTTCTTCTCGGTCGTCGCCATCAACATGTTAAACCTCTTGGCCTTACATACCCCCCTGATATCGGAGCGCTTGATACATGCCTCCTTCTTCTTCGCCAAGATGTCCTTGAACCTCTTTGTCATCTTGGCCACCACCCCTATCGCCTCGCCTTCTCCTCCTCCCACTTCTTTCCCTAGAATCCTCTTATGACCTTCTTGGGTGTGACGCCCCCGACTTAATCGTGCACTAATCATACACGCAAATGCGCACGATCAAGATCAGAGACTCACGGGAAGATATCACAACACAACTCTAGACACAAATTTAAACATAAAGCTTCATATTACAAGCCAGGGCCACAAAGGCTCGAATACATAAGTCAGCGGAAGCAACAACATCTGAGTACAGACATAAGTAAACAAGTTTGCCTTAAGAAGGCTGAGCAAAACAATGACATCTAGATCAAAAAGGCGCAGGCTTCCTGCCTGGGAGCCTCCTATCTACTCTTGGTCGTCGGTCTCCACATAGTAGTAGACTCCGTCGGTGTAGTAGTAGTCATCGGCGGGATCAACTGGCTCCTGGGATCCGTCATCTGATCCCAGCAATCGGGTAGAGGGGAAAAAGGTAGCAAAGCAACCGTGAGTACTCATCCAAAGTACTCGCAAGACTTACGTCAAATCTATACTAAGTATGCATCGGTATCAAAGGAAAGGGGATGTATCTGTGGACTATACTGCAGAATTGCCAGAATAGAGGGAAAGTCCTAGCCTATCGAAGACTAGCATCTTGTAGCGTCTTGTAGCATTAGAAGAGTGTAGATTAGTATAACATAAGTAATAAGCATGTAGTAGCAATGCCCAGAGATCCTTCCTCGACTCCCTGCAAGAAAGCGATCCCGGAGCCATCATATCCATTTAGTGTCTCCAGTATCCAGTTCTAGTTGTAATAGATCGGGATACAATTCCGAGCGTCCGTTACCGTGGACACGGCTATTCGAATAGATAAACTTCCCTGTAGGGGTGCACCAACTTACCCAACACGCTCGATTAACTCCGGCCGGACACATTTTTCGGGTCATGTCCGGCCTTGGCTAATCGACACACCGTAGTCCTACCTAGGCTCAACAGAGAGGTTAGCACGCCGGTCTAAATCCTAAGTGCGAAGGGGTCATTGGCCAATCGCCCTAAGCACTCCTGCACGTTGCGAGGACGGCCGGGATCAGTCCTGGCTACCTCTTTATACAAAGCAGGTGCTTACGCGGACCACCCAGGTGCGTGCCGCTCAACTGTGATGTTTGTAGAGCTTTCAAAAGTTTCGTATGACGCCGAGTGCCCACTTTTATTCCCGCGTGGCGGTTAGTACGAAAAAGGCCAGAGGCCTACTCAGATCACATATCCAAACCCGTTAGTGTCTCGGGAGCGTGCAGAGACAATCAGTGATCCTGCCGCCCCGTCTCGAGGACTTACGGCAAGGTTCAGGCCCATCCCTCTCTAGGGCGGTCTGCCTGCCCGGTCGTGCCTCGTAATTATCTCGCGGGTACCCTCCAGGTCAACCCGACTCACAAGAGACTGTCGGGAACTCAGATCCACCTCTACCGGGGTGGTACCGCCTGTCCCTTCAGTCCCGCAGAAAATAGTAAATGGGGAATTGGTAAAGGTAACAGTGTGTCCGTAACATCAAAGGGAGATCCTAGGAATCACCCTCGATGGATTCCCACTCGATGTAGCCATCAAGGTGAACTTGGAGGAATCACCCCCGATGGTTCACACTTGAGGGACTACACGACAGAGGCATCATTGGAGGTGGGGAAAGATGAATCACCCTCGGTAACCCACAACCAACTAGCTATGCTACAGAGATATCATCAGGAGTAAGGTAGGAGGTATCTCCCTCGGCACTCGATAGTAGCTCTGCAGAGTCATACAACTAAGGGGTTGTGCGGTGATGTGTCGGTCTCAGCACGTCGATCACACTTGATAAAGTCATCCGGTAACAAAGTGGGGCAACAAGGACAAGGGTGAGGGGTCACTGATGGATCACTAACCAACCTATACTAAGCATATAGGATAACAGGTAAGGTAACAACAGCAGGTTACAAAAGTAGGCTATGCATCAGAAAAGGAGCTATCGAACAATAGTAGCAAAATCTAATGCAAGCATGAGAGAGAAGGAATGGGCGATATAGGAATGATCAAGGAGGTTTTGCTTGCCTGGTTGCTCTGATGAAAGGGGCTAGACGTCTGAAGCGTAGTTGTACTCGGTCGCGTCAGCGTTGGTCTCGGGGTCTACCGAAGAAGAAGAGGGGGAAGAAACAATAAATACAAAGCAAACAAATGCATCACATTGCATGACATGACAGTAAGCTATGCTAGGGGTGACCTAATGCAGTGCTAAGTGTTATAGACGGAGCGAGAAAATATCCGGAAATATTTTTTCGGCTCCAGGCATTTATCGGACAGACGATCCGGAGGGGAAGGTTCCGTGTTTGCAGTGTTAGAGACACATGACAGGTATGTGGATGGCATATTTGGATTCGTCATATTTTTCTGATCAATTTTCGTATATAAATTATTTGCATCCGAGTTACGGTTTATTTTCTATTAATTTTCAAAGTTTTAAACAATTTTTTGAAATTCTGGAATTAATATTACCTCGAAAACAGAGGGCTAAAATGCTAAGTACACCTGAAAGTGTACCCAGCCAGAAGCCACAGGGGCTGACAGTGGACCCAGTCAACTGGCCAGTCAGCAGTTGACTGGTCACTGTTGACTGGTCAAAGTGGGCGCCGGGGTCCCACCTGTCACTGACTGGGACTGCCCAGTTAGCAGGTTTGACTAGTCAACTGACCAGTGGGGCCCTATTGTCAGTGACACTGGGTTTTTTTTATTAGGTTTATTTTAAACTAAACTAGTTAATACCCATTGGGCCCACTTGTCAGTGAGTATTAGGGGGAGTGGTTAGTGACAAAATAGGCAGTTAGCGGCCGGGCCCACTGGTAGTGAGTCAGCCGGCTGGTTCAAACACGTGCGCGTGTCGGAGCGCGCCGGCGGTGACAGCGCGCGGCGGTGGCGCACGGGGACGGCGCTCCCGGCCACCTTTTGGCCCGGGAGAGGGCTCCTTCGAGCGCGGGCGACGAGCCACATCCGTGGCTAGCACGGACACGAACAGCAGGGCCGGCAACGACAAGTACGACTACGGCCGAGCGGCGGCGGCGCTCAGGCTCCGACAAAAACGCCGATGCGTGAAGCGAACGGTCGATCTAAGGGCACCAGCGGCACCTACGGGGCTCTAGGAACACGTTGGTGCATCGTGTTCGAGCAGAGGGGGTTCGGGAGCGTGGAGCTCGTCGACCATGGCGGCCGCCGCAGCTCGGAGCTCGTGGGGATGGCGATAAACGGCGACAATGAGCAAACGGTGAGAGGAGAAGTAGAGGGAAGCTCACATCAGAGCACATGGAAGGCTCGGTGGGTGGGAGGGAGCGCATGAGCGGCGGATCGACAGTGGCGTTACAGTGGATGCCGAAGACGGGACGATTGCGGGCATCGCTGGTAGTGCTCCCCGATGTCGATTTGGTGCTGCACACGATGAAGACGAGCCCGGTAGTCCTCCCGGACACCATGGAATGGCGAGCGTTGGCCGGTGGCCGCGTGGTTGGCGACGACGCGACCATGGAGGCGCTCGGGCGAGCTTGAGTGAGAGGGAGAGATGTAGGAGGGGGAGGAGAAGTGGCTAGGGTTCGATCTAGGGCGTCGGGGACGGCCTTGTTATCCACCAGAGGGCCGAGGGATGGCCTCCATGTGTCAGCGGGCGGATGGGCGGCACGCCCTCTCTGGTGAACAGAGGAAGGAGGAGGTGCTGGGGTGGGCTGTGTCGTGGGAACGATTCCGACAGTACGAAGGGGGTAGGGTAAAGGAGCATGATCTATCGAGATGCATATGGGTGACACGGTGTTTTAGCGAGTTCGGGCCTATCACGGTGGAGATAACAACCCTGCGTCTCGTGCTCCGGAGAGGCTTTGTTTTATCTGGGTATGTATCCGGAGATTACAATGTGTGTGAGAGAGAGGAGAACGGATCCCCATGCCTGAGCTAAGTCCGGAGACTAGAGAGAGAGAGAGAGAGAGAGGTGGAAGAAAGAGGCCCCCCTATGTCTAGTGGTGGGGGTGGCTTATATAGAGTGCGCCACCCCCTCACCTCCTATGTTACAAAGAAGGGCATAAATGCCATAATGTCAGATGATGCTTCGACTGCCTTGTCGACTGTCAGTCTTCGCATAACCGAGTGAGCCATACGATCGAGTGATTGATTGTCTTCCGAGTGGACGGTATGATGATATGTCCGAGTGGAATCAGGTACTCCGAGCGGAATGAGTTCGTCGAGTGGAGTGTTATGCTCCGAGTGCTTGTTGCCGTCCGAGTGACTTTCAAGTTGAGGTACATCTGAACGGCGATCTGGCCCAGGGGCCCAGTACAAAGTGTAAGGTGTCCATGGGTAGGGTCTTTAGGTCAGGCCTGTTACCCTACCCCCAATACATGTCCTCGTCATTAGCCCCCAATCGGTCGAGGTTGAGCGGGTCGAGTCGAGGTGAACTCCCAGATGAGTCGATTGCTACGGAGGCACTCATGAACTCCCTCTGGTCACCCGGCGGTCTTATCTCCGCTTGTTGCCTTGACGGATTCCGGACTACATGGTGTCCGAGTGAAATGAGCTCAAACGGGTCCGCGGAGGAGCGTTAAACTCACCTTATAGCAATTTTTTTGAGTGATTTGGAGCTGGTGCTGCATCGAGTAACTGATTACTCGGAATTTCTTCATGCCTGGAACGTGTCTTTTTTTGTTGTTTGGTCGTCACTCGGACCGGGCGGACCGTTCCGAGTGGATACCATTCCGGTGGGGGCACGCTGAGTGCACCCACTGGGTGTAGTCCCCGAGACTGCTGTCGACTGCGGGCAGTCGGCGGGAGTCTTAGAGCCTGTGTTTTTTTTGTTGTTTGGCCGTCACTCGGACCGGGTGGACCGTTCCGAGTGGATACCATCCCAGTGGGGGCACGCTGAGTGCACCCACTGGGTGTAGTCCCCGAGATCGCCGTCGACTGCAGGCAGTCGACGAGGGTCTTAGAACCTGTCTTCTGGTAAACCTCCATGCATTGGGCACGGTAAATATTTTTTAGTCTGAAATTGAGTCAATCGGATGGATCTTCAGGCGCTTGGCATGGTAAATAACCTCAGCCTGGAGCTGATTCAGTCGGATTGATCTTCATGCACTTGGCACGGCAAATAAATTCAACCTGGAAATGGATCAATCAAGCGAATCTTCGTGCACTCGACAAGATGACTCCAGGTAATGATTTGGGCGATCATCCGAGTGGACGGTGCTACCCTTATAGATCTTCGGCGGACCGAGCATGTATGGTCAGAAAAATATTCCTGATGTGATCAACAGGTTGATCAAATGGGCGTAACCCCTGAGGGCGGCATGGCCCAAGGCTGTGCGCAGCCCCCGAGTGATGCTTAAAAGAGGTAAGCTTGCTACAGAGTGCGATACAAAATTTGATCATATGAGTAACTTAGTCGTTCCCGTGTTGGGGGTGTAGTGGTGAAGACATGCACAACCGAGTGGCGACGCGCTGGGCGGCTGAGTTGTGAAGACGTGCACAACCAAGTGGCGACGCGCGGGACGGCCGAGTGGTGAAGACGTGCACAACCGAGTGGCGACGCGCGGGGCGGCTGGGTGGTGAAGACGTGCACAACCGAGTGGCGACGCGCGGGGCGGCCGGGTGGTGAAGACATGCACAACCGAGTGACGACGCGCGGGGCAGCCGAGTTGTGAAGACGTGCACAACCAAGTGGCGACCCGCGGGGCGGCCGAGTGGTGAAGACGTGCACAACCGAGTGGCGACGCGCGGGACGGCCGAGTGGTGAAGACGTGCACAACCAAGTGGCGACGCCCGGGGCGGCCGAGTGGTGAAGACGTGCCAAACCGAGTGGCGACGCGCGGGCGGCCGGTGGTGAAGACGTGCACAACCGAGTGGCGACGCCGGCGGCCGAGTTGTGAGGACGGCACAACCAAGTGGCGACGCGCGGCGGCCGAGTGGTGAAGCGTGCACAACCGAGTGGCGACGCGCGGGGCGGCCGAGTTGTGAAGACGTGCACAACCAAGTGGCGGCGCGCGGGGCGGCCGGGTGGTGAAGACATGCACAACCGAGTGGCGACGCGCGGGGCGGCCGAGTTGTGAAGACGTGCACAACCGAGTGGCGACGCGCGGGGCGGCCGAGTGATGAAGACGTGCACAACCGAGTGGCGACGCGCGGGGCGACCGAGTGGTGAAGACGTGCACAACCGAGTGGCGACGCGCGGGGCGGCCGAGTGATGGCGCGGGGCGGCTAAGGCCTAACGGCGAAAATGGTCCTCAGAGGAGTTAGTCGGATGCTTTCGAAGCTGATGCAGTGACGAGGTCGGTGTAACGTGGTTGCGCTGCGAGAAGACCGGTGTGCCAACTGATTCTGAGTAGGAACAAAGATGGCGCGCAGAGCGTCTGAGTGATCATGCAACTTAACGAAGTGGCGGGTCCGAGTGCACTCGTTGAAGTGAAGGATCTGACTGGTGTCGAAGTACTCGACCACTCAGGAGAGTGTGATTCTGAATGAGCTGCAGCCCCCGAGTGCGGTGTAGCCCTCGAGTGTGGCGTAGCCCCCGAGCATACTATAGGCTTCGACCGCGGTCCTGTCGGAACACGATTAATATAGTTCTGAATGGATAAATTGTAATTCATCGAGTCGGACTCGGGTAAAGGTGAGGAGGAGCTTCCGAGTGATGCTCGAAAGAGGCAAACTCGCAAAGGAGTGAAGTGTGCAGTTTTATTACGAAAGTGACTTATCTGTCTCATGCCTGACGAGGTCTATATGATTGATACGATGAAGAGGATTCCACAGAAGGGTCGGCCGGATGTGTTTGAAGTCAACAGAGCGACAAGGTCGGTGTTGTGGTGCGCTAAGACCGGTATATGGTGACCGAGTCTGAGTAGCGATGAAGTTGGCGCATAGGGCCGTCGAGTGGTCGCGTAACTTGTGTATAAAAAATAGCACAAGCCAACGTAATAATTTCTCGAG
Organism: Thinopyrum elongatum; assembly: GCA_011799875.1. Taxonomy (NCBI): domain Eukaryota; kingdom Viridiplantae; phylum Streptophyta; class Magnoliopsida; order Poales; family Poaceae; genus Thinopyrum; species Thinopyrum elongatum. The sequence continues at coordinate 565,434,040 of CM022298.1, forward strand.
GAAATTTGATGTGTGCTGAAATAATTTGTGTGAATTAACACCCATAGACACCCACTGGGAGTGCAAGGGGCTTGCTGGGTAACCAGCAAGAGTCAGAAAGAGCGAAGGATCCGCTCGAACTTGTCGAAGTGAAGGATCCGACTGAACTCATTGGAATACTGGCTCAAATAAAACGGAAGTGTAGTGTTTCAACTGAGTTGCAGCCCCGGAGGACCGATGCAAACTCGAAATGAAGAACGACACATGGTGTTCGTGAATGATATATGCGAAAAAATGGAAGTTGGACTCGGGAGTCACATAACCAGTACTAAGCAAGTATGTGAAAATAAGCAGCCGAGCGTAGAGGTACACTCGGTGGCGTGGCATCCGAGTGAACGTGAAGTGTGAATTACAGGACACTCGGGAACACGGAAATAACAGAATGTAGTGCATGTAGAATGACTTAGCTGTCTGAAGGCGCGCGAGTGGCCGAGTGGTGAAGATGTGTTCAACCGATGGCAATGCGCGGGGCGGCCGACTGATGTAGATGTGTCCCACTGAGTGGCGACGCGTGGGGCGGCCGAGTGCCGAGGATGTGACCAACCGAGTGGTGACGCGCGAGGCGGCCGAGTGGTGATGAGGTGACCAACCGAATAGCGACGCGCGGGGCGGCTGAGTGGTGATGAGGTGACCAACCAAGAGGCGACGCGCGGGGCGGCCGAGTGGTGATGAGGTGACCAACCAAGTGGCGACGCGCGGGGCGGCCGAGTGGTGATGAGGTGACCAACCGAATGGCGACGCGCGGGGCGGCCGAGTGGTGATGAGGTGACCGACCGAGCGGCGACGCGCGGGGCGGCCGAGTGGTGATGAGGTGACCAACCGAATGGCGCCGCGCGGGGCGGCCGAGTGGTGATGAGGTGACCAACCAAGAGGCGACGCGCGGGCGGGCCGAGTGGTGATGAGGTGACCAACCAAATGGCGACCCGCGGCGGGCCGAGTGATGATGAGGTGACCAACCGGTGGCGACCGCGAGGCGCCGATGGTGATGAGGTGACCAACCAGAGGCGACGCGCGGGCGCCGAGTGGTAATGAGGTGACCAACCGAATGGCGACACGCGGGGCGGCCGAGTGGTGATGAGGTGACCGACCGAATGGCAATGCGCGGGGCGGCCGAGTGGTGATGAGGTGACCAACCAAGTGGCGACGCGCGGGGCGGCCGAGTGGTGATGAGGTGACCAACCAAGAGGCGTCGCGCGGGGGGCCGGGCGTGGTGAGAGGTGACCCACCGATGGCGATGCGCGGGGCGGCCGAGTGTGATGAGGTGACCAACCGAATGGCGACGCGCGGGGCGGCCGAGTGGTGATGAGGTGACCAACCGAATGGCGATGCGCGGGGCGGCCGAGTGGTGATGAGGTGACCAACCGAATGACGACGCGCGGGGCGGCCGAGTGGTGATGAGGTGACCAACCAAGAGGCGACGCGCGGGGCGGCCGAGTGGTGATGAGGTGACCAACCATGAGGCGGCGCGCGGGGCGGCCGAGAGAAGGAGACGCGTCCCGTGGAGTGACGATGCGCGGGACGTTCGAGTGAAGCAGACGCGCCCCGCGGTGTGACGATGCGCTGGGCGTCCGAGTGAAGTAGAGGCATCCCGTGGAGTGGCGACGCGCGGGGCGGCCAAGTGATGAAGATGCGCACCGCGGAGTGACGATGCGCGGGGGTCCGAGTGAAGTAGACGCATCCCGTGGAGTGGCGACGCGCGGGGCGGCCAAGTGATGAAGATGCGCGGAGCGTCCGAGTGATGCGGACACGTCCAGCCGAGAGGCGACGCCGCGAGCGGCCGAGTGATGAAGATGTGCGGAGCGTCCGAGTGATGCGGACATGTCCAGCCGAGAGGTGACGCCGGGAGGGGCCGAGTGGTGAGACCGAGCCCAGCCGAGCGGTGACGCACGGGGCGACCGAGCGCCTGGATGTTTAATTGTCCAAGAAAACCTACACATTGCTTATCCGAGTGCAGAAATCATCCGAATGAAGTTGGACGTTTAGTTGTCTGTATGTGAAATGTATGAGGATGAAATATAAAAATATACTTAGCTTGTCAGCAAGCCGATGAAGACGTGTCTTCCGAATGGCGAGCACGGCGTCCGAGTGTAAACTTGTGCCTGTCCGAGTGTGCGGGAGTACCGGCTCGGAGTAGGGGGCAGCTGGGCTGGAACACAAGTCGCATGTGCCCTGGAGGCTTGCCCAAGTGGCTCCGGAAAAAGTGGACTAACGCCAGATTAATTGTGAGGCAGGCGCAGGAGGCAGCCAATTAATCTCGCATTGAAGACCACCACGCCTTTCTGTTTTCTGTAATTGGGCGCATTTATCTGCATGCACGTAATCAAGGAAGACGTGGCCCACTCACCTTGCATGGTTAAAGGAAAAGAGAGCACCATGGCCAGCAGCCGGCGACGGAGGGAAGAACGGCCGCGCCCGGAGGCCTGACGGGCTTCCTATTTCTGCGTTGCGCTGGGTCCGTGCGCACACCGTGGCGACCACGTCGGAGAAGCTGATGAGGGAGGAGTGCGCAGCGCGCCTGACGCCGGCGGGAGGGGCGCCCTCCACCATGGAACCACGTCGGAGAAGCTGGTGCGGGAGGAGTGTGCAGCGCGCCTGACGCCGGCGGGAGGGGCGCCCTCCACCATGGAGATCACTGTCGAGTGGACGGCCAGGCCGAGGAGCTCCGCGTTGCTGGCCAGGCTCGTGTCTGTGCAGAGCAGAAAGGGAGGACCACTGCACCATCGGCATCAAGCCGGCGGCAGGATTTGGGAACACCGCTGGAGGTGTGGTTGCGGCGTGGATGGACGCGTCAGAGGTCGGTGAAGCCGGGCGGGCGGCAGTTGACTTCATGGAGACGTCGGCGGTTCGTGATGAAGAAGACATGCGACAGTGGACTGGCCATGTCGGGAGCTCGGCCTCCATGGCGCTCGTCCGAACGGTGCCGTTGTTGCTCGCGCTCTCTGGTTGGTGTGAAGAAGACGAAGCGGGCGTCCTCCTCGTCTTGTATCTTTTTTCCCTTTCGATTGATCGAAACTCCACCGGTCTCGCATGAGCGCGTGTACAGAAAAAACAACCATTATTAGATTAAAGGTCGATTGTAAAGAAAAAGACAGGATCGAATGGAACTTCCTGATTTCTCTGTACGCAGAGTATCATGTCCCTCCGGTGAATGGAGCGATGTCTGGAACATCCTGAATCAAATTCTCCATCGATGATTGTTGATCGACAGACGAAGATCGAAGAAATAAAACCATTTGCATCGTGGCTCGATAGACGCCATGCCCCACGGTGGGCGCCAACTGTCGTGGGAACGATTCCGACAGTACGAAGGGGGTAGGGTAAAGGAGCATGATCTATCGAGATGCATATGGGTGACACGGTGTTTTAGCGAGTTCGGGCCTCTCACGGTGGAGATAACAACCCTACGTCTCGTGCTCCGGAGAGGCTTTGTTTTATCTGGGTATGTATCCGGAGATTACAATGTGTGTGAGAGAGAGAAGAACGGATCCCCATGCCTGAGCTAAGTCCGGAGACTAGAGAGAGAGAGAGAGGTGGAAGAAAGAGGCCCTCCTATGTCTAGTGGTGGGGGGTGGCTTATATAGAGTGCGCCACCCCCTCACCTCCTATGTTACAAAGAAGGGCATAAATGCCATAATGTCAGATGATGCTTCGACTGCCTTGTCGACTGTCGGTCTTCGCATATCCGAGTGAGCCATACGATCGAGTGATTGACTGTCTTCCGAGTGGACGGTACGATGATATGTTCGAGTGGAATCAGGTACTCCGAGTGGAATGAGTTCGTTGAGTGGAGTGTTATGCTCCGAGTGGTTGTTGCCGTCCGAGTGACTTTCAAGTTGCGGTACATCTGAACGGCGATCTGGCCCAGGGGCCCAGTACAAAATGTAAGGTGTCCATGGGTAGGGTCTTTAGGTCAGGCCTGTTACCCTACCCCGAATACATGTCCTCGTCAGGCTGGGCCTCACTGTGCACTTGAGGCCCAAGTGCACAGTGGGCCTTTTTCTTTTTCCCTTTTCTTTTTCTGTTTTCATTCTTCTTTTCTCTTTCTATTTTAGATAACTACTAAATGATTTTTTGTTACATGTGAGACTTATCACAAAAATACTTTACAATATTAGGGGGTTGTCCACAAAGTTTGGGGTCATCTTGAATTTATTTAAATTTTATTTGCATTTAAATGTAGTGGTTAAAGGCCGTTGTTCCACTAAAATAATTGACAGGGACAATTTGGGCATCCAAATGTAGTTGATATTATTTTTACCAATGCTTTGGGATTTTATGGAACCATGTCAACATTTTTGTTTCATTGTTTGAGGAAATATTAATTTCACTTGCAATTTAAATCTGAATTTGACTTTGATTTTTAGACAAGTGGTAATTTACATAGTAATCATGATGACAAGGCAATCATTAAGGGAAGATTACTGTAGCATGACACTGGGGGTGTTACATTGGGCGGCTCTTTTGTTGGGTCGGCTGGGTCACCCATTTCTTCCTCGGTGCCGATGCCGGTGGTCTTGGTGGAGTTGGCACTATATACACTAGATGATTCCCCGCAGCAACGCGCGGGGTATTTGAGGACTAATTTTAGAGAACCAATGCATTAACGATTCAAAGATTAAAATACCATGATATTCATAGAGAACCATAGTATGTTAGCAGTGCAAATTACACGTGGCTTGAGTTGAGGGAAAATTTAAGAAATGTATAGTAACAAAAGTTATATTGAATGCAAGTACTTGGTACAATATGTTTACAAATGTGGTTATATATAGAATAAATCTGTTGTTTATTAAAAAATAAATCTGTGGTCATGTGTCATTCACCTTTTTTTTAGTAGCCAACAGTGATAATGTGATGTTCATGCGGCAGTTGGTTACTGCAGTCTTCACCCTGAGATTTCCTTGTGATAGTTACACATACTTTTCCTTTTGTAGAATCCTTGAGCGGATTCATTGCGTGCATGTATCTGCTGTGTGCCTTTTTGGCAGAACTGATGGAAGAGTGACGTGAGGATTTCAGAGGCATGCATCCTGGAGTGCAGATGATGGAAATAAAAAGACAGAGCATTCGGCATCTCAGCAATTATGTATGGTGAGATTGTGCATACTATTGATCACGCTGTTGATCGCTAAAGAATTTGTATTGGCAGCTAGCATTTTCTGTGGAGTTAACGGCTCACAATGGGCTCTTAAGACATATTTTTTTGTGCAAAAACAATACTCTGAAGATATATAATCTATGGAGTTCTGCTAGCATTGAGAAAACATAGTCTGAACAAAAAGAAAAATATAAGTTCACAAACAGATCCCCGCAAAAAAAAAAGTTCACAAACAGATAACCCAACCTGCAGTGACCTATTGGTATATCAAAAATAAACATGTATAGAATTGCATGGGTGTAAAAGGAGTGAGCAAAAGTTAAGTGCACATGTTATTTTGGAATGACATAAAATTGGTAGAATGTTGCGACACAGGTACTTCCGGTTAACTCAAATGAATAAGATTAAGTTAAGTACCTGCCAAAAAGTGACTGAATTTTTTCAGTGATCAAGATTACAGTACAGGAAAATCTTTTGTCAATCGTATTTGAGATCCTGATTCAAGGGCAGAGAGGTTATCAGGGTCAGTGTTTTGTGTGTCATATTGATATGGGATTAATATAAAAATGCGTAGAGTGCATTGTATACATGCAAGCACAAACGAATAAATCTTTTTATTGCTAGAACACCCCGATCATAGGATAGTACAGAGATAATATCGAAGCCAATCTCTACATCAGTATTACATAATTGATGAATGATGCGTTTGGAAATTAAAACAAATTACAGGTGTGAGAAGTTGAAGCAGCAAACCTGAAAGTGATCAAAGTTTTGCAGTTATAAAGATTAGCCCCAATCAAGATTAGAGAAAAAAATTGTCAATCATTCACATGTGAGATTATGATTCAATAGCAGTCCATTCTTGTGTGAGGTTATATTGATTTGGGTAAAATATAACAGAAAGTGTAGACTGGACTGTATACCTGCAAGCATAAACAAACAAACCATGTTATTGCTAGAACATCCCAATAGTAGTGTAGTATACAGATAATTACGAGGTAGCTACATTAGCCGTAAGAAATCTACAACGAATTATCTCATCATAAAATACATAGAGTTAGTCTGTGTACGTAAAAGAATACAAATGCAGCAAGAAGCTAGCATCAGTGCCGGATTGCCGGCAGTTGGAAGGTTGAACATGAATCAAGAGAGGCAGCTAGATGGGACCATCCTGGAGAACAAAAATAAAGGAAGGATAAGAAAATAGATGCAACATTAAGGGTCTGAAAGCTCAAACATAGAAGAAAACATGCGTGCTTACCTCCTTGGGTTGAACGGAGTAAGAACTGCCAGATTGCCAGCAGGGTGCGGCCTGCATCTAAATCAAAGAGAGGCAGGTGCACAGGGCCATCCCAAACAACAACACTAAAGGAAAGGAATGAATCTAGATGCTTTGGGGGGATATAAATAGAGGGGTTATAAGAATCGAATGAGAACCTTGAAATCATCTGAGGAGAGGGGGGATCCACAACTTAGTTGGAGTGTATGTAGCAGAGGCCTCTGCACGGTGTACGGAGGCGTGCTGTGCCATGGGGTTGGGGCGAGGCGGCCGCACTTACATCCATGGGAGGAGGGCCACTTCCGACGTTGGTTGCCGGCGGTTGTGCGGCCGGCTTGGCTGGCGCGGATGGCCGGTGAAGGCAGGGGCCACCTCTGTGGGCGCATGAAGAGGATGCCGCCATATTGGGCAGCACGGAGGAAGAGATTACCGGCGGCTTGGGCGGCGTGGATGACTGATGGAGGTTGTTCAAGATTTTGATTGGAGTGAGGAGATGTGGACAGTGTGGGGGGTGGGGGTGGGGGTTGAGGATAAGAAGACGCGTCAGTTATGGAAGATGGAAGACCATGCGTATCGTTGGTTATGGAAGATGGAAGACCATGCTTATCGTTGGTTACGGAAGATGGAAGAGGAGCGATGCACACTAAATCAAACGTTTTATTGATAAAGAAAAGATCTATTTGCTAAGGTGGTAACGGCAGGCTGACATGGCATCACATGCATGTTAAGGCTCATGTGAACGCTGATGTGGCATGGAGCTGATGTGGACAGTGTGCATGTTGAGACAATTGGTAGTAGTGAGGATCAACTTCTTAAGAATGTAAGATTCCACTTGGGTTGCCCATTCAACTTCATCAGCTAATGCATGACGTCGAAGTTCTTCTTCTCCAACTTCGAGAACAAATTGTACGCACGGAAAGGCTACAAAGTAAAACATTGTCAAGAAGTTGCATATCTGTTCCGGCCAAATGACCAGCACATAGAGCATATCCAGCCAATAAGTTGCATATCCGGCCAAATGATCAACACATATAACAAGTTACTTGCTTGAAGATTTGCGCCCCACTTGGCCACCAACGATGAGTTGCTTCAAGTGTCCACAATATTTGGACACGACCTCTTGGATGAGATGCCATCGATGGTTGAGAGACTTCACCCCACGGTTGCGGATGATTTCGTCGACATAGGGCTCGAAATGTTTACTCTCACTGAACCAAGTGTGAAAGTTGGCCCAAAATGTTGAGCCCGTTTGCTGCATGCCATGGATCGGATCGATGCTAGTGGCCAACCATGCATCACACAACAACTCGTCCTTCCTCATGTTGAAGCTTTCTCATCTACCTTCTTATTTAGATCAGAAAAAATTCATCCGAATCAAGGTCATCGTCGCCGTCCTCCCTCTTGCTCCTGCTGGACGGTGGCCCAATTTGGCTATGTGTACATGCCCAGCTCCGTGCCCGGGTAGTTGTATGTGTCGGACTGGGTGTACGTGCCCGACTGCGTGGAATCCGAGCCATCCATCTGCCTATCCTCGTAGTAGCCTCCGCCTCTATCGTGGATCATCTCAAACATATGTCTGTCCGTGTCATCATACGATGGCTCGTCCTCTTGAGGCATACCATTGAACAACGTGCAGGCACCGAGATGCTCCACACTGAGCATCGAGAACCGGACAAGCGGTGGTGATGCAGACTCCGAGAAAATCAGCCGTGCCACATTGACGTCGACGCAATTAGGGTGGTTCCCAATGGAGGATGCCGGGGACTGCCTACCGAGTTGTTTGGTGGCGTTGAAGTTGCGAGGCTTCACGAAAGTTGTTCCTGTAGATGAGGTGGTGCTGGCGGCAGGTGGTATGAGTTATTACGCTCGTACCATGCACCATCTTGCACTCTGATGCAACTTTGCCAAAAAGGGAAGTTGCTTCATTCGACTTCATTTGATGGGATCTTGATTGGTTTCCGTCCATTTCCGCACAACAATAGGAAAAACGAGTTTTTTTCTTTCTTGAAGATTAGCTTTAGAAAGACGCCAAAAATATCAAAACCCGGTGAAAACCACATCACAACTCTCTTATAAAGTGGCAAAATATCGAGCCATCACCAAGCCCAACTTCCCTTCCCCCACCTCGGAGGCGTAGGAAGAATGGCCCAAGCGGATAGGCCGTCCCCATATCTGGGGCCTTAAAGAGATATTCAAGGGGGGTCGCCAGTGACGCCGCCGTCCACCCACTAGTAGAAAACGGGCCTTTAGTCCAGGTTCCAGAGGGCCTTTAGTCCCGGTTCGGGACTAAAGCCCCCCCCCCCCCCCCCCCCCCTTTAGCCCTGGTTCTGTTACGAACTGGGACTAAAGGCCCTCCACGTGGCCGCTGTCTGGAGCTCCACCTTTAGTCCCGGTTGGTAACACCAACCGGGACTAAAGGAAATTTTACGAATCTTTTTTTTTCTTAAATTTTTTTCCCGATTTTCAAATTTCTGAATTATTTTACAATTTAATCTCTATAATCACCCCTCATCACTGCTCAATTTAATCTATAATCTCTATTCTCTAATCACCCCTCATCATTCCAAATTGTCTAACTTCCCGGCCGGTCACCCATCCTGTCTTGATTAAGTAGTTTGACCACAGTTTGACCAGATTTGACCAAAATTCAAAAAAACTGAAATAATTATTTAGTAACACTAATATTCTTGAATAAGTAGTTTGACCATAATTTGACCAGATTTAACAAAAATTCAAAAAAACTGAAATTTGAGCATAACTTTTTTTCTTTTAGAATTTGAGGATTCTAAAAAATTGCTAAACAGCCTATGGCGGTGAAAATCGGATGCGGATTTTCATGCTGAACATTTTGATATATTATATGTTTTTTTCCGACATCGTATGCAAAAGTTATAGCCGTTTTACTTTTTCATAACACTTTTTTGCAAAACATGTCTAAATTTAAGTTTTTTAATTTTCCTAACTAGTAGATGTAGTAATATAACTACATCTCGAAGGATTTTATTTTTTGAAGTTTTTATCATTTTCTTTTGTTTTTTTCAAAACTGAAATGGCGATACACGCGGGGGGGGGGGGGGGGGAGGTAGAGTTTGAGACACGAACCCCTTTAGTCCCGGTTTGAGACACGCACCGAGACTAAAGGGCATCGTCTAATCTTTAGTCCCGGTTTGAGATACGAACCGGGACTAAAGGGCATCGCACCCACCCTTTAGTCCCGGTTCGTATCTCAAACCGGGACTAAAGGTCTCATTTGAACCGGGACTAATGCCTTTAGCCGCTCGAACCGGGACTAATGCTCACATTAGTCCCGGTTCGTAATGCAACAGGGACTAATGTGTATATTGAGCTGTGACCAAAGCTCTGTTTTCTACTATTAACCTCTGGCTCCAACCACCAAAGCGCCATGGACATGAGGATCACTGCCAATAGCCACCAAGAGCTACTCGCCCGAGATCCTACAGCCTCCACCAGCATGACATATTGTCAGTCCACCTCATAGAAAATCTAACTATACTACTAATATTACTACTATAAACATGGCTAGCACACCTCCTTCCCCACCCCAACTCCGGTCGGGAAGGGGAGCCCGGATGATGGATGGGTGACTCGAGAGAGAGGGAGAGAAAGACTAGAACTCTCAGGACAAACGATATGAGCAACCCAGGTATAGCGTATAGACCAATGCAGTAATATATGTTGTTTAGTCAATATGCGCATGGCTCGCATCAAACCCACGTCCCAGAGCGCTGAAAGCTCCCTATTTCTAGGGAGCTTAGAAGTTTAAATATTATAGTGATATGAGAAATCTATGTTTTAATAATAAAAATTCACAATTATACCCCGAAAGTGTTTGTCCAATCCTGAGAAAAACAGAAACAAAATTCAAAAAACATAATTATTTTTACAACAAACATTGCTTAGATTTCTTTCGCGTACAAAATTTTGTGATAAAATCACATTCGTGGAGTTCTAGACAAAAATAACAAAATCAATACTCGAAATCTCTTTCAAAAATAGTCTTTTTGGAGCATCTTTTGACCATTTACAGTAGGGAAAAATCCCTACTGTGATCTTTTTCATTATAAATTAGGGGTTAAAAAAGTTTACAAGGGGGCATGATCATGCGAGTTACAGTCAGTTAGTAGGGAACATGATTACATATATAATTATTACATAGTATCTAGCCAAGAAATCATGCCCTCCTTGATACTAGGCCTAGCCCTGATCATTGTGTCTTTGAAGTGTCTTGTGAAGTTGATCCTGCATTGTAGTAAGGAGCATCTTGTGTCTTCAAATATTTCATCATTTCTTTGGTTCCAAATGGCCCAACATCCTGTGATAAGAATTTCCATGAAGAAGTCCCATTTATATGTGTTCTTTTTGGAGCATTAATTTTATTTTATTTGTCCAAAGCATTAGGAAAGGTTTTTCTTTACGAAAATTCGCACATACGTAGAAGATTTAACAATGTTTGTTGCCAGAAAAAAAAAATTCCCTCTGACCCATATTGATTGTCGCTGCTTACTTTGTTTCTCCTTTTTTTAGAAAACTTACAATTTATTCATCTTCGATCATGATAGGACAACGAACATAAAAAATAATAAAAATTACATGCAAATTCGTAGACCACCTAGCGACGACTACAAGCATTGAAGCGAGCCGAAGGCACGTAACCGTCATCGTCCCTCCCTCGCCGGAGTCGGGAAAAACTTGTTGTAGTAGACAGTCGAGAAGTCGTCGTGCTAAGGCCCCATAGGACCAACGCACCAGAATAACAACCGTCGCCGATGAAGAAATACGTAGATCGAAAGGATCAAACCTGAAAACAAAAAAAGTAGACGAACGAAGACCGAATCCGAGTAGATCCACCAAAGACAACCACCGACCGAATCCCGCGAGATCCGCTGGATACACACCTCCACACGCCCTTCGGTGATGCTAGATGCACCATTGAGACGGGCTAGGCGAGGAGAACCTCATTCCATCTTCAGAAAGCCGCCACCGTCTCACCTTCATGAGCCGGACACAAATCCTAATAAAACTCAGAAAAGCATCTAAAACGAAACCCTCCCATCGACAAGGGCCGGAATCCACCATGCCTCCATGGCCTCTAGGGCCACCGGAGATGTTGCGGACCGACGACGATGCTGACAGGAGGCAGAGGAACCCTAGGCTTTTTTTTAGAGGCGGTGGCGGCTAGGTATCGAGGCTGCTTACTTTGCTTCTAACAGCACATGTGGTAAGATATTTTTTATTTTTTTGAGAAACATATGGTAAGATATTTGATGGACTTCTTTTGCGGGGAAGGGATGGACATGAGCCCAACGAAGCCCAAAATAAGATATGGCCGAGACCCAAGCCCATGACTTCTCAGCGGTAATTTTTCTTCTACTCCCTCTCAGACAGTAAGTAGTTCGTCACAGGGATGATAGACTCACGCTAACCACCTTCTTCCACTTAACCATCCAGAACCTGCAAACAGCGCACAACTTTAACCCCCCACCATCAGCCTGAAAACCCTGCAGCTCTCTGCAACGCCACTGTTCCGCACGCAGACGGCGGAAAGATCACGCACCTAGGGTTCGGCACCGCCCTCCATCGAAATCGGCGGCGGCGTCTCGGGCCCTCGGCGCCCTTCCCCGCAGCAATGCGACCGCCGCCCGCGGTGATGACGGCCTCCTCGTCGGAGAAGAAGGCGGCGAAGCGGAGGAGCGGACCACCGAGGCCCCGAGGGAGGAAGTCGCAGCTCGCCCTTCTCGGTGAGTGCCGTTCGCGAGGAGCAGTGAGCCCCCTTGTATGCTCGCTGTTCACTTGATTTGTTTGCGCTCTTTCGGCTTTGGGGTTCCATATTTTAGTGGCGGGACCTTGTTTTGGTGCTGCACCTGTAGTCTTTATTTAGAGTTGTTAGGATGTGGGGATGATTTGGATGTGGTGTGGTGCCTGGGGAATTAATTAGAGGGCCCTTAATTAGAAAAGGTGATCTTGGAAGCGAACCGAGAGAACGACATCCTAACTACTAGAGCTGCCAGTCGTGTGCTTTTTACTGCCGAGATGTAATGGTTGCCACTGTCAAAGTAATAAGATGACATTGCTCATGGACAATGTTCTCAGCAATGTTCTGACTAAAAGGTGCTCCTTTTCCATGTGCAATCTATCACCATGATGTCCAAGAGATGTGCAAACGCCATGTGATCATAAATGTCGTCTAGTTTCTTCTCACAGTAGAACGGGTACGAGTGTCAACTCTAAATGTCTAGAAATTTTACAGTCAAAGAACGTGATGTGTTTGTGCTCGTGTATAAGTATAACTGGATGTTACATCGTACTGCCGAAGTTTACTGCTTGAAAATTTCATCTCCTTTGATAGAAGGCTTGCCCTTCTGTGTGTTCATCAGGTGGCCCTGAATTTATGTTTTGATGATCAACAGGGGGGTGCTCACCTGGAAATGCATTTGCTCCACATATACTGCTTATCAACCGGGGAGAGGTATGCAGCTGCAGGCACCTACCCATCTTCTTAAGTTGCAAATTACAAGAAAAACTCCTACTTTTATTTTGCTTTGTGTATGTGTGTTGTTTTACTGTTCATTACATTAGATTAATATAGCGCTTCAGCTGCTGAGGAATGTTCCCATTTTCTCCGTCTAATCTGGTTTATTCTGTTTCTGCTTCTATGGGTCTTGAACCTGTACATAATTGACTGTATGATGTGAATAAATTACAAAATTACTTTGTGATAATTTACTGTGTGATCCTTGATGTGTGAAAATAGCAACTTCACTATTTTTAGTTTACTGCTCTTTGGAGTGTATTATCTGCAACATGATCAACGTTAATGTTTGTCCGCTCTCCTTGTTCTCTAGCAAATTTCCTAATTTAGACGAGTGTGAACTTCATTCTACCAAACTGCAGGCTGTCAACATTAATGTAACACATATTTATTTGATAAGGCCCGTAGCATTTCAAACAGAGCTTCAGTGTACTTCTATCTGTATGTGCTTGTGCAGTGCAGTCTGTACAGGATCTTCTTTTCATCATGTTCTATGCACTGAGCAAGTCCTTGATCAATATATGATGGACCAAAGAATTTTGCTCTCGTCAGGCTTCTGCACTGATCTTTGATGTGGCCGTGTTTATGGTCTCAATATGTGATCGAAATTTCATTTGCTTTCTACTTTTATCACTCAGTTCCTATTTCTAAGGAAAATGGGTGTGGTTCAAATTTTGTGGCAATAGAAGATTCATTGAGTGCACACTGTTCATATGTTGTCGATAATTTAACAGCAATACTGAAAGTACTTTATGCACAGGATATTACCTCCAAGATTATGCTGTTATCAGAGCTGCACTCCAAATCCATCTGCATTCTATCAGCCAATGGCCCATTATCAGCTATGACCCTCCGTCTATCTTCACATTCAGGTGGCCTTGACAATGCAGTTTACCAGGTTCGCCTCAGTGTCCAACATTGGCTAGTGGCTACTAGTATTCCCCCATTTTCAGCAGTTAATGAATTGCTTGTCTTATATCAGTTCGATGTGTGCTAATAGACCAGTACAAATTCTTAATCCCCTTCTGTAGCATGGGAGAAAAATGGTTCCCCTCCTTCAGTCCATTTTATATCCTAAAACAAAGCATTTCCATCTCTTGGTCTTACTTTGAACTGATTTTGCAGGGTCAGTTTGAGATAATTTCACTAAAAGGCTCTTATCTGCTGTCTGATGAGGGTGGCTCAGGAAACAGCAATGGGGGTTTAAGCATTATGGTTTCTACTCCTTGCGGCAGCTTGTTTGGAGGTAACGTTGGAGGGCCGCTGATCGCTGCAGACCCTGTGCAGGTACATGACATAATTTTGCCACTTGCCAAGTAGAACTGCAGGCACATGCCACAGTAAAAAAAAAAAAAACTAATGCATAAATTCTCCAAACATTTGCGGTGACACAGTCGATGACATCTTCCTGATGTTCTTTTCCGTCTTTGTTCTCTCTTGTGCAGAAGCTCACAGAGTGAATTTTTGTATCGTGTTTTGTTACCTCAGGTAATTGCTGGAAGCTTCAATTACACGGTGACAGAGGAAAAGGAGACAAAGACCAGTGACAGCCAACTTAATGAGCTGAAAGTACCTTGGGAGCTGGATGCAATGCCTTATGAACCATTTTCACCTTTGCCTCTGTTTGGGTGGTCCAGGATTGAAGATGTCAAACTTGATCGCCATGACTTCGACCTGACCAATGGTTAGCACTTGGCTTCACCATGCTGCGATATATGCATGAAGATAATACATGATGGAGATATAACGTAATAGTTGCAAGGGCAAGCTGTTAAAAACTTTGGTTTCCAAAACTCAAATTCGCGGAGGAAAAGTAGTTCTGAATTCTAACTAAGACTTCTAGAGACGTGTAAAATTGATATGTCGTTTGCTAAGTCGGGAACAACAGTGTAGTTCCGGAGACTTACATCATTGAGAGCTATAAACTAGTCAGTTTATGTCGAAGGATTATGAAATGCACATTCAGATGACAGAAGCGTCTTCTGAACATTTGTGATACGTGGGATTTATCTATGCTATCCATGATTTTGGCACAAAACTAGGCTAAGTTTCTGTGCTCTTACCACCTATTGGTGGTTGCCGCTATTAAATGCAGAGTTGCATCATGCTATCAAGCTGATGCAGCAGTGTGAGAAATTATGTTCTTCAGAAACTTGACCAGACAACAACACGATCCAATGAAAGGCATACCGAACAGCTACAATTTTTTTTTTAACACAGTACAGACGCTACAATATTTGAATTCATTCATTAACACGACATATACAACAAGTACAGAGTAGGATGCTGAAAATATAGCAGATGCAGCCTCTGAAATGCTGGGTACAGATTTTTATTTCAACACAACATTATTCTTGTTTCTAGAGTACAGAGTGCCGATTTCTCTAGAGGCTCCAGCCAGCGGCGGGTCTAAGAGCTCCCAAGCAGCTTCTTGATATCCTTCTGCAGATTATACAAAGCAAGTGTTATGTTGATCGCTAGTGCTTCAGGATTAAGCATGTGCAAGGGGATGTGAATCACGGTGCACTGTTAGTTACCTCAATGCTCAGGGGGGAAGTGGTCGGGGCATAGCGGTCTACAACGTGACCCTCCTTGTCAACCAAGAACTTGGAGAAGTTCCACTTGATACTGTCGCCGAAAAGGCCACCTTTGCTAGACTTCAGGAACTTGTACAGGGGAGAAACATTGTTGCCATTGACGTCAACCTGACAGAAAATACAAACTAAGGCTCAATACCCCCGCATAAACCTTCTTGGATGGATTGTTCTTAAGATAAAATGGAGATTCATGGGCATCCCACTGAAACATTTGCAACATTATCACACTGAAACAGATAAATGCATTGCTTTGGCCTAGGAAGATCACAGCACAAATGTACCTTGTCGAAAATGGGGTACTCGGCCTTGAAGCGAGTGCAGGCAAACTGAACAATCTCATCATTGGTGCCTGGCTCCTGCCCACCAAACTGATTGCATGGGAAAGCCAAGATCTCAAAGCCTGTAAACCACAAATTGGCAATAGAACACAGAGGTTAGCATCCAACAAACCAGAGTTTGTTGTGTAAATCGGCTAACTAGTACTCCCTCTGTAAAGAAATATAAGAGCGTTCAGATCACTATCTAAACACTCTTATATTTCTTTATGGAAGGAGTACAGTATTAAGCAATAAGCAGATTAAACCCAGTAATCCATATGACATAGATATAATAACAAGGTAAGGGTATAAAAAATAATGCATGAAGAAAAAACCTTGGTCCTTGTACTTCGGGTACAGCTGGCTCAGCTCGGTGTAGTTGGAGTTAGTTAAGCCACTGGAACAATTGGTCACAGACAATAATTAGCAGCGTAGCTGAAGAAGTAAGGTTTTCTATGGAACTTATTTAATGAAGTTGATGTTTAAGGACGTAGACAATCATTATTTTGGAGAATCAAGTAGGACACGCATATAATAATTTTCATTTGCTGCGGACCAGACAAAATAATTTGATTCAACGCACTGCCTGTAAGTTGAAGATATCTCATAGCCGAGCTGAAAATGAAGAAGGATGGGATGGGATGCGAGGTTACAGGTCGTACGTACCACTGGGATGCGACGTTAACAATGAGAAGAACCTTCCCCTTGTAGACGCTCAGGTCGACGTCCTTCCCGCTTGAATCCTGCACACCAAGGAAAAGCCGTTCAATACAGTCGTACTACGGCACAATTCACCTAAGCGGCTTCAGAAATCTGGTCAGCGAATTCAGACGGTTCGGCAGTCTAAATCCAACGGATCGGCAGAGAAATTCACACGAAGATCCACCCGAACAAGGAAAGCGCGAAGCAGGCGCACCTCGAGCTTGCCCGGAGTTGGGAGCAGGCCGAGCAGGGGATCTAGCAGCGTGTGAAGAAAAATACAGAGACCGAAGGGGAGGGGAGGAGAGCGGGGATGACCTTGACGGTGAAGTCGTGGACGGAGGTGGCGGAGGACGCGGCGGCCATGGCGAGATTCCCCGTGCGACCTGACGAAGGCGGCGTCGGTGGGATGGCTGCGGCGGAGATCGAGCGGGCTCAGAACTCAGGAGCAAGCGGGTAGTTGGGAGTTTGGGGGGAGGCGGTAGCGTGGAGACGATGAGATGGGAAGGTGGGCCGGGACGTCACAGGTACATTTATAGGGCCAGGCCCACGGCCGGGGGCAGGTTGGGTCTTGGAATCTTGTTATGGACAGAGGTGTGAACGCTCGCAGCAGTGAATAATAATGAAT
The DNA here is from genome assembly GCA_011799875.1 of Thinopyrum elongatum. NCBI lineage: Eukaryota > Viridiplantae > Streptophyta > Magnoliopsida > Poales > Poaceae > Thinopyrum > Thinopyrum elongatum. The sequence goes on from CM022298.1 coordinate 565,451,247, forward strand.
GCGTGTGGCCCGCGACGGAGGAAACACGTAGCCGCCGGGGGCCGTCCGTGCGAACGGAATCAAGCGCTGGGGTCAACTTGGGCGGCTGAGTCATCGCCGTCCGATCGGATCGGACGGTCTCGGCGCATCGCTCATTTCGTACGCGGAGCTGGTGATGGTGGGAATGCAAAATCCGCAAATGTCGCACAAGCTACTGGAAGCATCCCTGTACCTGTACGTGGTCTTGTGCAGGTTCAGTCGCCATACGTGGACGGCTTTCATGCATGTCGTATTCTCGCTGTCATGAACCTGACAAATGTTGTCGTCGGCATAAAAATAAGAAGAAGAAGGACTCGCAAATCCTGAGACGCGACACCGTGCCGGAAAAGAGTTTGCGGCTGCAATCGCGCCGCGGCCGATCACCATCGATGTCCGGAAGGCACCAAGCTTCTGGAAGCATCATCCGGCGGCGGCTGGATCGGACCAAGCGCGGTCACGCCTCCTGCATGCAGATGAGATGAGATGAGATGGGCATGGCTTTGACGGAGCAACTCACGTGGACGTGGGCAGCTTTCAGCGCAGCATTTTACTCCTGTGGCTCCGGCCGTCCCGCTCACGCAGTATGGTATGGTCGTCGTCGCTACTCGTTTTTTTTTTTGACGTTGCCGTCGTTACTCGCTCGCTAGTGAGTAGTCACACGTACTAGGCGCAAATTCGCAAACGATCACAACAGGAATCCGGAGTTCCGTTGCGCGTTTCGGGCCTGGCATAGCGCCACGCATCACGCATGACGCACGAATTGAATGGGCCGGCCTAGAAGGGCCGGGCGGATCTGCCCGCCCCGATCGATGCCGGCGGTCGGTGGGCGAGCGATACGGTCCTCCCCTTGTGCTTGCGAGATGCCGCAAAGCAGCGCGTCAACGACGAATGGCTAAGCTAGCGAGCAGCAAAACAGCATAATGAACGATGTGTTTGAGAACTGAGACGGACGGTCGGACGTCGACGATCAGGTTGGATGACGGTGCAACCATATATGATACAGTATAATCCAAGCAAGCAGTGAATATGAAAAGGTTGGATGGATGGGCGACGCCTTGGGCCGTTGAGAGACGTGGACGGCGTGCTGCTCGCCGGTCGCCGTCTGATGGACGGGCCACAAGAAGGTCGACACGGCAGGCAACCGTGAAGAACAGGTAGAGCTTTGTTTGATGGATCCGGTCTAGCATCTTTCGCGCCATCTTTGCTGCGACCTGTGTCTATTACTACTACTTTACTAGCAGTATCATCATCGTAGGAAAAAAACACCGGCTTACTGCGATCGCTTTATAATCATCTGGAAAGAAATTAAAGCCGTGTCACTTTATATCAGGTTTCTTTTGGTCGCAAAGTTACATCCGATGCTCATTGCGTTCTTAACCGGCTTCGTTAGGTGGCTGGCATCGCATCCCTCAACAGGGAGGACAAGTGGACAACGCACCGTGAAGAGGCATGCTTCTTGCCGGAATATAGCGCAGTCACAGAGCACCATCTTTACTTATCGCTTTCGAACTTGACCCCGGTCAGTCACAGCACCTTGACGGCCCCTGACCCCTCCCAAAGTCGTTCAATTCCCTCCATCAAAGGTCAAAGTTGCGATCTAGTAGTGGACTACTAGTAGTATGATACTCCTACGTAATTTATTCCTACCTGTTAAAGCCAACCGGCCGGTACAGCACAATACTGGCATATAATGTAACTTGTAAGAACACTCATTACTAGAATTATATACATTTTCATCAGAGGACCGCTGGTCTGCTGCTTTGTCATTCTACCACGTTTGTTACAGATATCTACAGCTTATTCTACGTATACTACTGTAGTATACGACGGTCCTCTTTCTCTATTTCTGTCGCTCCTGTGTGATCAACGGCCTCTTGTAGTACCTCAGCAGCAGGGACCAGCAGACGACGCTGACGGAGGACGCCGCCATGGCGGCGCCGGCGACCCACGGCGGCAGCCGGAACCGGGTGGACGGGAACAGCACCCCCGCGGCGATCGGGATGCCGATGACGTTGTAGCCCAGGGCCCAGACGTAGTTCATCCGTATGCGGAAGAAGGCCTTCCTGGACAGGTCGATGGCCGTGATCACGTCCTCCAGGTTGCTCTTCATGAGCACGATGTCCGCCGCCTCGATGGCCACGTCGGTGCCCGCGCCAATGGCCATCCCGACGTTGGCCGCCACCAGCGCTGGCGAGTCGTTGATCCCATCGCCAACCATTGCGACGGTTCTTCCAGACAGCTGCAGCGATCAATCAAAAGATTTAAAGGCAGTGAGTGGATGCGTGGCTGTATCCTGTTACTGTGTGACAGCACCATCAAAGTAACAAAGCAAAGGATATGGCCCTTTGAGATAAAGCAAGGATATCTAGCATAGCTCACCTGAAGCTCCTTCACCTTCTCAGCCTTCTGCTCCGGCTTCGCCTCAGCTATGATGTTTTCGATGCCAACCTCTTTGCCGATGGCGTTGGCGGTTCCCCAGTTGTCCCCGGTCACCATTATGCACTCCACCTTCATTGACTTGAGGTATGATATCACTTCATGGGCGTTCGGTTTTATCGGATCAGACACAGAGATTATGCCCACTATCTCTTGATCCATGGCCACGATGATCCCTGTGTGTGCCTTCTCTTCCTCTTCCATGAGGATTTCTGAAGCTTCCACAGGGACATCAATGTCTAACGACAGCATAAAGCTCTTGTTGCCCACGATGACACTCTTGTTGCTGATCTTTGCCTTGACACCGTGTCCGGTGACTGAAATGAAATCCCTTGCTTCAGGCCAGATATGGGTTTCTTCCGGGTGGAATTTCTTGGCATGCTCCACTATCGCTTTCCCCAGCGGATGCTCACTGTTGTCCTGAAAATCAATGAAATTTAAGCAAGGTATCTTCCCAAGACAGTACAAGAAAGTCTACTAAGAAGACACTGCAGACACAAAGTATATAGTTAGAAAGCATACCTCTGCTGCTGCAACATAGTCATAGAATTCACGTAGGACCATGTTTTTAAAGAGCCTGGTATTGACGACAATAGGCTTCCCAATGGTTAGTGTTCCTGTCTTGTCGAAAACAATGCAGTCCACCTGTAAAATCTCATACAAATAATGTTTCTCAACAATATGAAGGAGAATATGCTAAGACGTTTTCACTTTTATACTTATTGTTGATACCTTCTGCGCACTCTCCAGAGCTTGCCCACCCTTGATCAGAACACCTTGCGAGGCACCGACTCCAGTCGCAACCATCACAGCAGTTGGAGTTGCAAGTCCTAGGGCGCAAGGGCAGGCGATCACCATAACTGATATCCCGAACTGAAGAGCTAGCTGAAAGCTATCCATGGAAGATGGTATCCACGAGCTAGGGTAGCCATGAAACCTCCCAGCTAAGAACCATGTAAGCCAAGTAAGCAAAGAAAGAAGGATGACCTGCAAGCGTAAAGCTGACTGCTCAGTAGAGTACTCACAAGAATATGCAATGTTATTCGATTAACACAATGTAACTGAAACTCACCAGGGGGACAAAGACTTTGGATATCTGATCAGCAAACTTCTGCACAGGTGCTTTTGCCATTTGGGCTGACTCTACTAGCCTTACAATCTGTGCCAGGGCACTCTCTGATCCAACAAATGTTGCCCTGACATGGAGCACACCATTCTCGTTCACCGTCCCTCCAATCACAGTGTCGCCCTTCCTCTTTGCCACGGGCCGTGATTCTCCGGTGATCATGCTTTCATTCACATGGCTCTGGCCCCGAATAACAAATCCATCGGAAGCAACTTTCCCACCAGGTATGACTTTGATCACATCATTTTTCTGAATCAACCGACTGTCGATCTCTTTCTCTCTTACAACAATCCCTTCGTTGTCATATATCAGCACAGTTGCAGTTTCTGGTGCAAGATCCATCAGCTTGGCAATAGCCTCAGAGGTCTTTCCTTTTGCCAAGATCTCGAGGTATTTTCCAAGGAGGATAAATGATATGAGCATGGAACTTGTCTCAAAAAAATCAGTTGACATATAATTCTCAGAAGTGGCAGCTCGGAGAACCGAGTAAACTGAGTAGAAGTAGGCCGTGTTGGTCCCTAGAGCAATGAGCACATCCATGTTGGGTGAGCCATGACACATTGCCTTGTAAGCACCAGTGTAAAATTTGCGGCCAATTACAAACTGTACAGGTGTCGACAAAACCCACCGCAATAGTTCACCGATGCTCATCATGTTGACAACCTTTTTGTCCAGCCCATCCTTCAGCCCTGGGATGTACATGAACACCATGGAGGTTAGGAACACTGGGATTGTGAAAAGCAAGCTCCACAAAAAGGACTGCCTGTACCGTGTTATCTCCCCATTTCTATGCTGCTCTCTTCCATCGGCTTCCGGATATATTGATACAGCAATATGATCAGATCCAGATGACTCGATGACTTCGATGAGATCTCGCGGACCTGTTTGGTCCGGCTTGTAAGAGATGGTTATCTTTTGGAGCTCGGTATCGATTTTTATGTCTTCCACACCAGGAAGAGCTTGGACAGAACTTTTCACTATCATTACTGATCTCTCGCTGAGAATGCCATCCACTTTGAGGTCTATCCTGCTCCGATCTTCTCCTGCGGTGACCAGTATTGCCTCAAAGCCAGATTCTTCAACTGCATTGACTAGTTGGATAGCAGCAACAACCCTGTGATTATAACGGATTTCTGCCTCTTCAATGGCCAGTGCAACAGAGGCTCTCTGAACCCCTGGAACAGCTTGCAAGGCGGATTCAACTGTGTTTGCACAGGACGTGCAGGTCATTCCTTTTATGTGCAGCCTGCATACTAGAATGCTCTTTTCCTTAAGCTCCTCGTCAATCAGTTTAGCTCCAAAACCAACATCTTCAATGGTTTCCCTAATTTTTTCCTCCTGTAAAAAAAAGGCAGTCATGAACTTTGATCTCCAAATAATTATCGATAACATAGACACGAACTCTGTAAGAGCATGAAGTATTATTAATGAAGGAACATCTATATGTACATGCACAATTGTTTTCAATATTTCTTGAGGTTTCAAAAAATAAAAGGGGCTCCGTGTAGCCCAGGCTCACTTTCGACTTTTCACTATCTTGGCCTTTTTTTAGGGGGGGATCTTGGCCTCTTATTTGCTATACTTTAGCCATAGATGGTACTGCTATATTGAATAGGACACCTAAGTGTGGCACTATCTTCTAGCTATTACTGATTAAAGTTACTAGATGGAGCAAGAAATGACATCAGCCCAATCATAGGTGCCATCCAACAAGGAATTGTGTGAGCAAGCAGCCATTATGTTGAAATAGAGATGAACTTTTTTGGATTCTAAAATTCTAATCAAATGAAGTATCTCTCGTCATCCAACTAGAATAGTGCACTTACCCTGCAGGAAAAGGACTTCCAACAATAGGAAAAGTACCCCTATCATACCAATAATTTTCACGATACTGATAAAAAGGTTATGTACTTCCTGTTGTCTTCAAAAATAACAGTTCTTTCTTGAAAGATAATCAGAGATAACATTGGTGGGGGCGGGACAAGATTGCACCCGAAATGCTCCACTGATGAAAGAAAGTAATCATGAGATGCAAAAATTTCCAGAATAAGAAAATATTTACCAGCCTGAAAGTTTAATAATCAGTTGACATATGCTCAAGTCTAGTGGGAGGAACACCAAGAACAGATAAAAAAACTTGAAGTTATGCAACAGAATGCACCACAACCCAGTTAGAACGAATAAGGATGCACTGTGGGAAAGAGAAAAGGGTCGCTGGAAGTAGATCTTTTTTCCATGTGACCACCGTGTACATAGGTAGCCGGGTTCCATTACTTCAGCAGAGGCACAAGAGTTCACAAGTTGAAAACATCCTAGTAAAAGTTTTTTGAGAAGATTGATACCTAAGGGTAACAATCTCCAGAGGTAAGACACAAACTTTAGTTGATAAACTTTGAGATTCTGTCGTTGTACATACATGGGCATATAATTTCTGGCTTGCAGAAAAGGTTATCTGCGTTTGTAGTTGAAAACTTGTAAACGTAAACAATAAGTAGGAATCATTAATCTATTTTCCCAAATCAAGCTTCATACTGAGTCTGCAGACTTGATCACATCACAGTATTTACAATTGGGAATGTAATGAGAAACCAAATCGACCACTCTATGTTTTAAAGGCACGCGAAGTAGTTAGCAGTTTCACATCAGAAGCAAAGTTGTCTACCTGTAGCCTTCTGAACCACACAAACTCAATAAATGCAAGAACTTTCAGGGCACCACCACCCCTTTAAAGGTTTCTCATCTCAAAAAGAAAACCAATTAAGGCCACATGATGCTATTAACCGTACGTACCAGCATTGGTTGTTTAGCAGGAGTTTTTGTTTAGCCTCTGCCAATGTATTCTCCCAGATATATACTGCCTAAATCCCCGAAGTAGTTGCACAGAGCGACACATTTGCCTCTATAAATCTATGGTCTATCACCTCGCAAAGTTGCCAATGCTCCCACTATCAGCCAATTTTGTGAGGCTGGGACCTCCTAAAGCTAAAAATGCCCGTGTATCAGTTTTCAGGGTTCCGGTAAGGAAGCAATGCATGTGACTTGACGTATAAGCACAGCACCCACCACGCCCAAAGGATGAATCCTTGTACTCATCTACAACTGTACATCAAAAGTATGCACAGCATTTTCACTGATAAAAAACCTCAAAATAATCACACGCGACCATCTAAAATCCTAAATTCATCCGACCCCACGGCCGACCCCCCTAAAATGCAACTGCCGGCGGATGTTGAGCTGAGCGTGCTTAACAATTGATGAGGAAGGGCCCAAAAATCAGGGTGCTCTGCTCACCGAGACGAATGCCGGGTAGAAGGCGACCTGCGCGCGGCAGCCGAGGACGTCGACTGCGGCGTCGTGGATGCCGGGGAGCCGCTTGACGGCCTTCTCCACCGACCCCGCGCACGCGGCGCATGTCATCCCGGTCACCGCGAACAGCGCCACCTTCTCCTCCTCCTCCTCGGCCGCCCCCGCCGCGGCCTCCAGATCGCCGGCGACCGCGGCCGCCTTGGTGCGCCGCGGCATGGACGCGTACCGCGGCCGCAGCGCGAGGCGGTGGCCGCTCCCCTCGGCGCCGCCGCCGCGGAAGCAGGCGAGGAAGAGGGCTCGATTGCCCGCCGCCATACCGAGAGAGGGTTTCCGTCCGGGAATGGCGATCGCTGGAGCTCGCGATGATCACTGGGGAGTTGCTTGAGAGTGCTTCGGACATTGCCGGATTTATAGGGCGGGGAGGGTGGCGCCGATCGTGTGCGCTTCTTTTTCCCGAAAATGAGATTGTGGGAGAGCGTCGTTAAAGCAAAGCGAATTCATAGTGCTCGCATCGTCGGACTAGAATATGGCTACTAACACGTCAGTCGCGTAGGCAGGTGGAGAATTCCGGTATAACTGATTAGAAAGATCAAATTGCAGACACAAGCAATATTGTTTGGGTTCCGTCGTGTGGCTAACACATGGTGTACACGGCCTTGTACTTGTAGGGCACAACACAAACGCTGGCAACTTTCATGAACGAAACCTACGCCACCGCAATCTTTTCTCTCTCCGGTCTCTCCAAATTATATACAGGGCAGTTCTTTTCGGCGATTCTCTCAGAATCACCCCTCTTCCTAACTTCTCCCAGAATCGTCACTCCATATTTTTTTTAAAAATCCTATCTAATTAGACCTTAATTAGCTAGGATTGTAAAAAATATATGAAGTGGCGATTATGGGGGAAGCTGAGGAGGGGGGCGATTCTCGGAGAATCACCCAAAAGAATCTCTGTGTATGTCTTTTCCCTAAAAACCGCATCAATAGTCACTTATGCTTTCTCTCCTAACTAGAACAATGCACGTGCGTTGCAGCGAGATATAAATATCTTAGTACGTTAGCTTGTGATTTACCTGCCCATAATATGCGATTGTGTAAATAAATGTTCATCAAATTCTGTTCGTGATTTACCTTATATTTTGATCAGAAGTGATTTACCTTGCCCAGAGTATGCGATTGTGTAAATAAATGTTCACCAAATTATGTCAATGATTTACCTTATATTTTGATCAGAAGTTTGGTAAGTAAATGAAAGTGAAATTGGTACAGAAGATAATTAAATTAAGATAATTGATTATTATACGGAGAAGGTTGGATGAAAGGTTTTAAGTCCTTTGTCCAACCTTACAAACTCTGCCTCACTCTTCTCTCCCTCTATTTGTTTTAATTTCATACTCTTATCTTTGTCTTCTTACCTCTTTTTCCCTTGAAAACCACATCAATTATCCAACCTCTTATTTATTTACCAAATAAAAATTATTTTTCTTTGGTAAGTCAACACGTTTACCAAATAAAATCCTATTTTTAAAACACAATCACACTTATGTGGGGCAGATAAATCACGGGATAACCTACTAGAATAGTTATGCCCAGGTTGCAACACACGAGCAATTAAAACATGGGTCTGACTATCTCTCATCTAGATGTGAGATAAGAGCATCTTCAGCCACATACCTCTAATTCGACCCCTCAAACACCCGCGAACGCGCCCGGTCGTGTCCGGTTTGAGCCCTTATTTGTCCATCTGCGCAGCCACAATTCTCATTTTCTTCCTCATATGTCCGGTCGCTTGCACGTGATTGGTGGAGATGAAGAGAGAGAAAGAAAAGAATGAATAAAGAAAAAGAAAAGGTGGTCCAGGGTGGGGCTGCGTCCTGCGTGACGGATTGACCGGGCTCGCCTGGGCGTGTCCGCGAGCCCTCATATCCTCCCCATATTTGAGATGGATATGAGGGTTCGCGGACAACCCAAACATATAGGGAGATATGAGGGGTCCGATTGGGTCAACTTTTTGCTTCTTTCTCCTGTCCGGTCAGTGGTCTCCGCGCCGTCAATTTGAGGAGTCCGGTTGTAGATGCTCTAATACCTCACATCTAAGTATGACATTAGCACCGTTTGTGGTCCCTTTTGTTTTTTGTTTGTTTGTTTGTCGGGAAAATCTAAATAGTGCACGTTGCACAACGACCGTCCTATGCCGTGGGCTCGCGGGCGGGGTGACTCGGGCGCGTCGCTATCAAACTACAGTAGGACGGCAATACAGAACACTATAATATCTTTACATTCTCGTGTTGCTTTTTTGCTACAGTTGCCATGCATGCTGGTGCTTAGCTGTGCTACAGTACCTTGCATGCTGATGCTGCCCTGTGCTACAACACATATGCTTTGTTTTTGCTATAAAGTAGAGCTAAACTCCTACATTATTTTTCTCTTGAACAAGCACACTGGCCATGTGTTCGCTACAAGACAACAGCAAGATTATTTTTTCATGCTACATTGACTGATGCTAATGGTTAGTACACGTCTTTTATCAAGCTTCGTGCTAACTTAACACAATTAACCAGGTAGACAAGCATAGCAAATAATCTTGACAAATGGATGTAATTTTTTTGGCAGGCTATATGAAAATAAAAATAGGTAATCAACACAATTAAATTAAAGTAACAACTAGAGAGTAAATTTTTTTGGCGGGCTATATGAAATAAAAATGACAAATCAACACAATAAAGATTGACAACTAGAGTGTAATTTTTTGACAACTAAACATGTTTAATGTTTAATGTTGACAATAGTTCTGAGTTGAAAGTGGACTTATAACTAGGACAAAAAATAGTTAGGCCCTAATTGCCAGTTAAGGGTGGACCTTCCACCGGGACAAAAAAAGTTTGGGCCCCAGTTGCGAGTCGAGGGTAGGATTACAACTGGGACAAAAAATGGTCGGGCCCTAGTTACGAGTTGAAGGTGGGATTGCAATTGGGACAAAAAAAGGTCAGGCCCCAGTTGCGAGTGGATGGTGGACTTGCAACCGAAAGAAGAAGAAAAAGGTCGGGCCCTAGTTGCGAGTCGAGGGTGGACTTGCAACTGGAAAAAAAAAGCCGGGCCAGAGTTGCGAGTCGAGGGTGGACTTGCAACTAGGACAACAAAATTCTCGAGGCCAGTTGCGAGTCGAGGGTGGGCTTGCAATTAGGAAAAAAAGTTTGGTTCTAGTTGCGAGTCGAAGGTTGACTTACAACTGGGACAAAAAAGGTTGGCCCTAGTTTTCAGTCGAGGTTGGACTATCAACTAGGACAAAAAAAGGTTGAGCCCCAGTTGCAAGTCGATGGTGGACTTGCAACTGAGACAAAAAAGGTCGAGCCCCAGTTGCGATTCAAGCATGGACTTGCAATTGGACTAAAAAATCGGGCACAATTGCAAGTCGAGGGTAAACTTGACTCGGACAAAAAAGGTTGGGCCCCAGTTGTGAGTCGAGGGTGGACTTACAACTGAGGAAAAAATGGTTGGACCTCAATTGCGAGTCGAGTGTCTGACTTGTAACTAGGACAGAAAAAATGTCGGCCCCCAATTACGAGTCGAGAGTGGACTTGAAACTGAGACAAAAAAGAAGATCGGCCCACAGTTGCGAGTTGAAGGTGGACTTGCAACTGGGAGAAAAAAATGACGGTAGTCGAGGATAGGATTACAACTAGGACAAAAAATGTTTGTGCCCCAGTTGCGAGTCGAGAGTGAACTTGCAACCAGGACAAAAAAAGTCGGCCGTCAGTTGCGAGTCAAGGATGAACTTGCAACTGGGACAAAAAAGGTCGGACCCTAGTTGCGAGTCAAGGATGGACCTGCAACTGGGAGAAAAAAGTTTATTGATATTGAAAGAAAAAGTTCATCGATTTTGAAAACATTTCACGGAATTGAAAAAAGTTTACAAATTTGAAAAAATTCACAAATTTCAAATATGTTTATCGATTTTTAAAAAAAGTTCACATATTTAAAAAATCATAGATTTCCATAAAAGTTCATCTATTCTGAAAAAATTCATCGATTCTGAAAAAAGTTCACAGAAAAATGTAAAAAAGTTCATCGATTTAAAAAAAATCATTGATTTGAAAAACGTTCATGGATTCTAATAAAGGTTCACGCATTTAAGAAAAGAAAAAAAGAAAAAGAAAAAAGAAAAGAAAAGGAAAAGGAAAAGAGCAAAGGAAAGGAAAAGAAAACGGAAAGAAAGACAAAAAGAGGAAAACTGAGTTTCTTGTCGCAGGAGGTGGTGTCGCTGGTGCATAGAGCGGCTAAGCTAGAACCGAGAGGTCGCATGTTCGAGGCATCCTCATGCTAGCTTCTTTTTTAGTTTAATAGAGAAAAAAGAGCTAAATGGTTAATATGAAATTTAAAGACAAAGAAAATTCAATGGTACCGAATTTAGATGTGAGGTAACTATTTCACATCTTTCGTTAAAACATGTGCAGCCGTAAAATATATTTGGAATTTTCTTTTCTCATAACTTGGATTGAGTATAACTTGGACACCTTTTACGATTGAGCAACAAGAACAACTTGCCAACAAAAACATCTCGCGGTGACTAGGATTGCCATAGTTTATATATGCAATGCATAGACAACATAACTAGTCCAAAATTTGCGGAAGTTAAATACGAATAGTGTAATTTAAACAAAACATCATTATAATTCCAACATATAACCTAAAAATACCATTAAGATGTTAGAAAAATACTTTAAGTTTATAGTCTAAATTGTTTTTGTTTTTTGTATTGGCACCCATGGTAGCCCATAGATCTGCCCTTGGCGATGAGATCAACTCGGCGGTGCAGTGTAATGTAATGTATGTGAGCATCTACGATTGTACATTGTTGAAAAAAAAGAACTAGCAGCAGTAGGTCATAATTTATTCTCTCCATCTCTCCCCCCCCCCCCCCCCCCCTCTCTCTCTCACTCACACACACACACACAACACTCACATGTCGCAGAGGACTGCGCGTGGCGCAGTGGTTGGAGTTGCCGGTGGGCACTCCACCCGCCCGAGTTCGATCCCCGTTGGGGACGAATTTCGGGTGTCTCACCTCGTGGCATTGTTCATTAGGAACAGTGTACGCGGTACTGTTCACTATGAACAGTACTTATAACTTTCGCAGGTACCTCACGACGTCTTCGAGCCACAGGTGAGGATGACGTGCCCGTCGTTCCCGGAGTCCAGGACTTCGGAACGTCTTCGAGCCACAGGTGAGGATGACGTGCCCGTCGTTCCCGGAGTCCAGGACTTCGGAAGTCTCACAAGACTGTTGGAGATATAGGTTGTAGGTCTAGTTTAGGCGCATAGTCGGGGGGGGGTGTGAGTTATGGTGTGCGTGTGTGTGGTGTGTGTGTATGTGCGTCCAAACAGATACTACAGCTTGTATTCTCAGTTGAGGCTCAAAAAAACACTCACATGTCGCAAAGATCTGTATGCACGCAAGCGTGTCATCGCTATGTTGACACATTCACACAAATGCATTATCTTGCCACAGGTCTAAAGGAACGCCGAACAACGCAGTCGAGCTAGCACTTTACGAATAACATATTTGCACTCACTCGATTTTGATACCTCGACTTTCAGTACCAAGCAAGTTCGCCTGGCAACGATTGAAACTATCTCTAAAGAAAACTTTTGAAACCGGAAAACATATTCCTCCCGGCTCAGACCTATTTGATAGATGCTCGTTGCAATGGTTTCACACATGTGACAATCTAGATAAAACAAATAAGTAAAATTATATATGGGAATCCTATTTTAAAATCTAGTAGTTTTATTTAAAAAATAGTAGATTATTATTAAAATGTTGTAAAAAATCTAAAATCATGAAACACTTAGAAATAATTGAAACGGAACATGAATGTATTATATAAAATTAGTAAGAATGGTATGTTTGCAATGCAAAAAAAAAAATAAGAAATAGAAAGACAAGTATTCAGGGTAAAGATCACAAAACTTGCCATACTAGTGCGGCATATTATTATTATTAGAAAAAAAACACAAGTAATTTAAGAACTTGTGTTTTATTTAAAAAATCTAGAGTTACACTATAATTTCATATTTTATAAAAAACTGCAATTTTTTTTAAAGAAGTATTTAGGGAATACGATCATAAACATTCCCTAAAAACAAAAGTATTTAGGGAAAAAGATCCTAAACATAAGTATTTAGGGGAAAATATAAGTAAAAAATGCCTTATATTTTGGGACAGAGGGAGTATTTCTTTGGAAAATCACAAATAATTTATGAACAAACATGGTGATTCTCCATGACAGCTCCTAAACTTATTTTTTATATAAATTCCGGAGTTGCAATATAAAATCGTAACTTATCCCGATTCCATTTTTTTTTATTTACTGCATGCATTTTGATTTTATTTTTTAAATTAGATTCGTTTTTTAGTAGACTCTCACGTGCGCGAAACCATTGTCATGTCATGCATCAAACCATCTTGGGTCACTTAAGGAACCAAATTTATCTGAGGTCAAGGCCCAAAACATATTGTTCTCTTCAAATTTGGCAACTAAATATCTTTGTGAGTCACTTTTATTTCTACGGCCGAATTTACTCGCCTTCAGCCACAAGCTTTGCTTGGATCAATTACTTTGCTATATACTCCTTATAGTTTGCTGTTATTTCACTGTAGATGATCCTTGACGAGGAAATTAAATTATACTACTAGCATAGTAAATACGGAGATGAGTTTCAATCACAAAATCTGTAAAGAATCGCACACAAGCATCTAATTATATTATTTTTTGGAAAAAACTAACGCCCACACGTGTGGCATCTTGCACATCTCCCACACGCCTCATTTACCACTCATTTTGCCACATGTGAACAGATGACATCAGCAGGAATCTTTTTGGTTTTCGGCTTAAAAATGTTTTATCTTCTAATTAAAAATTTGAATTAAAAATCTATTTTCACCATTAAATCCGTCTCGACGAGATCTTCAAAACTAGACCCTATGTTGATATGTTTCGACGAATTTTTTTTTTGCCGAAAAGTTGCCATGATGTTTACGCTGTAGTTGCCATGTGGCAATTTCAGTTTATAGAGCATGGCAATTTTAGTATTTTGATGATGGCAACTCTAGTACTTTGATCATGAAAATTATTTTTTGTATGAACCATGGCAATTTTAAGTGCATGTATCATGTCAATTTTAGTTTATGGTTCATGACAAGTCTAGTTTCTTAATTCTCCGTTTTATAAATGTCAAAATTTACTTTTAAATATAGAAGAAAATAGCTGAAACATATCATGGCAACTTCAGTGTAAATACCATGACAATTCATGTGCAATAGACATGGCAAATTTTAAATCAAAAAAAAATTCGTCAAAATATATTGATATGAGATCTAGTTTCAAAGATCTCGTCGCGAGGGATTTAATGGTGAAAACGGATATTCAATCGGATTTTTCATTTAAGAGATAAAACATTTTAAAAATTGAAAATCCAAAAAGATTCCCACATGCATGCATGCGATGACGTGGCGCAGTCTGTGTGTTATAAAGCGTGTGGACGGGTTTCGCTCTCACCACACGTGTGGGCGTTAGCGTTGTCCTATTTTTTTGAGACATAAGCATCTAATTATATGCCTACTCGAATCTATCCATCTGATTATCTGGAACGGCGCATGAGAAAACATGCAAAAAAGGGTGCAGGCAGAACAGATGCACACGGGCGCGCAGAAATATAATGAGTATCCGATGCTCACCGAGACGAGTGCCGTGTAGAAGGCGACCTGCACGCGGTCGCCGAGGACGTCGACGGCGGCCTGGTGGATGCCGGGGAGCCGCTTGACTGCCTTCTCAACCGAGCCGGCGCACGCGGCGCACGTCATCCCGGACACCGCGAACACCGCCACCTTCTCCTCTTCCTCCTCCGCTGCCTCCAGATCGACTACGGCTGACCCGCCTTCTCCTCCACCGCCGTCGCCGGCGACCGCTGCCGCCCTCGGTCGCTGTGGCATGGACGGGTACCGCGGCCGCAGCGTGAGGTGGCCGCTCTCATCGGAGCCGCTGCTGTGGAAGCATGTGAGGAAGAGGGACCGAGTGGCCGCCGCCATTGGGAACGTTGATCGATACGTAGGGAGGGTTTTGGTCTGGGGCTCTGATCTCGGGGGTGGGTCGCCACTAAGGTTTTGCTCAAGAAAATGTTTTGAACACTGCCAGATTTATAGGCGTGGAGCACGGCGCGAGGTGTTCCCGATTGCGTAGGAACGGAGAATACTGCACGCCATTCAGTTACTCCTATACTCATCATTTTGTAATGGTGGGCTTGGGCCGCAAGCATTGGGTGGGGCTGTTTTGGTTTCTTTCAACGCTCACTTGCCTTCTTTGGATTGGACACGGCTAGTTTTTTCTTAAGCGGGCTGCGACAACCTCGGACTGTCTGGGGAGAAGAAGAATTTTCTTTCTTCCCTTTTCTTAATGACGCTGGCAAGAAAGCCACGCTTATAAATCCAAACACGGCATTCGAACTTTGATATTCATGCTGACATTTCAAAGTACTACACGTATTCAGTCGGTTTTATATTTTATAAAAAACGCAACTTGCATGATTGTAGGCAGCACGCCACACAAAATTCCAATTCAATTTTGACTTGGAGTTGCTTCTGGTAGCAGGACGCTGCCACGCACGTCGACTCAGAACCAGCCAATGTGCCGTCGAATTCGAATTAAATTATGGGAAGATCTCCCGCGCCCACGAATCAAATTCGAGCCCCGGTTCCGATTTGTCTCTGGAGGTCCCCCGTTTCAAAAGCAACGGATGCCAGAAATCATAATGCCACGTCAGGAGACAAACTGGTAAAATTAACCGGCCGTTGTTTTCACATCTCCCTGGTGTACGTCTACGTGCGTGGAGTGTAGACCAATCTCCCTGGTAGCATGAGCCAATCATGGAACCTCTCATGCATTTGTTTGAAGAAAATCCATGCAATAACGCATGAGGGCATGTACAATGATGCTATCTTAGGAGTGCCACGTAGGATAAATGATAAGGTGGAATAGAGATCTCATAAGAAAAGACATGTCTTCTTTTATTTAAGAGAAGACAAGAGATGATCTCTTAGCACAATATGTCTCATCACGTTTTTAAGAATAGCTAGTTATTGAAGATAAGACTAAGAGATGACTCATTGTAGACTTTTTTTTGTTATCTCTAAATTACATGTAAAACTTAAAATAAAACTATCTTATTAATCATTGTACATGCCCTGATGTGCAGAGACATAAAAGATAAAACGCCCAGAGGACGGAGCACGGTCTGGGTTCACTGAATGTTTCATCAAACGGTTTGGTTCACTGAATCTTTGATTCCTGGACACTCCCTTCTTCTGGATCCCACACTGAAGTGTATATACCCCCCTTAACTTTCACGTTTGGGCTACATCACCCCCTCAACTGAAAAACCGGTTACTTAATCCCCCAAACTTTGCAATACCGGACAAAACACCCCCTAGCGCCCTGATTAGTGGTTTTTGATGGTGGTTTTGCTGATGTGGCAACGAGGCGAAGAGGAAAAGCGTCACTGCATTGGCAGTTCATTGAACACTTCTTGTGCGTTCAGGCCAGCGTCCGCGTAAAATTTTTGGTCGGTGCCCTCAGCTATAGCTAGCTGCTTGGTGCAATCAACAAATCTATGTAGTAGCCAACTGCTTACACGCTCGGCCAGCTCGCTGCTTACGCGTGAGGTGACCTCATCGGCAAACTAACAATGGCGGATTGGTGGTGAAGGATCGTGGTGGGCAGCCGGGCACCTTGCCTACCCTGGTAAGCAAGAAACTGATGCCTTTGTGGACCTGCTAGTGTATAGACCGTGCGACCCTTGCGGCATGTCGCTTCTCGTCGCCGTGGTGCATCACTACCAGCCCTCTCGATTGCTCTAGGCCAGGCTACCGCCAGCACCGTCGATGTGTCCGACCTCCACACGTCGAACACCAGAACAGAACACATGCGGGCATAGCAATCTCCCGTGCACCAAGTGCGGCGGCGAGGGCGTGCTCATCGCGGTCTCCAGTGCGCCGAGCGACGGCTTCAAGGGTGTGCTTGTGGCGGTCACCCATGCCCCGAGAGACGGCTTCAAGGGCGTGCTTGTGGCGGCCTCCCGCGTCAAGCGATGACGGCAATGGCGAGGCTCGTGGCGGCCTCCCATGCACCAAGCGATGGTGGCGAGGGCTAGGCTAGTGCCGGCCACTCATGCGCCGAGGGACGGGCAGACGGCTGCGATGCCCAAGCTCGTGGCAGCCTCCAGTGTGTCGAGTAGCAGCGGTGAGGGAGAGGCTCATGGCGGCCTCCTATGTGCCGAGCGACGGCGGCGAGGGTAAGGCTCATGGTGGCCTCCCGTGCGTGCGGCGAGGGTGAGGCACATGGTAGCGCCTCCAGTGCGCCAAGCGGCGACGACTAGGGCTCCGCACTGGCACTCTCGGTGTTCGACGCACTCGGAGCAGGGGCTCCCATACGCATGCTTGGCGAGGAAGATGGTCCTGGGAAGAAATAGTTTGCTTACACTGACATGGGTCACTGGACGAGGTGCCAGTATATAAGTCAACCAACGAAACTAGGTCATTGTGCCAGGTCAGCGAAATCATCCTCAAAACCAGCTTGAATGTCTCCCGGGGGTGTTTTATCCGGTATTGCAAAGTTTAGGGGATTAAGTAACCGATTTTTGAGTTGAGGGGGTGATGTAACCCAAACCTGAAAGTTCAGGGGGGTATGTATACTTCTTTCTCTGTTATTATAAGAGCCTGAGGTTGCCATTTCGTTAAACTACCCCATGCATAGTCGCGATGACGTTTTTTACGGAAGGGAGCTACCCCAATCAGATGAATTCAGAATTCAGAAAATGTAAGCAAGCTGAGCGTGTCATGCGTACGTGGACGCTTTTCACTGTGTTCGCCTGATAGAAGTCAGCGCATATTAGCAGTGTTGAACGAGTGTGAGAGAATTATATGGTTGATGGATGTTTGAAGTTGAATCCGTTGCAGAAAGAACAAAAAATATTTGAATCGCTTGGAACGACGTGCACACGTAGCCTAAACCAAATATATATCCGAGAAGTCAAATTCAGATAGGAGATTGATGACCAATACGAGAGGGATTGCGTGGTAAATAATCAAGTGTTCCTTGTTTTGACACCATCCCGCCATCGTCGGACGAAGATAACTTACCTGGCAATCAAATGACTTGACTAATGTGTCACAACTGATTGATTTGTACAGTATAGGCTAGTTGGTGTAGCAAGTAGCAACTCGTGGCATCAAAGTCTGTTTTCCAGAGGCAGGAGCGTTCATGGCAAAATGTCAGGCTATCACGATGAAGAAGAGTGGGCGGACACAAGTGTGAGAAGTGAATTACGAAATCCTACGTCTTTCTTTCCCATCTCGCAAGGCGATTAGAGCAAATCATTCCTCCCCTCGGTCTTAGTCGGTAAGCCCGTGTATTCGTCTCCCCTCTGCAGCATTTTTTTTACAATCGGGTTCAAGCAAAGAGCAAACAAATATTTTCACAATATATCCCACCAATTTACTTATGCCCGTTGATATACTATAATGTGCTTGTATATGTATCCTTAAATATTCTGGCACGCCGGCGGCGGGGTGAGGAGTCATGGTGCCTCGGCTCCGGCTAGTAGATAGGTTAGGGTTTTAGTCTTTGCAACAATGGCGATCGATGGATGGCAGTGTTTCTTCTCCGAGTAATTCTTCCATGCTTCTATCCTCCTCAAGCTCGTCCATTGGAATGGACTAGACGATGTTCCAGCGAAGATTCCTCTCAACTCATTGGGTCGGCGAGGTTAGTGTTTCTCGTCGTGCGTATGCAACGACGACATTTGATGCCAAGTTCTTCGGATCGATTCAAGGGTTCAACAAGAACGACTGCGGCTCAGGGGCTTTGGTCCTTAGGGGAACGTGCACGAAGACTTCCCCGCTGTCATTGGCAAGGTAAGGTCGGCTCCGGTATGGGAGCGACCACAATGACACATTGGCGACTCGTTCTGGCGGTGGTACTGGTCATTCGGTCCAGTGTCCTTGATGTAATATTACTAGGATTGCAAGAAAAGACCGAGACTTGTGAGACGTTCGAGATCGACGTAACAACAAAATTGCGCATCCAAAAAACGTCCCCGCGTTGCTCGCATGCGCGCGACACGAGAGGACACCCCAACCCTGGACACCTCGGTCGAAAATTTTCTACTCCTCTCCGTCGCAGTCAGAGGATGTCGCAAGGCGAAGATGCATGTGACATCTCGACTTAATATGAATGATAGACTACTCATATAACAAGGTGCACCTTATTTTTCGGGAGCCCATCCGAAAGGAACCTAAAAGTTAAGTGTGCTTGGCTTAGACCAATTTGAGGATGGGTGATTGACCGGGAAGTTGATCCCGGATGCGCACGAGTAGGACAAAGTGCACATGAAAGACTAGTCTTGGTCTGTGGGTCCAGTCTAGATTTCAGCCACAACGGCCAGGAACCGATGGGTTTGGTCAGGCCGTTACACCACATGGCTGATGGTGGCGACAGGGACCATTACAAAAAAACACTTATGTGATGATACGTGTTTGTCACAATAGGTCATGTTTTCTGTCATGCTTGTACATCCGTAACGATTTTATGACAGAATCAAGATAGCCATACCTATGCTGTTGTAGAAGTGTTCCATGACAATAATGAAATTATCATGACGAAAGTGTCCACTTCCATGATGATAAATGTCGCGTCATGGAAGTGTTTTCGTCAAGGGTAACTGACACGTGGCTTCCACCGTAACGGGTCTCCGTTAAGCTATCAGGTCCGATTTTGGATCCGATAACCCGTTAACAGTCAGGACTAATGGCGATTTTTCACGTGTAAATTTCTCATTCACCAGAGGATCTACGTGTCAGCTCGGTGTTGCGACAGATATCATTAATCCAATGGACGAGACGCTCGTATGGTACGTGGACACGTGGCACGGCTCAATAGTGGCTCATTTAACCTAAATGGGTCGGGCCAGCCAAAGGGCCAGAAGATTTTTGTCAGACACTAGTGGGTTGGCCCGTTAACAGCGCGCCATGTTTTGGGCCAGATTACGGCTCATATCAGATCCGGCTCGTTAACAGGCTGCCATGTTTTGGGCCAAATTACGGTCCATATCATATCCGGCCAGTTAACAGCCTGTCTTTTTTGGGCCAAATTACGGCCCATTAACAAGCCACTGTGCTTTTGGGCCCATTGAAGGCCCAGTTTGTATGTCAGCATGTTAAAGGCCCGTTTAACAGTTCAACCTGATATTCGTTTCAGCCTGTTAGCGGCCCTTAGTGCATATGGGCTGTTGTTGGCCTGGTTTCACTTTCGGCCATTTAACGGCCCGTGCTGCATCTGGGTCTATTTCTACCGAAGTGACTTTCGGCCTCTTGATGGCCCGTAGTCTTCGTGGATAAATTTCAGCTCAACCTGTCTATCGACCTATTAAAGGCCCGTGATATAATTGGGCATAATTATGGCCTACTTATAGCCCATAATGTGATTGGGCCAACCAAGGCCCGAGATAAATTTTGGCATGTTAATGACTCGTATGTAATTGGGCCAATCATGGGCCTACTTATGTTTCGGCCTACTGTCGGCCCATGAATTGTTCGGCATAATTCAGGCCCAATCTACTTTTCAGCTTGTTAAAAGTCCATGGTATTTTCTGGCCCAACTAAGGCCAGAGGTTTACTTGGCCTATTAAAGGCCCGAAACTAATAGTAGGCCAGTTTACGTTTAGGCCAGTTAATGGCCCGATATAATTGTGGTCCCACGTTTCGGCCCATATATAGCAATTTGCGGGCCGGCCCGTTTGAGTATCGTAATTTTTTTTATATACCAACGTTTTGGCTCATTTCCCTCCGTCGAAGCTTACCGCCTTTTCAGAGAGCGACAACAACATATAGAGTAAATAAATTACAGCATCATGACTAAAAATAAACCAAGACTATACAATAAAGTAATTACAGCACATTACATCTATTGGGTATCAAAGTTCGCCACTAGTGATAATAAAGCGCAACCTATTGGAAAACGTAGCATGCAATTTCAAAAAATTTCCTATGCTCACGCAAGATCTATCTAGGAGATGCATAGAAATAAGAGGGGGAGAGTGTGTCTACGTACCCTCGTAGACCGAAAGCGGAAGCGTTTGACAACGCGGTTGATGTAGTCGAACTTCTTCTCGTTTCGACCGATCAAGCACCGAACGTACGGCACCTCCGAGTTCTGCACACGTTCAGCTCGATGACATCCCTCGAACTCTTGATCCATCAAAGTGTCGAGGAAGTAGACGAGTTCTGTCAGCACGACGGCGTGGTGACGGTGATGGTGAAGTGATCCGCGCAGGGCTTCGCCTAAGCACCGCGAGAATATGACCGAGGGTGTAATCTGTGGAGGGGGGCGCCGCACACGGCTAACAGATGTTGTTCTGTGTGTTCTAGGCACCCCCTCCTCATATATATAGGTGGGAGGGAGAGGGGAGAGGCCAAGGGGCGCCCCAAGTGGGGCCGAATCCCACTTGGGCTCTTGCCCTGGTTCACCCCCCTTCCTTGTATAGGCGCCAGGGGAAGGAAGGGGGAGGTGGCGCCCCCCCTTTCCTTTCTCCCGTGAGGAGGGGAAGGAAGGAGGGACTTGCCCTCCCCCCTTTCCTTTCCCTAGGGCTGGCCGGCCTGGTGGAGGGGCGCACCATCCCCTTGTGGGCTGGTCTGTCCCTCCCTTGGCCCATTAAGCCCATATCTTTGCCGGGGGTGCCCGGAACCCCTTCCGGTGACCCGATATGTACCCGGTACCCTCCGGAATACTTTTGGTGTCCGAATACCATCGTCCTATATATCAATCTTTACCTCTCGACCATTTCGAGACTCCTCGTCATGTCCGCGATCTCATCCGAGACTCCGAACAACATTCAGTCACCAAATCACATAACTCATATAATACAAAATCGTCATCGAACGTTAAGCGTGCGGACCCTACGGGTTCGAGAACTATGTAGACATGACCGAGACACTTCTCCGGTCAATAACCAATAGCGGAACCTGGATGCTCATATTGGTTCCCACATATTCTACGAAGATCTTTATCGGTCGAACCGTTATGACAACATACGTTATTCCCTTTGTCCATCGGTATGTTACTTGCCCGAGATTCGATCGTCGGTATCTTCATACCTAGTTCAATCTCGTTACCGGCAAGTCTCTTTACTCGTTCCGTAATACATCATCCTGTGACTAACTCATTAGTCACTTTGCTTGCAAGGCTTCTTATGATGTGCATTTCCGAGAGGGCCCAGAGATACCTCTCCGATACTCGGAGTGACAAATCCTAATCTCGATCTATGCCAACCCAACAAACACCTTCGGAGATACCTGTAGAGCATCTTTATAATCACCCAGTTACGTTGTGACGTTTGATAGCACACAAGGCATTCCTCCGATATCCGGGAGTTGCATAATCTCATAGTCGAAGGAATATGTATTTGACATGAAGAAAGCAATAGCAATAAAATTGAACGATCATAATGCTAAGCTAACGGATGGGTTTTGTCCATCACATCATTCTCCTAATGATGTGATCCCGTTCATCAAATGACAACACATGTCTATGGCTAGGAAACTTAACCATCTTTGATTAACAAGCTAGTCTAGTAGAGGCTTACTAGGGACACAGTGTTTTGTCTATGTATCCACACATGTATCAAGTTTCCGGTTAATACAATTCTAGCATGAATAATAAACATTTATCATGATATAAGGAAATATAAAATAACAACTTTATTATTGCCTCTAGGGCATATTTCCTTCACAAACAGACAGCAGATTACATACAATAGCATAAAAGGCCGCCACCAGTGCAAATAAACACGCCGACAAAATAATATACATAATCGACAGCACTTCAGCATAGTTCAAGAAAGGTTAGCCCTGTCCGGGAGCTGCAGCACAAGCAGCTGATAACCCACAAGTATAGGGGATCAATTGTAGCTTTTTCGATAAATAAGGGTGTCGAACCCAACGAGGAGCTAAAGGTAGAATCAATATTCCCTTCAAGTTCTATCAACCACCGATACAACTCTACACACACTTAACGCTCGCTTTACCTATAACAAGAATAAAACTAGAAGTACTTTGTAGGTGTAAAGGGATAGGTTTGCAAGATAATAAATAACACGTAAATAAAAGTTAGGGGCTGTTTAGATAAAGAAACAATTAAGAGAGCTTTTTATAACACAAGAGAATGATTTGTCCCTAGGCAGTCGATAACTAGACTGGTAATTATTATTGCAATTTTATATGAGGGAGATGCATGAGCTAACATACTTTCCGTACTTGGATCATATGCACTTATGATTGGAACTCTAGCAAGCATCCGCAACTACCCCAAATATCATTAAGGTAAAACCCAACCATAGCATTAAGTAAAAAGTCATCTTTACTCAAATACGCAACAACCCCCTTACTCGGGTATAAGCTTCTGTCACTCTCGCCACCCACTATAAGAGAATCATGAACGTATTGCAACACCCTACAGCGGGAATCCCACACGCTTGCGCGACACGGGGGGTACCATAGGACAGCACCAAAATAAAACATACGACTCAAACCAATCACGATCATCAATCAACCCATAGGACAAAACGAATCTACTCAAACATCATAGGATGGCCATACATCATTGGGTAATAATATATAGCATGAAGCACCATGTTTAATTAGAGATTACAGCGGGGAGAAGAGGTGTTACACCGCTGCATAGAGGGGGAGAGAGTTGGTGATGACGGCGGCGAAGTTGTTGGTGTAGATCGCCGTCATGATGGTTGCCCAGGCGGCGTTCCGGCGCCACCGGGTGAGAGGAGGAGAGAGCCCCCCTCCTTATTCTTCTTGATTGGATCCCCCCTAGATGGGAGGAGGTTTTCCCCTCTGTTCCTTGGCCTCCATGGCACCCGGAGGGGCGAGAGCCCCTCCGAGATTGGATCTCTCTTTGTTCTCTTCTATTTCACGTTCCTGTTTTCTGGCCCTTCACCGTTTCTTACATTCCTGGAGATCCATAACTCCGATTGGGCTAAAATTTTGAGGGGATTTTCTTCCTGATATTATCTTTCTTGTGGCGAAAGAAGGGCACCAATCGCCTTACAAGGGCCCCGCAAGGCTGCCCGATGCGCCCTGGGTAGGGGGGGCGCGCCCCTCGAGCTTGTGGGCCCTCGGGCATCGTCTCGCATTGATTCATTTTCCCAAAAATCACATATATTTCAAAATAAATCTCCGTAAATTTTTATCGTGTTTGGACTTCATTTGATATGGGTATTCTGCGAAGCAAAAAACATGAAACAAACAGGAACTGACACTGGGCACTAGATCAATATGTTAGTCCAAGAAATCATATAAATTGTTGCCAAAAGTATATGAACGTTGTAGAATATTGGCATGAAACAATAAAAAATTATAGATACGACGGAGACGTATCAGCAGCTGAGCAAGCTAATGAGACTGCGCTTGTTTGACGCTTATATCCTCCAACTCTAGCTGCATAGCATCAATGGACGCACTGGACTTCTCGTTGATCTTCCATAGAGATTGGATTTCTAGTAGGGGTTGAGCTGAACCATGTCTTTCTGCTTCAAGTTGAGACTGAAGGAGTCTAGCAGATTCAGGTGGCAACTTCATCGAGCTTGTGTCACTGCTATTAGCGAGTAACTTGAACACTACATCAAGACATGACTTTGGAGTTGTATCGCTATCTCCAAGATGTGTTGCCTTCTTCCCTGCTATATATGTTGAGGGACAAGCAATGGGTTCGTCCTACTATCATTGTGGCAGTTGTTCCTGGCATAAGAGGTATTACTCTGAAAGAGAAACAAGTAGACATATGACAAGTTTTGCACATATAAGCATCAATGCTGACAATTCATCCCATTTCTTATTGGCAAATAAAGAGACATGATTTAAAATAGCATTAACATAATATGGAATTGTTCATAGTTAAGACAAGGCAGGAAATGGCATTGTGCAGGAGTGCCCAAGTTCACCACACCCCTGGATTACAGATCAAGAACACAAGTATACATGCTAAAGAACATATAAGAGTCAAATGTCAGTGTACCATTAATTTATCCCATTTCAGATTGGCAAATAAAGAGACACAGTTTAAATAATATTAACATAATATGACATTGTTCAAGTTAAGACATAGAGGATATGACATTGTGCTGGAGTGGGTAATTTCACCACACCACTGGATTATAGATCAAGAACACAAGCATACATATAGTGCAAAACAAGATGACGTGCTTTGTTTAGTTTAATTTACATGGTATGAACAAGGAACCTGGTTGTACAACTAAAAACTGAAATTGAGAAAGACAAACTTATGTTTATGAACTTCTTCATAACAAACTTTAAACATGCAATTTGATGCAAACGCCAAAAATGTACAGCAGTTGTAGGCATGCCTATCCAAATATATACAACAAATTTTGAAGGCTTGAGAAGGACACACTTACGTTAGTAGTGAAGACCGGCTTTATAAAGTCCTTGTCCATGTTGATGGGGAGGGGCAATTCAAGAAGTTTACCACAAAATCTTCTTCATAAGCATTGCCTTTATTCTACATTTTGTTAAGAGTAAATATAGATGTGATAATATAGGGAAAATGGAGAATATTTGAGATAAGATGTAGAGTGATGCTACATAATCAACTAGCTATAAATGTAAGTACATCGATACCGGCAAAATGTACTGACAATAGCAATGCAGAGCTAAACTTCTTCAGTAGCATTGGTTTTATCTAACCTTTTGGTAAGAGTAAATATAGATCTGATATGTAGAAAATGGAGGACAAAGGAAAATAAGCTAAAGAGTGATGGTACATGAACAGCTAGCTATCAATATAAGTACAGTGATAAAGGACAACATGTACTTACAAGAACAATGTAGAGCTAAACTTCTTCATAAGCATTTGGTTTATTCTATATTAATGAAGCATTAATATAGATTTGATAATTTGGAGCGAACATTGGATAAGCAAGCTATCATGCACACTGATGTCACATAATCAACCAGGTATGAATGTAAGTACAGTGATACAGGACAACACGTACTAACAAGAGCAAAGAAGCGAGCATCATAGTTGCGATATCCTGTCGTCCATTTCAAACAGGTATTCTTCTTCGAGCAGTTTTCCTGCAAAAGAGATCGGTAAGTCACATGCAGAAATATAGAAGTTCAAATTTTCATGTGATATCATAGACAATACCTCATCCTGGGAACAAGACCAGTGCATAACAAGGTTTTTCCATTCAATGTCTTGTAATTTAGCATGGGAGACTTCACCGAAATTTCAGTTATAGACTTGCCATCAAAGTGTGTTTTCCTCAGGTAACACCGATACTGTTGCAACACGTCCTTGAAGAGCGCAAGCAAGCTTTGCTTTTCATGACTATCCAGATTGACCCTCGCCTACTTAGCGTTTTATTTGGGATTCCAGAAATGTTCTAGGGGGCACCGAAGTGTTCCGGAGGTCCACGGAGGAACCAACCAGCCCCGAAGGGGCACATGTGCAACAAAGGGGGCGCACCAGCCCCTAGTGGGTTGGGCGCCACCCCCTTGCACGTGCGCCTAGGGTTTTGGGGAAAACCCTAGGGTCGGCGCCCCCTCTCCCTCACCCCTATATAAAGGGTGGAGGCTCAAGGGGAGGGGCTCACCCCTTTGCCTAGCCGCACCCCCCATCTCTCCCTTCTCCTTGTTCCGGTTTTGCTTAGCGAAGCCCTGCCGGTACTCCACCACCACCATCACCACCATGCCGTCGTGCTGGTTGTGATCCCATCTACTTCTCCCCCTTCTCTTGCTAGATCAAGGAGGAGGAGACATTACTGAGCTGCACATGTGCTAAACTCGGAGGTGCCGTCCGTTCGGTGCTAGATCGGTTTGGGTCGTGATTGGATCACGAAGAGTACGACTGCATCAACCGCGTTATATACGCTTCCGTTTTTGGTCTACAAGGGTACGTAGACACACTCCCCTCTTGTTGCTATGCGTCTCCTAAATTAGATCTTGGGTGTTTCATAGGAATTTTTTTTATTCTCATGCAACGTTCTCCATAAGTGGCATCATGAGCTAGGTCTATGCGTAGATGTGTATGCACGAGTAGAACACAAATAAGTGGTGTGGCGTTGATGTTCAAATTTCTTACTTTCTTTGTTATTTTGGATTCGGCGGTATTGTGAGATGAAGCGGCTCGGACCAACCTTACTTCTCCTCACACAAGAGACCGGTTCCACTGACTAACATGCAACTTGTATTGCATAAAAGTGGTTGGCGGGTGTCTGTCTCTCCCACCTTAGTTGAATATGGTTTGACAATGGCGGTCTTTGTGGAAGGTTAAAAGGAAACTTGTATATCACCTTATGGTTTTGCGTAGATAAGAACAATTCTTATAGTTTGCCCTAGCAGCCACGTAAAAATTGCAACAACAAAGTAGAGGACGTCTAACTTGTTTTTGCAGGGAATGTGATGTGATGTGGTATGGCTGTAACGTGATTTGATATATGTGATGTATGAGATTATCATGTTTTGTAATAGGTTCACTGCTTGCATGTCGATGAGTACGGCAACCGGTAGGAGCCATAGTGTTGTCTTTAATTTATTGTATGACCTGTGTGTCAATTATTAAACGACATGTAATTGCTTTACTTTATCGCTATGAGTTAGCAATAGTCATAGAAGCAATAGTTGACGGAGACAACCACATGACGACATGATGATGGAGATCATGGTGTCATGCCGATGATGATGGAGATCATGTCGGTGCTTTGGAGATGGGGATCAAAAGCACAAGATGATAATGACCATATCATGTCACATATTGATTGCATGTGATGTTTATATTTTATGCATCTTATTTTGCTTAGGACGACGGTACCATTATAAGATGATCCCTCAAAATTAATTTCAAGATAAAAGGTGTTCTCCCTAAGTATGCACCGTTGCGAAAGTTCATCATTTTGAAGCACCTCATGATGATCGGGTGTGATAGACTCTGCATTCACATACAACAGGTGTAAGCCAGTTTTACACATGCGAAATACTTGGGTTAAACTTGATGAGCTTAGCATGTACAAACATGGCCCCGGAACATGAAGGACCGAAAGGTCGAACATGAGTTATATAGTATATATGATTAACATGAAGATGTTCACCATTAATGACCAACCCATCTCACGTGATGATCGGACATGGGTAAGTTGATTTGGATCATGTAACACATAGACAGCTTGAGGGATGTTGATTTAAGTGGGAGTTCATTAGTAATTTGATTAATTAAACTAATTACCATGAACATAGTGTAAATGTCTTTGGAAATTTATGTCATAGATCAATGGCTCGTGTTGTAGCTCCTCTGAATTTTAACGCGTTCCTAGAGAAAGCTAAATTGAAAGATGATGGAAGCAACTATGTAGACTAGGTCCGTAATCTGAGGATTATCCTCATTGTTGCCCAAAAGGCTTATTTCTTTGATGCGCCGCTCGGTGCGCCACCCCATCTAGCGTCGTCTGTGGATGTTGTGAATGTCTGGCAGGAACATTCTGATGACTACTCAATAGTTCAGTGCACCATGCTTTACGGCTTAGAACCGAGGCTCCAAAGACGTTTTGAGCACCACGAAGCATATGAGATGTTGCAGGAGTTGAAATTGTATTTTAGGCTCATGCCTGGGTTGAGAGGTATGACACCTCCGACAAGTTCTTTAGCTGCAAGATGAAGGAGAACGGCTCCGTTAGTGAGCATGTACTCAAAATGTCTGGGTACTACATCCGCTTGAATCAGTTGGGAGTTAATCTTTCGAATAAAGTAGCGATTGACAGAGTCCTCCAATCACTGCCACCAAGCTATAAGAGCTTTGTGATGAACTGTAACATGCAAGGGATCGAGAAGATGATCCCTGAGCTTTTCGCGATGCTTAAGGCTGTTGTAGTAGAAATCAAGAAAGAGCATCAAGTGCTGATGGTCAAAAAGACCACCAGTTTTAAGAAAGGCAAGGGAAAGAAAGGGAACTTCAATAAGAATGGCAAGCCAGCTACCGCTCCCGTGAAGAAACCCAAGGTTGGACCCAAACTTGAGACTGAGTGCTTCTATTGCAAGGGGAATGGCCACTGGAAGTGGAACTGCCCCAAGTACTTGGGAGATAAGAAGGTTGGCAACGTCAACAAAGGTATATTTGATATACATGTTATTGATGTGTACATGTGACGCCTCCGATTCAATCGTCCACTAATCATACACGCAAATGTGTATGATCAAGATCAGGGACTCATGGGAAGATATCACAACATGACTCTAGACACAAAATAGAATAATACAAGATTTATATTACAAGCCAGGGGCCTCAAGGGCTCGAATACATCAGCTTGAATACAAACGAGTCAGCGGAAGCAACAATATCTGAGTACAGACATAAGTTAAACAACTTTGCCTTAAGAAGGCTAGAACAAAAGTAGCATCGACTGAAAAGGCAAGGCCTCCTACCTGGGAGCCTCCTAACTACTCATGGTCGTTGTCGGCCTGCACGTAGTAGTAGGCACCCTCGGGGTAGTAGTAGTAGTAGTCGTCGGTGGCGGCATCTGGCTCCTGGACTCCGTCATCTGATCGCAGCAATCGGGTATAGGGGGAAGAGAAGTAGCAAAGCAACCGTGAGTACTCATCCAAAGTACTCACAAGACTTACATCATAACTATACTAAGTATGCATCAGTATCAAAGGAATGGGGCTATATCTTTGGACTGAATTGCAGAATGCCAGAATAGAGGGGAAAGCCTAGTCTATCAAAGACTAGCATCTTCAAGCATCTTGCAGCATCAGAAGAGATAAGAATAACATATCATAATAGTAGTAAGTATGTTGTAACATTAACGCCCAAAGATTCTTTCCTCAACTCCCTGCGAGAAAGAAATCCTGGAGCCATCATATCCATTCTCATGCCTCAGCATCCAGTTCTAGTTGTATCGATCGGGATACAACTCCGAGCATTTGTTATCATGGACACGACTATTCGAATAGATCAATCTTCCTTGCAGGGGTGCACAAACTTACCCAACATGCTCGATCAACTTTGGCCGGACACACCATCAGGTCATGACCGGCCTCGGCCGATCAACACACCGTTGTCCTACCTAGGCTCAATAGAGAGGCCAGCACGCCGGTCTACATCCTAAGCGTGCAGGGTTCTTGGGCCCATCGCCCTTTGCACTCCTGCATGTTGCGTACGTGGCCGGTGTCAGTCCTGGCAACCTCCTTATACAAGGCAGGTGCTTACGCGGGCCACCCGAGCATGCGCTGCTCAGTCACTGACGTCCGAGAGCTTTCGGTTGATACATACAACGCAGAGTGCCCATACTTATTCCCGTGTGGTGGTCAGTGCGAAAAGGCAGAGGCCTACTCGGATCATATATCCAAACCGTTAGTGTCTTGGGAGCGCGCGGTAACGATCAATGATCCACGATATGTGGTCCCGTCGCCCCATCTCACGGACTTACGGCAAGGGCTAAGAATGCCCGGCCGTGCCGCGTAGAAATCTCGCGGGTACCCTCCAGGTCAACCCGACACATCAACTCGCGGGTACACTCACGGTCAACCCAACTTCACATTTCTCTCGCGGGTACCCCTCAGGGCCGACCCGACTTGATCATGGTTCAGTGGTAAAGCCAAAGTAACCATGTGTCTAAACAGCAAGGGGAAAACCTGAGGAATCACCCTCGATGGATTCCACTTGATGTAACCATCAAGGTGAACTAAGGAGGAATCACCCTCGATGGTTCACTCTTGATGGGTTGCACGACGGAGTCATTATCGGGAGTGGTGAAGGAGGACTTGTTGGAAATATGCCCTAGAGGCAATAATAAAATGGATATTATCATATTTCCCATTCATGATAAATGTTTATTGTTCATGCTAGAATTGTATTGACCGGAAACTTAAATACATGTGTAAATACATAAACTACACCGCGTCCCTAGTATGCCTCTACTAGACTAGCTCGTTGATCAAAGATGGTTAAGGTTTCCTAACTATAGACATGAGTTGTCATTTTATGACGGGATCACATCATTGGGAGAATGATGTGATGGACAAGACCCAACCGTAAGCTTAGCATCAAATCGTTTAGTTTATTTGCTATAGCTTTCTTCATGTCAAGTATTTGTTTCTTAAACCATGAGATCGTGTAACTCCCTCACACCGGAGGAATACTTAGCGTGCATCCAAACTTCACTTCATAACTGGGTGATCATAAAGGTGCTCTACAAGTATCTCCGAAGGTATCTGTTGGGTTGGCATGAATCAAGACTGGGATTTGTCACTCTGTATGACAGAGAGATATCTCTGGGCCCTCTCGGTAATACAACATCTTAAAGAGCTTGCAAGCAATGTGACTAATGAGTTAGTCATGGGATCTTGTATTACGGAACAAGTAAAGAGACTTGCTGGTGATGAGATTGAACTAGGTATGGAGATACCGACGATCGAATCTCGGGCAAGTAACATATCGCCAGACAAAGGGAATTGCATACGGGATTAATCGAATCCTTGACATCGTGGTTCAACCAATAAAAGATATTCATGGAATATGTAGGAATCAATATGGGCATCCAGGTCCCGCTATTGGTTATTGATCGGAGAGGTGTCTCGGTCATGACTACATGATTCCTGAACCCGCAGGGTCGCACGCTTAACGTTCGTCAACGCTAGAGTAGTATTGGGATATTTGATGATTGGTAACCGAATGTTGTTCAGAGTCCCGGATGAGATCCCGGATGTCACTAGGAGTCTCGGAATGGTCAAGAGGTAAAGATTTATATATGGGAAGTCATATTTTGGGTTCCGGAAAAAAGTGCAGTTTTTTCGGTATTGTACCGTGAAGCTTCTAGAAGGTTCCGGAGGATTCCGGAAGTCCACAAGTGGGTCCACCATGATCCAAGGGCTAGCATGGGCCGAGGGGATGCGCCCTGGCCTTATTGGGCTAGGCGCACCAAGTCCTCAAAAGCCCATGTGGCTAGGGAAGGGGAAAAAAGGAGGAGTCCTAGTAGGAATAGGATTGGACTTGGAGTCCAAGTCTTCTCCCTCTTGGCTGCGCCCTAGGGCTTGGAGGGGCTGTTCCCCATGCCCGTCCACCTATATATATAGAGGGGAGGGGGTGCCCCAAGAGGATACACCAAGCCCTTGGCGCCCCTCTCTCTCCCGTTACTCCGTAGTTCCTCCGTCCTCGTTCTAGTAGCGCTTGGCGAAGCCATGCTGAACTAGCTCCACCACCACCATCACCACCACGCCGTCGTGCTGGTTGTGATCCCATCTAATTCTCCACCTTATCTTGCTGGATCAAGGAGGAGGAGGCATCATCGAGTCGCACGTGTGCTAAACTCGGAGGTGCCGTCCGTTCGGCACTAGATCGGTTGGATCGTGATCGGATCGCGAAGAGTACAACTACATCAACCGCGTTATATACGCTTCCGCTTTCGGTCTACAAGGTTACATAGACACACTCTCCCCTCTCGTCGCTAAGCTTCTCCTAGATAGATCTTGGGTGTTCGTAGGAATTTTTGTGATTTTCATGTTTCGTTCCCCATCAGTGGCATCACGAGCTAGGTCTATGCGTAGATGTATATGCACGAGTAGAACACAAAGAGTTGTGGGCGTTGATGATCAAATTTCTTACCTCTCTTGTCTTATTTGGATTTGGCGGTATTGTGGGATGAAGCAACTCAGACAAACCTTACATGTCCTCGCACATGAGACCGATTCCACCAACTAACATGCAACTTGTTTTGCATAAGGTGGCTAGCGGGTGTCTGTCTCTCCTTGAATCTAATTTGACGAAGGAGGTCCTTATAGAAGGTTAAAAGGCAACTTGATTATCACCGTTGTGGCTTTGCGTAGGTAAGAACAGTTCTTGCTAGTTGCCCATAGCAGCCACGTAAAATTTGCAACAACATAGTAGAGGACGTCT
The DNA here is from genome assembly GCA_011799875.1 of Thinopyrum elongatum. Classification (NCBI taxonomy): domain Eukaryota; kingdom Viridiplantae; phylum Streptophyta; class Magnoliopsida; order Poales; family Poaceae; genus Thinopyrum; species Thinopyrum elongatum. Next base: position 565,484,159 of record CM022298.1, read on the forward strand.
AACTTATTTTTGCAGGGCTTGTTGTGATATGGTATGGCCAAAACATGATGTGATATATGTTGATGTATGAGATGATCATGTTTTGTAATAGGTTCACGACTTGCATGTCGATGAGTATGGCAACCGTTAGGAGCCATAGGGTTGTCTTTAATTTATTAATCACCATGTAATTGCTTTACTTTATCGCTATGCGTTAACAATAGTTGTAGAAGCAATAGTTGGCAGAGACGACCACGTGACGACACGATGATGGAAATCATGATGATGGAGATCATGGTGTCATGCCGGTGATGATGGAGATCATGCTGGTGCTTTGGAGATGGAATTCAAAGGCACGAGATGATAATGGCCATATCATGTCACATATTGATTGCATGTGATGTTTATCCTTTTTATGCATCTTATTTTGCTTAGAACAATGGTAGCATTATAAGATGATCCCTTCACTTAATTTCGAGAAATTATGTTCTCCCTGAGTATGCACCATTGCAAAAGTTCGTTGTTTCGAAGCACCTCGTGATGATCGGGTGTGATAGACTCTACGTTTGCATACAATGGGTGTAAGCCAGTTTTACACATGCAGAATACTTGGGTTAAACTTGACGAGCCTAGCATGTATAGACATGGCCTCGGAACACAGGAGACCGAAAGTTCGAACATGAGTCATATAGTAGATATGATAAACATGGAGCCATTGATGACTACCCCATCTCACATGATGATCAGACATGGGTTAGTTGATTTGGATCATGTATCACTTAGGCAACTTGAGGGATGTTGATTTAAGTGGGAGTTCATTAGTAATTTGGTAAACTAAACTAATTATTATGAATATAGTCTAAATTGTCTTTGCAAATTATGTTGTAGATCAATAGCTCACGTTGTAGCTCCCTATTTTAATACGTTCCTAGAGAAAGACTAAGTTGAAAGATATTGTAAGCAATTATGCGGACTAGGTCCGTAGTCTGAGGATTGTCCTCACCGTTGCACAGAAGGCTTATGTCCTTGATGCACCGCTCGGTGTGCCAACCCCTCTAGCGTCGTCTGTGGATGTTGTGAACGCCTGGTAGGCACGTTCTGATGACTACTCGATAGTTCAGTCCGCCATGCTTTATGGCTTAGAAATCAGGGCCCCAAAGACGTTTTGAACGCCACAAAGCATATGAGATGTTCCAAGAGCTGAAATTGGTATTTCAGGCTCATGCCCGTGTTAAGAGGTATAAGACCTCTGACAAGTTCTTTACCTGCAAGATGGAGGAGAACAGCTCAATTAGTGAGCATGTGCTCAGAGTGTCTTGGTGCTACAATCGCTTGGATCAAGTGGGAGTAAATCTTCCAGATAAGACAGCGGTTGACAAAGTTTTCCAGTCACTGCCACCAAGCCATAAGGGTTTTGTGATGAACTATAATTTGCAAGGGATGGATAAAATGATCCCCGAGCTATTCCCGATGCTTAAGGCCGCGGAGGTAGAAATCAAGAAAGTGCATCAAGTGTTGATGGTCAATAAGACCACCAGTTTCAAGAAGGGTAAGGAAAGAAAGGGAACTTCAAGAAGAATGGCAAGACAGTTGCCGCTCCCGTGAAGAAACCCAAGGCTGGACCCAAACAAGAGACTGAGTGCTTCTATTGCAAGGGGAAGGGTCACTGGAAGCGGAACTGCCCCAAGTACTTGGCAGATAAGAAGGGTGGCAACGTCAAACGTAGGTATATTTGATATACATGTTATTGATGTGTACCTCACTAATGCTCGTTGTAGCGTCTGGGTATTTGATACCGATTCAGTTGCTAATATTAGTTACTCGAAGCAGGAGCTGCAGAGTAACGGAGATTAGCTGAGGGCAAGGTGACGATGAGTGTTGGATGTGTCTCCAAGGTTGATATGATCACCATCGGCACGCTCGTAATACCTTCGGGATTAGTATTAAACCTAAATAATGGTTATTTGGTGCCTGCGTTGAGCATAAAACATTATATCTAGATATTGTTTATTGCAAGACGGTTATTCATTTAAGTCAGAGAATAATGGTTATTCTGTTTATATGATTAATATCTTTTATGGTCATGCACCCCTTTTGAATGGTTTATTCTTGTTGAATCTTGATCGTAGTAATACACATATTCATAATATTGATGCCAAAAGATGCAAAGTTAATGATGATAGTACCACATACTTGTGGCACTGCCACTTAGGTCATATTGGTATAAAGCGCATGAAGAAACTCCATGCAGATGGACTTTTGGAATCACTTGATTATGAATTATTTGATACATGTGAACCATGCCTCATGGGCAAGATGACTAAAACCCAGTTTTCCGGAACAATGGAGCGGGCAAGTGACTTATTGGAAATAATACATACCGATGTATGCTGTCCAATGAGTGTTGAAGCATGCAGTGGATATCGTTATTTTCTTACCTTCACAGATGATTTGAGTAGATATGGGTATATTTACTTAATGAAACACAAGTCTGAAACATTTGAACAAGTTCAAGGAATTTTAGAGTGAAGTGGAGAATCATCGTAATAAGAAAATAATTTCTACGATCTGATCATTGAGGTGAATATTTGAGTTACGAGTTTGGTATGCATTTATAACAATGTGGAATTGTTTCACAGCTCACGCCACCTGGAACACCACAACATAATGGTGTGTCTGAACGTCGTAATCGTACTCTATTGGATATGGTGCATTTTATGATGACTCTTACCGATTTGCCACTTTCATTTTGGGGGTTATGTATAAGAGACAGCCGCATTCACTTTAAATAGGGCACCGTATAGATCCGTTGAGAGGACACCGTATGAGTTGTGGTTTGGCAAGAAACCTAAGCTGTCGTTTCTTAAAGTTTGGGGATGTGACGCTTATGTCAAAAGGCTTCAGCCTGCTAAGCTCAAACCCAAAGCGGAGAAGTGCATCTTCATAGGATACCCTAAAGGGACCATTGGGTATACCTTCTACCATAGATCCGAGGGCAAGATCGTTATTGCCAAGAACGGGTCCTTTCTAGAGAAGGAGTTTCTCTCGAAAGAAGTGAGTGGGAGGAAAGTAGAACTTGATGAGGCAATCGTACCTTCTCTTGAATTGGAAAGTACCACATCACCAGAAAGCAGTGCCCGTGATGCCTACACCAACTGAAGAGGAAGCTAATGATGATGATCATGAAACTTCGGATCAAGTTACTACTGAACTTCGTAGGTCGACTAGGGTACGTTCCGCACCAGAGTGGTACGGTAATCCAATCCTGGAAGTCATGTTGTTAGACAATGGTGAACCTACGAACTATGAAGAAGCTATGATGAGCCCGGATTCCAACAAATGGCTTGAGGACATGAAATCCGAGATAGGATCCATGTACGAGAACAAAGTATGGACTTTGGTGGACTTGCCCGATGATCAGCAAGCCATTGAGAATAAATGGATCTTTAAGAAGAAGACAAACGCTGATGGTAATGTCACCGTCCATAAAGCTTGACTTGTGGCAAAAGATTTCCGACAAGTTCAAGGGGTTGACTAAGATGAGACTTTCTCACCCGTAGCGATGCTTAAGTCTGTTAGAATTATGTTAGCAGTTGTTGTATTTTTCAATTATGAAATCCGGCAGATGGATGTGAAAACCACTTTCCTTAAGGAAGAGTTGTATATGATGCAACCTGGAGGTTTTGTGGATCCTAAGGATGCTAAAAATGTATGCAAGCTCCAGCGATCCATCTATGGACTGGTGCAAGCATCTCGGAGTTGGAATATACGCTTTGATGAGATGATCAAAGCTTTTGCGTTTATACGAAGTTTATGAAGAAACTTGTATTTATAAGAAAGTGAGTGGGATCTCTATAGCATTTCTGATAGTATATGTGGATGACATATTGTTGATTGGAAATGATGTAGAATTTCTGGAAAGGATAAAGGGTTGTTTGAAAGGAGTTTTTCAAAGGAAGACCTGGGTAAAGCTGCTTACATATTGGGCATCAAGATCTATAGAGATAGATAAAGACGCTTGTGTCGGGGTACACAAACAGGGGTGTTTATTCCCCTGACTTGTGCATAGACCAGGAGCCTCCTGGCAACCAAGGCTTGACGAAGGAATGGCTACACCAACATGCAAAACAAGACCAAGCCAGAGAAACCGCTCTTCGTGAGATCAAGGAGCGGATCAAGAAGACCAAGTCAAACAAGACAGCAGAGCATCACCTTGGGAAGGCTTCCCTTGCCGGGCAGGAGAGCCTATGTAACACCCTGGATTTTGCCCATTTTCTTTTTCTTTTGATTTTGGTCTGGATTTTCTTTTCTGTGGCTTAGTAGTCTTGAAACCTGGAGGGATCACCCTTCATTCTTCTTCCCGAGTGGCTTGCCAACCTCAAAACCATTCCAAGACCTTCTCATTTGCATCTTGGACCAACCACAATATTCTTTTCTTGGGAATATTCCTTTTTCTATTAAAGGAATAACCCTGTTTGCTCTGGGTTGTGAAGCAACTCACATTTCCATCATTCCCAAAATTCCCAAATAATTCTCATAAATTGTTTGGGTTAGATATTCCACAAATATGTCAAACCCTTCCTTGACATGTTCAAAAATATTTCACAAATATTCCTTTTCTGACTCTGCCTAGCTGCCAAGTTGAGAAGCAAGTACCATTTATATTTGCTTTCTTGGTCTCAAACTATTTGTGCACTCTTTCCTATCCATATCATTGCCACATGCCAAAATTCAACTTTATTTGGATATTAAATCTCTCTTGGCTAATTTCCAAAGTTTCTGGGCAACTGGAATCTTTGTGAAGCAAGTGTTAGCTAGGAGTATCCAAATAAGTTGAAATTTTTCAAGAATCTTCATATGCTCAAATCATGACTCTCCACCAAGTTTCAACCCTATCCAATCAGCTATGTGAGCACAGCATCAAATCTTGGTTTCTGATCAGATTTTCACATTGTGAAGCAACTATATTTTATATTGCTCCATAATTGCTGAAAATTTACCAGAACATTCTCCTACCCATATCACCTATCTCCACAAAATTTGGGCTCATTTCATCTTCCCAATAATTTCCTAGAATTATTCTAAGATTCTAGTCAGAGAGGATAGCTGTGAAGGAAGTACCATTTTGGCTTGTCCAAATGGCATGAAATTTTTATGGCACTCTCATATGACCAAATCATCATCCTATGCCAAATTTCAGCTCAAGTTGATACTCCATGTGAGTGGCACATCAAGATTTAGCTTCTAGACCAGATTGATCAGTTGCAAAGCAACTATATTAAATATTGGTTCATTTCTCTCCAAACTTCACAGTATTATAGTCCTTCCTACCCTAACACTCCCAGAAATCTTGCTTGGCTCTTATCACTTTTCTGCTCCTCACAGCTTCATGCTCAAGTTTGCTACAGCAAACTTCAGATGAACACTCCCATCTAACTACAGCTCCTCTCATCGATCCATCACATCCCTGAGCCTGTACCTAGGAGGGACTACCCACCAGACATCTTTTGGCATCATGTTAGGCGTGTCAATGTCGTGGCCACGCGGTGACCATGTGCAGAGCACGCCAAACCCGCGCTCTATACTCCGTACGCGTCGGGAGCGCGTCTCCAGCGGGTTCTAGCTCGTCCGCGAGCACCGGAGAGCTCCCCACCGCACGCGTGTGCCCTCTGGAGCCTTCTCCCCCTCGCCTTCTAGCCTGTGGCCGGCCCCGATGTCCTGTTGCGACGCGGTCGCGGCGCCGCCGTCTCGGAGCTTCGGCCACCATCGCGAGACCCCCTCCCCGCGGCTATAAATAGCCTAGCTATGCTCTGCTGCTCATCATCCCCTCCTCCCCTGCCTCCCTAACCCACCAGAGCCCCCTCTTCCTCCTCTGTCCGCCGTGGTGGTCACTGGCCTCGCCTCGATTCCGGCGAACCAGGCCGCCCCATCTCCGTCCCACCACCACCAGGAGAACCCCTCCACTCCGGCGGTCCTCCCCATCATCTCTGCTTGCTGCGGGAGCTCTTGAGGCCGCCGCTCCCCTCGACCGGCCGCCGCCCGTACCCTCTGTCCCTGCGCATCGCCGCCACCTCGTTCCTCCCCGGCGCTCATTCTCCCTCTGGATAGGTGAGGCGCTCCGCGCCGAGCTCGCCGGTGGTCCCAGCTCCACCGGAGCCGGCCGGGCCCCTCGCCGGTGCCCGCCTCTGCCTCGCCTCTCTCTCTGTTCTGTCGGGCGCCAGGGGAGAAGGATGGAGATAAGGTGGGCCAGCCCACCAGAGCCCACCAGATGTTTTTTAAAAAAGGAGGCAACAGTGGTGCGGGCCGGCCCAGAAGCAACAGCTGCAGCGGCGGTGAGGATGCGGCCCGAGGCAGCCCAACTGCATAGTACCCTTTATTCTTTTCCAGAAAAAAACTGCGAAGGCCCCAGAAGTAAAACTTTTCTTACAGCAAGGTCCTTCTGCAGTCAAACCCTCACAACTTTTTCTCCGCAACTCCAATCGAGGTGATTCCAAAGCCCACCTCTTCGTCTCGTCGAGCTCTATCTGCTGGTATCATTTTCACTATATGGTCCCACTGTGAAAATGACCATTTTTTCCTTGCCCCTAAACAGCCCCTCTGAGAGAGAACTGTTTCCAGCAATCGGTCCCGCGGACTCTCCGCACTTCTTCCCGATGGTTCCTTCATCTCCAGGCAAGACACAACTCTCATCTGCATCATTGCATTGCAATATCATAGTTTAACTAATTAATTTAATAGCAAGTATGAGTTATTTGTGAAATGAATTGGACTATGCAATGTTCGAGTTAATTCTCGGATAGGTGACTACCATGTTGAGTACCGGATTATTAGTGACTAGTAGCTTACTCACTTGTTAATACTATGATGTTGAGATCACTGTCTATGGTTATTCTGGATTTCATCTGTCAGTTCGTGGAGATGAATTAATAGCAGTGGCTTAAGCATACTGGTTATCGGAAGGTCGGCTATGACGGAAATATTATTTGGAGATGTAATATTTAGTCAGTTGACCTAGAGTCACCTATCCGGACTTATCCGTGCAACCACATTTGCCGGTATGGGACGGCCTTGACTTGGTCTGATCGCGTGCTCTTTCACCGGTACCGCCCGACAGGGAAGGTTATGCGTGCGCGCTACCCTGGCCCGGTAGGCGGCGATAACCTTGTGAGCCCAGTTGAGTTGTATGGTACCAGGTCCCCGTTTGGGACAGTTTAGTTGGCCACGACGGTGGCAGGTGTCACGGGGTGAGACGGGGCCACCCAAGGCTTGACTCCGGGGGAGTGTGATTGCCGGTGGTACGATGAAAGAGGCATGGGTTAGGCAGGTTTCGTTGGAGCAACACTGGTCCACCCGAATGGGATCACGAGGTCAGTGCTCCATGATGTGGGTAAAGTGCGCAACCTCTGCAGAGTGTAAAATCTATTCGAATAGCCGTGTCCACGGTATTGGACTGTCCGTCTAGACCTCACTAGATGGTCAACCATAGTAGTGATGATAATGGAGAACTCGTCGTATGATCAGAAGTACTCGGTGGATCATGAGTATTCTGAGGGTTGTGAGACAACCCGGAAGAGAGTAAGTTGGTCAGACTTGTGGTGCAGCTGGTATCAGGTATATGATATGCCAGCCATGGGATGGCAATGAGATGAGTGGTCGGATGACCACATGCCCAGGAAAATGATTTGGCATAGGTTTGGATTGCATCCTGAGATTATTCGGAGTATGGATTAAATATGCTTTACTTTACCGCATATACTTCAGTGGCTATATGCTATGATGTTGTCTTGCTTTAATGCTGATGTTTGCTGTGAGCTTGCGAGTACATTCAAAGTACTCACCTGGCGTGTCATGCCAATTTGCAGGTCATGCCATGATTGCTTGCTTGTCGAGGATCCTAAGTTTGCAACCTAGGATACGCGTTCTAGCCAGAGTCCCTGCGGAGTGGAGTCCATCACCGTCGTCACTGTTCTGCTGCCGAGAGAGTTACTCTGCTGTTAGCATAGAGCTACCCCGGGCAGGCATAGTGTCGCCGTGCCGATGTTATCCTTGTACCCTTTGTAACCATATCCATTGTAATAAAGAGCTGATTTGTTCTATGCCAACAATGCCGTATTCCAGAATACTTGTCCTTGGGCTGGAATACGGGGCATTCCGGTTTACTCTGAGCCGGGGTGCCACAGCCTGGCCGGGTCGAAGCCGCCCCAGGGACAAGTCCAAGATTTCCCCGGCAGGCTTCCTGGGGTCGCCAAGGGCAAGGACTCCTGCCAAGACACCACCGCTCTGCCGCACCACAATGCAAAATCGCTTATCAATGCGGTGTCGACACTTCTGATGATTAAGTGGCTTCCACTAAGCACGTGGTGGCCCGTTGGAAGACAGGTTATCCTCGCATGACACCTGTCCAGAGGCATGTCGAATAGATAAGCAGAAGATGACTAAGCGGCACGGCAGGCTTGCTGGGCTTCACCCTCCGCATGACACCTAGCAATGCATTTAATGCACTTTGTCCTAACTGCCAGAGTTAGGTATGATAGCACTATTAGCTATCTAATCACTAGATAAAGACTGTTTTGCCACTGTGGTTACCCCTTGAGCTATAAAAGGAGGTCCAAGGCAAACTAGCAAGGGATTCGGACCCTCACACACTTGTACGTGCGAACCCGAAGCCGTGAATAGCGCGTCGATCATCATTTTCATCACCACCCTCTTCGTCGATGGCTTCGAAGAAAAAGAACGGTGCTACTCCCTAGCCCCGTCCCTTCTAGATTCTATCGCTCGCCTTCGCCGCGGCGGCGGCGACGACGAAGATGGGGGACGACAGCGCTGCGAATGCCTTGGTTGGCACGATTGGCGTGGCCACCGCGCCAACCATGGCCAGAAGAAGGATCGAGGTGGGCGGCGGCATCGCCCTCCTCGCGATCTCATGTCGATGCGTACCCGGTCTCAAAAGGTGTCGCTTGGATGGGAGGACAAGAAAATGGTGCGTAATTGGCCTCCCCCTCTTTTCTCAATCACCGATGGTTAGGTCACGCGATGGTGAGGCCGCCAGCGTCGATAAGCCCGCTTGGTGCTCGATTCTACATTTGTCCCACCAAGGGTAAATCCTGAGTGTAGTGCTGGTACGAATCCGTTGGTTGGCACTCCCGGCAAGCGAACCCCGGCAAGGCCTTCTGTGCCTGCGCGTCCTTCGCGCCGACCGTGGTGGGACCATTGGAATTTGAGAAAAAGGAGGGAGAGGCCGATTCTTTTCCTTTTCTACCATATGTCATTAGTTACAAATGTTTCAGCTGACTCCCCAAGCTTGTGCCGGGGCTGGGTGCATAACTAATGGACTACCTAGTCCCTCCCCTTTTTGCTCTTTCCCATTTTTCATCTTTGTAGAGTGAAAATGGACATGCGAGCACAGTTTCCCAGGAGACACGCATAGGAGGGGCAACCACGGATGGAAGAGAAGATATTATGTGTAATCGAATGTACACCCCGGCAAGAGGGGAAGCGACGACAAAAGCTAAATTGGCATGCTTGTTAACTTTTCTTCAGAGCTTACGCTTGCACATCTCTCGGACAACCAAGGTTTCGTATGGCAAGCCCTCTGTGCGATGGAACCTTACTGTATTTGTCTGCGCCCTCGCTTTGTTTTCAAGCCTGATCAACAAAGTGGGTGGCAGCGTCAAGGACTGTTAAGGAAAAACCCACCGGCAGCATGTCCTCGCCAGCTGAATGCTAAGGACCCGTTCCTCAAAGCAATCGCGGCAGCATGCTGTTGGCAGGCAACCAAAGTACGCAAAGGAAACTAACCATATGACTACCAATGGGTAAACAAGAGAGGGATAGCATGCATTAGCATAATAAACATCAGTTCAACGAAACATTAAAGTGAGAACAGTACGAAGCCTAAAAACAAGATACATATTGTGTCTTATTACAGGGCAACACGACAAGAGGAATAGTTCAAGGCTGGGCTCGACGACCTCTGGGAATCCTTGGGATGGAGAGAACCTTGTCGGCAAGGGGGGCGGCCTTCACCGCAGCGGCAGAAATGTCGGCACCCGGCGGCAGGCTCTTGAAGCCATCGACGAGGTTGAGGTCCGGATGATGGAAAGCAAGGTTGCTCAAGACCAGAAAGAGGGTGTTGCAAGCAAGCTTACGGGATTCATCAGCAAAGCATGTGGCCCTGTCGTCCTCGTACATCTTCAGCCCTTCAATCAAGCCTTCGAAGAAAAGCATTAGCTTGACACTTGGAACTTCATGCTTGCCGACGGAGAAGGCCCAGCTCTTCATTGCCATTTTTGCGATCTGGGCAGTGAGGCGCTCGGCAATGTCAACCATGATCTTGATCCAGAGGTCGCGCAGCTAGATTTGGTTCTCCAGTTTATCCTCTACATCTTTTTGGAGAGTTCTTGCATTGGTCAAGTCCTTCATCAACAACTTCTCGCAGGCACCGGCAAACTCAATTTCCTTCTCCAAGGAGCCAAGCCTGGCCTTCATGTCAGAGATGGTGCCATTGGCAGTATCAAGGTCCTGGCTCTTGGAGGAAAGATGCGATTGCACCTCCTTCAGGATGGTCTCTGCTTTCTGTGCTTCCTCTTTGAGAGCCATGATTTCTTTGTTGCTCCCGGCAAGGTCCTCCGTCAGCTTGCCCACTTGATGTTCGAGATCAGTCTTGGCGGTAGATGCGGCAGCTAGCATGTCAGAAACATTCTTCAATTGAGCTGAGGATTCAAGGGTGAGCGCACCGAGAGCGGCCTTATGGTTATCCTCCAAATCCTTGGTTTGCTGCTGAACAAGAGCTTCCAGTTCCTCATCCTTGCCGCGGAGGATGGCTTCGATATTTCCTTCCCGTGCGGAGATGTCCTTCTCCTTGGTGTTCAGAAGTGCTTCGCGCTCCGCCAAGTGGACCTCCCGGGCAACAATATCTTCTTTGGCCAGAGTCAGCACCTCCTCTTGCCACATGATGGAGTGGGATTGCTTCTTGTACCATTCTCGTAGTTCGCTGCCCTTGTTCGTCAGTTTCTTATCCATAAGAGCAGCAGAGTCACGTTGCTCCTTGACTGCCTGCCACTTGAGATCATACTTGTGTTGCGCTTCTTTGAGCCCTGCCGCCACAGATTCCAGGAAGGCTAGATCCTTGGCGCTATCAGCAGAATCGCCAGCTTCTACAACCCTCTGGGATAGCGGCGCCAGTATGCGTTTGATCTCTTCGTCAAAATCTACGCCCGCTACAGTAGACGAGCTAGAAGTTGCAAGCCCGGGTTGGGCAAGGACTAATGCCAACTTTCTTGGGGAAGGATGCGAAGCTGCGGCCGGAAGATAGTTCATGGGGAGAGGGCCCATGGTTTGGAGAGGAGCTTTCTCCTCAACGACCATGCCTAGGCCAGAAGTGCTGCCGGGGGTTTTCTCTGTCTCTTTTTGGGACCCCTGGATATCCACGGCAGTCTGTTCATGACCTTCCGCGGCAGCAATCTTGGTTGCTTCCTCGGCAGCACTCTTCCCAATACTAGCTACCTCTTCCAAGAGCTCAAGTTCTTCAATCAATAGAGCTGCAAGTGAAATCAGCAGATGGAGTAATAAGAAACCAGATACTGCTACGTTGAAGACGAAGAAGCAAAATAATTCAAGGAAGCAGAAACAAAGACAAGTGGATTACCCGGTGCTGTTTGCTGTGGAGGAGCGTCCGCCTCCCCGGCAACGTCTGTTGCCGGCGTGCGGTCCGTATCCGCTCCCTTGGTGGTCGTGACCTCATCGCGAGCAGACCCCTCGGTGGAGGCCCTTGCCAGTGATTTCTCTGCTTGGACTTTGGTTGGGGTGGACCCCTCTTGGAGGGCCCCACCCTAATGGATCTCACTTTCTCCCTTGGCGGGGGATGAAGCATGTTCCTCCGCATCTCTCCGGGCGGGCGAAATCTGCCCCATGCCTTCGCGCCGGGGGCTGGGCTAGGGGCTAGGCACATGATCCCCTGTCCTATCCCCCGCCAGACCCATGCTCGCCAAGGAATCCGACGCTGCCGCGTGCTTGGTTCGTTTGGCCCGCTAGGCGAGGGGTTTCTTCATCTCTGCCAAGTCAACAAAGAAGATTGGATCAACAACTATCAAGTGCATAGTAACTCAGCGAGAAGCTCAGCTGTTCTCCTTACTATGGGTCTACGAGCATGGAGCCCAGCGCGTACGCCGCAGGTGGCGGGGTTGCCCTGCCCCTCTTCAGAGTTGGAGGAGCAGAGCTTCCCGGTAGCCTTGAGCTCTTCGGTGGGGCCGAGATCTCTGGTGGGATCGAGCTTTGCGAAGAAGCTGGGCTTGACTGGGGCTTAGGATCAACCCAAGTGACCGCACGTCGCTTGGCAGGTGGAGTCTTGGCCCCCGACAGGCGAGTGGATTGGCGGCGTACTACTTCAGGCTTGTTGCCCCTAGAGGTGGTCTTCTTCACCCTCTTCATGATTGTCGAGGAGGCAGGGGCCGATGTTCCTCTGCTGGCCCGCTTGCGAGGACGTTGATCTGGATCTGGCCCTGGGGCTTGAGGACCCGCTGCGAGCCATTCCTCCTCCGCCTCGGGCTGCTCTGCCTCCTCAGCCTCGCCTTCCTCTTGGGCCTCTGCTGTCGTGATATACTGGATTCTAGCCCCGGCTGGATCAAGCCCAGCAAGCTCCTCCATGTCGTGCCCCTCACTCCCTTCATCAGAAGAACCTTCACCTTCAGCCTCCTCCTCCTCCTCTTCCTCTTCCTCTTCGGGCCTCACTACTCCAGCGGCCTTGAGCGCTTTGTCCTCTGCAATCCGCTTTGGGATGAACGCTGCCTCTGCCAGGGAGGTGTGCTTGACAAGATCATTCTCCACCCTGGAAGCCCTTTCTTCCAGGCCGGAGACCCACTCTATTTCCGCATCCAGTTCAGGCAGTTGCCAATCAGCCGCAACTCCGTAGGCGTTGCAATCAGGCATCCATTTCAGAATCTAGTCCCGGGCAGAGTTGAGATGCAGCGGGACAACCTTTGTCGGCAGATGGAACATCCCTAGGCTTCCGAATAGCTGTTCACACAGCCAGTCGTGTCCGTATATCGACAAGTTGTTAACGGGGCCTGGGTAAAGGCGCATCCTGTCGGGAGAATTCCCATATTCCCAAGGAAATCTGTCCCTCTTTCTACAGCGGTGCGATGCGGCGCCGAAGGAAGTCGGCCCCCACCTACTCAATGGTTAGCCCGGCAGCTTTGAGGCGTGCAATCCTGTTCAGCGCCGGGCGGAGCCTATCGTCGGTAAGGTCTGGCTTGCTCCAGTCATTACCCCGTGTGACGCATTCAGTCCGCGCCGCGCAGAACTTCGGGGCATCCTTGTCCTGGATCCAGCACCAATCCGCCCTCCATTCTTCCCACCTGCTGCATGCTACTGGCCAGGGAGATAATCCCATTCATCCTTCTTTCCCCGGGGAATCTAGCTTATGTTTCTCGAACGGTGAGATTTGTCTTCAACCCGTGGGACGAAGAAGTGTCTGAACAGGTCCACGTTGGGGGCGACTCCAACAAAGTTCTCCCATAGATGGGCGAAGATTTCCATACACGCCATTGTGTTGGGCATGAAATCTAGAAGATGGAATCCGTACACCGTCATCATAGCAGCAAAGAAATCAGAAAAGGGGGAGGTGAGGCCGCAGAGGAAGTACGCGCAGAAAAAGCGGTACAAGTTTGATGGAACCTTGCTTCCCTCCCGCACTACCACATGCGCTCCATGCCCTTTCGGAACTTCCCTCCCCCACATATAGGCATACTTCGCGATCAAAGTGTTGCCATCCAAGTTCGACGGGAAGAAGACCACGTCTTCCTGCCGCTTCCTGTCCAGCTCCTCGCCCTTTTCTTCCTCCCCTCCACTGCTGCATATTTTGCGGTGGCCGCCCGCTTCCCCTTCGCACCAGCCACCTTTCGCCCCATCTTTTGGGCTCACTGGATGGGCAAAAGTACTAGCGGAGCTTTGGGGGCGAGTGTTGGCGTGGGAGCGGTTGATTGGCTTGAGGAAGAAGATGAAGGGAGGAGAGACAGATGCGAATAAGCAGCGCCCCTTCGCGTTGCCTTTTTATTAGGAACAGGCGCGGGGGCTGTCTCTTCACTATCTTTCCTCATAAAGTTACCGTTTTTGCAGGCGCACTACCCATTAACTGCTACTGTTCCATGACCCCATGACCTCGGTAATTACGCATGTTGGATTGACTAGTCATCATAAAAACTGCTGCATGGGCAGCATTTCTTCGACATGTGTCCGTGCATTGTTTGGGGCCTAACCCAACGTGCCCAGCGACATGTATGGCTCATGCCCGGGGGCTTCTGTCGGGGTACACAAATAGGGGTGTTTATTCCCCCTGACTTGTGCACGGACCAGGAGCCTCCCGGCAACCAAGGATTGACAAAGGAATGGCTACACCAACATGCAAAACAAGGCCAAGCAAGAGAAACCGCTCTTCGTGAGATCAAGGAGCGGATCAAGAAGACCAAGTCAAATGAGATAGCAGAGCATCACCTTGGGAAGACTTCCCTTGCTGGGCAGGAGAGCCTGGCCGGGTCGAAGCCGCCCCAGGGACAAGTCCAAGATTTCCGCGACAGGCTTGCCGGGGCTGCCAAGGGCAAGGACTCCCGCCAAGACACCATCGCTCCACCGCACCACAACATAAATCGCTTATCAATGCGGTGTCGAGCATTCTGATGATTAAGTGGCTTCCACTAAGCACGTGCCGGCCCGTTGGAAGACATGTTATCCTCGCATGACACCCGTCCAGAGGCGTGTCAAACAGATAAGCAGAAGATGATTAAGCGGCACGGCAGGCTTGTCAGGCTTCACCCTCTGCATGACACCTAGCAGTGCATTTAATGCACTTTGTCCTAACTGCCAGTTAGGTATGATAGCATTGTTAGCTATCTAATCACTAGATAAAGATTGTTTTGCCACTGTGGTTACCCCTTGAGCTATAAAAGGAAGTCCAAGGCAAACTAGCAAGGGATTCGGACACTCGCACACTTGTACGTGCGTAGCACCTCTCCCCGAGGCCACCTTGCCGGGCTTGAGCGATGCGTGTTCTTCGTGTTCCTCCATCCAATCCACCAAAGCAAGAGTAGAGTTTTACGCTTCCCAGCGGCCCGAACCTGGGTAGAAACCACCAGTGTCACCACCGTCGTGTTGTTTCATGGCCTCCGCTCTTTGTGCAATGTGATCTTCCCCCTTGCCGAACCACAAGGGGCCGATGGCCCCAGAGGTGATCATGTTCCTCCACGACATCTTGATAAGACTTTCACAAAGCACATACCTTGAAAAGATTTTGAAGGATTTCAAAATGGATTAGTCAAAGAAGGAGTTTTTTCCTGTATTGTAAGGTGTGAAGTTGAGTAGGACTCAAAGCTCGACCACGGTAGAAGAAAGAGAAAGGATGAAGGTCATTCCCTATGCCTCAGTCATAGTCTCTATAATGTATGCCATGTTGTGTACCATACCTGATGTGTGCCTTGCCATGAGTCTTGCAAGGGGGTACAAGAGTGATCCAGGAGTTGATCCCCGGATAGCGGTCAAAGTTATCCTTAGAGGATTAAGGAAATGTTTCTCGGTTATGGAGGTGATAAAGAGTTTCTCGTAAAGGGTTACGTCGATGCAAGCTTAGATACCAATCCGGATGACTCTGAGTCGCGAACCAGACACATATAGTGGAGCAATCATTTAGAATAGCTCAAAGTGGGGTGTGGTAGCAGCATCTATAGTATGACATAGAGATTTGCAAAGTACATACGGATCTGAATGTTGCAGACCTGTTGACTAAAACCTCTCTCACAAGCAAAACATGATCAAACCCCATAATTGATTGGGTGTTAATCACATGGAGATGTGAACTAGATTATTGACTCTAGTGCAAGTGGGAGACTCTTAGAAATATGCCCTAGAGGCAATAATAAAATGGATATTATCATATTTCCCGTTCATGATAAATGTTTATTGTTCATGCTAGAAATGTATTGATCGGAAACTTAAATACATGTGTGAATACATAAACTACACTGTGTCCCTAGTATGCCTCTACTAGACTAGCTCGTTGATCAAAGATGGTTAAGGTTTCCTAACTATAGACATGAGTTATCATTTCATAACGGGATCACATCATTGGGAGAATGATGTGATGGACAGGACCCAACCGTAAGCTTAGCATCAGATCGTTTAGTTTATTTGCTATAGCTTTCTTCAAGTCAAGTATCTGTTCCTTAAACCATGAGATTGTGTAACTCCCTCACACCAGAGGAATACTTAGCATGTATCCAAACTTCAATTCGTAACTGGGTGATCATCAAGGTTCTCTACAAGTATCTCCGAAGGTATCTGTTGGGTTGGCATGAATCAAGACTGGGATTTGTCACTCTGTATGACAGAGAGATATCTCTGGGCCCTCTCGGTAATACAACATCTTAAAGAGCTTGCAAGCAATGTGACTAATGAGTTAGTCCTGGGATCTTGTATTATGGAACGAGTAAAGAGACTTGCCGGTAACAAGATTGAACTAGGTATGGAGATACCGACGATCGAATCTCGGGCAAGTAACATATCGCCGGACAAAGGGAATTGCATACGGGATTAACTGAATCCTTGACATCGTGGTTCAATTGATAAAAGATCTTCGTGGAATATGTAGGAATCAATATGGGCATCCAGGTCCCACTATTGGTTATTGACCGGAGAAGTGACTCGGTCATGACTACATGATTCCCGAACCCGCAGGGTCGCACGCTTAACGTTCGTTGACGCTAGAGTAGTATTGGGATATTTGATGATTGGTAACCGAATGTTGTTGGAGTCCCGGATGAGATCCCAGACATCACGAGGAGTCTCGAAATGGTCGAGAGGTAAATATTTATTAATGGGAAGTCATATTTTGGGTTCCAAAAAAAAGTGCACTTTTTTCGGTATTGTAACATGAAGCTTCTAGAAGGTTCCCAAGGATTCTGGAGGGGTCCAGAAGTCTACAAGTGGGTCCACCATGACCCAAGAGCTAGCATGGTCTGAGGGGATGCGCCCTGGCCTTATTGGGCTAGGCGCACCAAGTCCTCAAAAGCCCATGTGGCTAGGGAAGGGAAAAAAGGAGGAGTCCTAGTAGGAATAGGATTGGACTTGGAGTCCAAGTCCTCTCCCCCTTGGCTGCTCCCTAGGGGTTGGAGGGGTTGTTCCCCAGGCCCCTCCACCTATATATAAAGGGGAGGGGGTGCCCCAAGAGGATACACCAAGCCCTTGGCGCCCCTCTCTCTCCCGTTACTCCGTAGTTCCTCCGTCCTCGTTCTAGTAGCGCTTGGTGAAGCCCTGCTAAACTCGCTCCACCACCATCACCACCACGCCGTTGTGCTGGTTGTGATCTCATCTACTTCTTCGCCTGCTCTTGCTGGATCAAGGAGGAGCAGACGTCATCGAGACGCACATGTGCTAAACTCGGAGGTGCCGTCCATTCGGCACTAGATCGGTTGGATCGTGATCGGGGTATCGAAGAGTACAACTACATCAACCGCTTTATATATGCTTCCGCTTTTGGTCTACGAGGGTACGTAGACATACTCTCCCCTCTCATTGCTATGCTTCTCCTAGATAGATCTTGGGTGTTCATAGGAAATTTTTTGATTTTCATGTTTCGTTCCCCATCAGGAATCACCTTCTAAGACCACAACCGATTAACTACACTACAGAGATCTCATCAGAAGTGCTATACGAGGTATCACCCTCAACACTCGATAGTAACCCTGGATTGTCGTACAACTAAGGGGGTGTGATGTGATGTGTCGGGCTCTGGACGTCGATCACGTTGATCGAGTCATCGAACATAAAGCAGGGGCTACTGGGACAAGGTGAGGGGTCACTTGTGGATCACTAACCAACCTATACTAAGCAGTTTAGGATAAGCAGGTAAGGTACAAAGAAGGTTACAAAAGCAGGCTATGCATCAGAATAGGAGCAATCAAATACAGAAGCAAAATCTAATGCAAGCATGAGAAATAATGGAATGGGTAATATCGGAATGACCAATGGGAGGTTTGCATGCCTGGAAGCTCTGTAGACAGATATAGACCCTCGAAGGTGAAGTAGTCGATCACCGGATCAACAATGGTCTCGGGGGTCTACCAGAAAAGAAGTAACGGAGGGGGAACACAATAAATAATAGAGCAATCAAATGTATCACAAAGCATGACATGGCAACAAGCTGAGCTTGGGGTGACCTAACACCGTGCTAGGTGTTAAAGACAGAGTGGGAAAATATCCGGAAATATTTTCCCGACTCCAGGCATTTATCGGTCAGACGATCCGGAGGGAAGGTTCCATGTTTGCTGCGCTGGGGACATGTGGCAGATATGTGGATGGCGTATTCGTATTCGTCATATTTTTCAGATCAACTTTCATATATAAATTTTTTTCATCTGACTTACGGTTAATTTTTTTATTAATTTTCTAATTTTTATTAATATTTTGTAATTTCTGGACTTTTAATACTTAATCAAAAGCAAATAGTAAATGATATGGGTACACAGAAGTGTACCCAGCATCTCACACTATGTGCATGATAGGTCGGGCCCCAGGGCTGAGTCAGCCAATCTTATCCATATGAACAGGGCGGTGGGTCCCACCTGTAAGTGTCTCGTCCTTTTTATCCTATTTCTTTTCCTACCTCTCTTTTCTTTTTTTATACCTGGCCCGGCCCCACTGGCCAGGAGAATAGGCGGCCACAGGGGGTTCTGCGCGCTCACGCACGCAGGTAGAGGGAACGGCACGGCCGGCGGCGAGCCACGTCGGGGCTTGGCCGGGGAAGGGATGGCCGGGCCGGAGAGGCTAGGGGGGGGGCGCGGGCACGGCCAAAGGCGGTGGTGCGCGGGGTGGCGAGCAGCGAGGCGGGGCTAGGGCGAGGCAGTGGCGGCCATGCTGCCGGCCAGAGGTGGACACGACCTGGCGCGGGGAGCGCGGCCCGGCTCGCGGACGGCGCACCCAGCGGCATAGCTCCAGCTGGCCTTGGCGAGGAGCGGCGGGGAGCGGGCATGCGCGGGGTGCGGGCGGGTGAGCGCCAGCTCACAGAGGCCCCAACGCGGTGGTGCACGGCAGACGGGCGGCAGGCGGCGCGCGACAGGGCGGGTGTGAGCGGGCCCGAGTTGCTAGCAGGCGGCGGCGGTGAGCGCGCAGGAGAATGGGGGCGAGGCAGCAGAGGTTGTGTAGAAGTAGCAGCAACAACAAGCAGCAGGAAGCGGCGAGGCTAAGGCACGCGGGCAAGGTGCAGGGGGCACGGCCAGGGTGCAGCTGGGCGAGGCCAAAGGGAGCGGGCAAGCGCGCGGAGGGCGTAGGGGAGCACAGCGGGAGTGAAGGGCAGCTGCGGGCGTCGCCGACGCGATGGGGGAGCTAGCTAGGGGAGGGGATCCTAGTCGGAGAGAGGGGGGAAATGGGGAGATGCTCGCCCCGGAGCTCTCTGTACGCTCGGAAGCGTCGGGGAGGGGCCGTAGGTGGCGCATCACGCGATGGCACATGGCTGCCATGGCAGAGGGACATGATGTGGGCGACGTGGCGGTGGCCTCTTAGCTTTGATCTGGTGGTGAGGAAGTTGAAGGCGATGGTGGCGAAACTCCTCGACATGCTCCCTCAGGTTGACAACGATAGTGTCTGCGCTATCGACGGTGAGTGAGGCAATGGTCACCGCACCGAATCCGAGATCGAATTCAATCCAGAGAGGAGGGGCGATGGGGAATCGAGGGGGAAACTGGACGAGCTCGATTTAGGGTTTTGAATAGACATACATACAGGGCCGAGAGGTGCACGTGGTGCCCATCCATGGGCATGGTGCCCTGGATGGAGGACACGCACAACTCTGCCTCTCTCTGTACAGAGGAGGGAGAAAGGCTGCGGTGGGCTTGGGCCTAGTTACTATAGAAGCAGGCCAGGCCGGAGGGAGCGGGCGAGCGCGCGAAGGGCGTATGGGAGAAAAGCGGGAGTGACGGGTAGCTACGGGCATCGCCGGCGCGGTGGCGGAGCTAGCTAGGGGAGGGGATCCTAGCCGTAGAGAGAGGGGAAATAGGGAGATGCTCACCCCGGAGAACTGTGTACGCTCAGACACGACGGCGAGGGGCCGTAGGTGGCGCATCGTGCGATGGCGCACGGCTGCCGTGGCGGAGGGAGATGATGTGGGCGATGTGGGGGCGGCCTCTTAGCTTTGATCCGGTGGTGAGGAAGTTGAAGGCGACGGCGGCGAAGCTCCTGGACGTGCTCCCTCAGGTTGACGACGATGGTGTCTGCGCTATCGACGGTGAGGCAACGGTCACCACACCGAATCCGAGATCGAATTCAATCCAGAGAGGAGGGGACGATTGGGAATCGAGGGGGAACTGGACGAGCTCGATTTAGGGTTTCGAATAGACATACATATAGGGCCGAGAGGGGCACGTGGTGCCCATCCACGGGCATGGCGCCCTGGATAGAGGACCCGCACAACTCTGCCTCCTCTCTGTACAGAGGAGGGAGAAATGTTGTGGTGAGCTTGGGCCTAGTTACTGTAGAAGCAGGCCACAAGTGCACATTGTGCACTTAGCCATTTCCCCTTTTTTGTTTCTTTTATTTTCTGTATTCTATTGCCTTTTCTGTTTTGCACTTTGTACAATTAGCAATTGAATTTAGTTTAGTATGGGAATTAGCACATGATTACTAGGCTATTCATTGAGCTAACACAAACAGTTTCCAATTATTTTGAAATATTTAAATATTTGTTTAATTCAATAAGGCCAATTTTAATTCTATTGATTATGTTTTAAAGAGGTTAGGGGCATTTAAATATTTCAAAAGATGTTGGTTTCTACATGACAATTTCTTATTGGTTATTTTCAACCTAGCGAACATTTTTGTTGGACAGTTTGAAGAAATAAAAATTTGACTTGCGATTTAAATTTGAATTTGACCTTGATTTTTTGACAAGTGGCAATTTGCATAGTAATCATGACGACATGGCCACCATTAGGGGGAGATTACTATGGCATGATTCTCGGGGTGTTACAAATCTCCTCCACTACAAGAAATCTCATCCTGAGATTTAAGAGGTGAAGTAAGGGGGAAATTTCTAGTTACGAAATTCTAACAGATCTTCTCGTTCTTGGTTTCTCTTCTCGAAGAAGTTGATCCCTCTCATTAATGTCTTCATTTCTCTACTTCAGGTCATCATGATGAAGTCGTCATCCTTTCACTACAAAAAAAAAAGACACATCCGTGACATTTTGGGCCGAACGAAAAAATATTATGTCATGCTTATGACACTTCTATGACGATAATTGTGACAAAAGGACGTATCATCATAGATGTGGTGGGCTCCTACTTCTATGACAAAAAAATCATGACAGAAAATGGGATTTTCGTCCTGGGCGGGCCGGGGACGCACCTGCATGACATTCTTTGGGCCGTCCATGACGGAAAAAATCATGGTAGAAGCGAGGGCAAGGAAAATTTCGGGGAGTTCCCGGTTACGGTGGGTGGTCGAGGCTGAACGATGCACGAAGGGATTGCGCATTTCTCTCGTACACGTACGCGCGTGGGTGCGAGGCGTTGGGCTCTAACTGAACCCGAGCGAGGCATTCGCTTACTGAACCCGAGCGATTGCACTGGCTACGCATTACTGAACCCGAGCGATCTTTCGATCCCTGGCTGTTAACTGAACCCGATTGAGCGATTCCTTCGCTACTGCTGCTAACTAAAGCCGATCGAACCTGTTGCCTCTTGATGAACAATGAGCGTTGTTGGGGGTTGGATGAACATTTCCCGGTGGGGGTTGGATGAACAGGACCCATGGTAGTAGGCCGTTGCCGCTGGATGAACAGGACCCCAAGGAGGCCGCAGCACCCCAGCCGGTTGGGGGTCAATGAACAAGACCTCGTGGAGGCTCTACGAACAGCAGCCGGTGGAGGCTGGATGAACAGTAGCCCGTGGAGGCTGGAGGAGGTCGACGGTGGATGAATAGTAACCCGTGGAGGCTGGAGCGAGGCAGTAGACGGTGGATGAACAGGACCCCGTTTCGACCGTAGGCGCTCGAACACAAGTCTGTTTCCTCCGTTTTGCGGTACGCCACACCCCTCCCGATCAACAGGACCCCATTTCGACCATAGGCACTCCAGCACAAGTCCGTTTCCTCCGTTTTGCGGTACGCTAGACCCTTCTCGATGAACAGGACCCAGTTTCGACCATACGCGGTTGAACAGAAGGCTCGTTTCCTCCGTTCTGCGGTACGCCAGACCTTGTTTCGGCTGTTCCGTCCAAGCCGGTTGGCTCCCGATGAACACGACGTATTCCGTTGCCTCCCGATGAACACGACGCATTCCGTTGCCTCCGGATGAACACGACGCAGTTTCTCCGTTCCGACCCAGCCGGTTGGCTTCTGATGAACAGGACGCCGTTGCTGCCGTCCGTTGCCTCTCCATGTACACGAGCCCTGGCCATACGTATGCGCGGGTACGCGTTTGAGACCCCGCCCGTATGTATGTACGTGGCCATATTTTTTGGCATCTGGCTGTATGTACATGTACACGATTTTGACTGGACTGCCTGAACTACTACCGCTCCTTACTCGGCCACGGTTCATCGTGGCAGACAGACCGATCGACCGATATCTACACAGACAACGCTACGTATGCTTTGATCGGGTGGGTCCCAGCTGTAAGGGAGGATAAGGACGCACTTCCTTGCGTGCGAAGATATAGCAGGTGGGTCCCAGCTGTCAGGGGGAAGAATCAATTTTTTTGCCCGTGATAAGCACGCACTTCCTTGCATGCGAATATGTAGCTGGTGGGTCCCAGCTGTCAGGGGGAGAAAACATTATTTTTCAGGGTAAAAAGGATACAGTTGCATGCATGCATCCATGGGCGTGGTGCATCCCCACTGTCAGCCTCTCCACGTACAGTCATCTTCCGATGACTCTCGTTTGTTGACCATGTTGACCACACCGTGCAGAGCGCACCAAGGCCGGTGGATGACGGCGAGGCCCCAGACTGGAACGCCCCGGAGATGGGGAAGACGCGGCAGTGGAGTCGCATACGGAGAGGAGTGGGAAACTTGACTGGTTCGGGTGCGGGGTGGGCCTACACTCGGCAGAGAATAACAGGAGGTGCGGAGGAGTGGAGGGATGGCCTGGCCGCCGATGGGGTAGTGTTTCGCTGCGAGGCGCGCAAAACAGCGCCGCTGGACGTCGGAGGCTGGAGCAGGCGGTCCCGGCAGCGCTGGGGGAAGAAGACGAGAGATTGAAGAAGAATGCCGGCCGTTGGATGTAAATTCAATGCCTTGCTTAGGCTTCGACCTTTGTATTCTTATTTTTTGCGAAAGTACTTAGGCTTCGACCTACTGGCCCACATGTCAGCCAGTCCATTTGGTTTTTTTAGTCCATTTGGTGGGCTGGGTGAAACAATGATGTAGCGTCTATGCAGCCCGTTTATATATTATGTTAGAATTTAAAGCCCATTTGCATTTTTCCCGAAATCCGCGAACTTGCTGGGCTGGGTGAAAATATCATGTTGGGCTGGACAGAGAAATGTTATAAAAACATAAACACATGATTGCACGTCTATTACTGCATTGGTCAGTAAAATCTTTGCAAGCTTATGTATGCAATCACCAGGAGTTAACTTGCCAAGTTATATATAAACAATTATTTTATTATTATTATTTTGTAAGAACTTTCGATTTACGAAATAAAATATCATTTTAATTTGATGAGTTAATAGGACATGGGGTATTATTATTTTTTAGGCTAGACGTGGGACAGTTGAGTTGGTTCTAGGGAAAAGTACTGGGAGAAAACTCAGATTACATCGAAAAAGAAAGTGGGAGAAAATCCAGATATAGGATTAATGAAAACGAAAAATAAAGGAAGTGGGAAGGTCTATAAAATGGTTGGACGAACGACAGGTTTAACGGAACCTTATGTTGTTTCTATTATATATATGTAATAAAATAAGATATAAATATAAATATATATACTATTATAGAAGGGAAAACATAGGTTCAGTTTTGCATTCTTATAGAAAAATAGAACTGAGCTGTGCGTCGTCTTGAAAAAACAAACATAACTTGGGCTGCTGATGTTATAGACAGGCTAGGCTGGGAGGCCCAGAGGCCGCTTGATACCTGCTGGACCCAAAAAAAAGTTGAAACATGTCGTGGGCTACGCATGTTAAACAACAAAACCTAGGCTATGGACTTGGTGGGCCCGGGACTGTCAGCCTCTCGACGAACAGTCGTCTCCCGATTCCTCTTGTTTTGGTGACCATGTTGGTAACGACAGACGGCGGTGCCGCGGCGAGAGCACCAAGGTAGAGGACGACGTCGAGACCTCGGACCGAACGAACCGGAGCGGGGGAAGACATAGGTGGAGGGGAGTACGAGGGTTGACTTGTTCGGGTGCAGGGTGGACCGGTGGAGCTGCCACCGCCGGAGAATGTGTGGGAGTAGAGGGATGGCCTGGCCAATGCCATAGGCTATGATGGGTCACCGAGGCGTGCGCGGCAGCGCTGCCAGCCACTGTAGGAAGAGGACGAAAGATTGAACAAAATAAAGAAATACAAATGGATAGGTGGTTGCTCCCAGATGTCTGTGTACGAGACCTGCTGGGTCCACCTGAGAAGGGGAATATGTTGGGAGGAAGGAGATTCAAAGCACGGCAGCCCAGTGAACTAGTTACATACATAAGCAAATAGCCACTAAAAAAAGCAAACAGGTTAATGGGTTCTTAGACGAAATATTTCGGATAAAACAGATAATTACGACACATAGGCTAATGCATGAAACACTCAGATGATAAAGGTGCTTAAACTGATAAAGTACATCATCTAGACCTTCCTGGCACGCTTGATCATGACGTTGCGGCTGTCCGTGTACTCATCGGTTACGGGAAGCAGACACGCCCTCATGTCCAAGATCCGCCTGTACATGTCGTAGCATGCGTATGCGTCCTTGGCCGCGTAGGTTATGTAGGTTAGATTCAGAGGTACCTCCCACATGTTCAGGTCCTTGGTATCGTCGTCTTCTTTCATGTTGGCGTAGCAGGGGTCGATGATGGTCTCGGCGAGGTCAACCACGGAGTCCTTCTCCTGCCCGTTACCGATGATCTTGTATTGCTTCTGGATGTCAACAAGCTTGTTGCACCAGATGGTCGAATCGTCGTGTTCTTCCTTCTCTCCACCGTAGCGAAGGTGCAGTCGGTGCTACCGATGAAATGGGCGAATGCTCCAGAACCTCTGATGGCCCTACAGCAGTGGTAGACAAGAACCTCGTCCCGCACGCATACCTGGGCGACGGTGATCCGCTGGTCCCTGTCAGGAGACGAATGGATGGGCACAAGGTCTAGTCCTGCGACCTTGTGCTTTCTCCTCCTGTAGGTACTGCTTGAACTCGTTGAGGCAGAGCTTCACTGAGTCTGGATCGTTGGTGTACATCACATTCAACTTGGTGCTGCCATGGGTCTGAATGGCGAACTCAAAGGTGAACTCCTTGCTGAAGTCCATATCCAGCAGGCTCACCCCTCGGATCGCCATTGGAGTCTCTTCAACTGAACGAGTGGGTAGGCGGTGGCAGCAGTTCATTTTTCAGCTCTTGGGGAACTGGATTCACCAGTAAACTGAGTGTGTACAGGCGACAACAGTTACTACCTCCCTTGCCCGCTGCACGCCCAGCAGAACATGCACCCTCGACGCATTCAAATGCCTCCATTAAGAAACCTATTCCGGCCACACGTCGGTTCACGAGCGGGTCTGTATTGGTACTGTAATAACAAGTGTTAGTGGTCACTTTACTTAAATTTAATTAGCTTTAATTAAAATTTATTCTTAAAACAAGCAATGCATTGGCTTGTTCTATCAGTGCCACAGGATCAACGTGCACAACAAATAGAATTATTATTCTCAGGACGCACACGATCAGCACATTTGCCGCACTTTCACACAGACAATACTACCAAGTTTGAACAGTTTGTTATGGTTGTTGTCCTCTACATCATCATGCCGTGTTTCCCAGCTTGCAAGATTCAGAACCAACAAATAAGATTCAAATAATAAGTACAACAAAGATGCCTACACATCTCATTGATTCCCAGCTTGCAAGATTCAGAACCAACAAATAAGATTCAAATAATAAGTACAACAAAGATGCCTACACATCTCATTGATTCCCAGCTTGCAAGATTCAGAACCAACCCATTAGAGCCTTTTGATAAAGTGAATATCGGAATTAAATCCATCTTGGCTAGCCGTGTCATACAACCCAAGAACTTGGCGAATGCTCTTGACCATCACAACATCTGTAGTTCAGTATTCCTGTTTGCACAGATAAGAAAGAGAATGATTACTATAATAGTGGCACTAGTTGAAGCAAACTTTATTTCCAAAACGAGAAAAGATTGCGATAGAATAGCTTTATTTAAAAAATACAATGTTAGCACAGTATGACAAAGCACAATCATGTTGATAAAGGACAGTACTGACCGGTGTGAGATGACTTTGGGAGATCAAGTTATTCTTCATGTCCCCGTATCTTGCCATGAAAGTGATTCATTGAAATTCATTAACACCTCAGTGTGGCAGTAGAAGGAGGAGCGTCGACTCATTTCAATCACTTTTTTTGTGCAGTTCAACTAAAATTATGGCGCCCGCCAGTTAGAGAGGAGCGTCGACTCATTTCAATCACTTTTTTCTGCAAATTATCTACATTGGAAATGAAATGGTAGCTAAGATAGTAGTTCTATTTTAAATGTATTATTACTTCATTTTATCAGTGGCAGTAGCAGTGCCAAAACAGTAGCATAAGATCACTAACTGGATGCAGAGTCAAAATCAACCAAAAAGGAACATACCCGGTCATGGGAACCATAACTGAGAGAGGGGCCCCTACGCCGCCATGACTCAATGAGGTCAACCTGTAGATCCATGATTCAATTCATGCGACTTTTTCTGCAGTTCACCTGAAATGAAGCAAAGATTGCATCATTCAGCTAGCAAGAAGTAGTTGCTCTCATGAGCTGGCAGGTTCTTCTTTAGTAGTTGCACTAAAAGTGAGCAACATTAAGGTTGGCTGTCCTGCTCATGTAAGGTGCAACTATAATTTGCTTATCCTTTTGTGCAGTTCCACTAAAATAAAGTGCCATTGTGGTGACAGTGACGGCTCATCTTGCAAAGGCTAATAAAATGTTGCATGAGATTACCAGCAAAGTTTGACGGAGATTTTGGAAACACCAATCACCATTTTGTGCAGTTCCACCAAAATTGAGAGACGTTGCCCACGTGACATTTTAGTTGAACTGCACAAGACACTCATTCCAAAAAAAAGTGTTTTGTGCAGTTCACCAAAAGGTCACAATAGCAACGAGGTGAAATGGATATCCCTATCCGCACAAAAAGATAGAAAGAAAACAGTTGCTGGTCAATAACAAGATACGAAACATACACGAAATGAAAAGAAGCATCTTGATTATGTTCATGGCAATCACGCAAGGACAGTGGAAATTTTAAAACGGCAGCATTGCTTCATGTTACCGGAAGCATTACGATCAACAATGACATTCGTCAAATATGGGATTACTTTAATGGTGGCATTGCTTGTTTACCAGATACAGTAGATCAACAGCAGCTAAAGAGTTGGTTTAAGGGCATGGGACAGTGGGGACACCGGGACACTCAGCAGCGTAAAGAAGCAACTTACTTATCATACTGGGGAAAACAGCAGGAGTACCATTTGTAACACAGTTTAATTGCATCATATCACTGGAGGCATTAGATTAACAATAACACTGGTTAGACATGTCCTTAAGGTAACAGTGTGATCGCTTCATTTTACATGTGCCCTTACATTAACAACAGCAAAAAGTTGGTATAAGGACATGCGACAGTGGATGCATCAGCACAATGTACCTACAAGGAGGCATAAAGTGGTGATGCCGAGTTTGTTCATACTCTGTGAAGGCAGCAAATCTAATCCTGGAGACCTTTTAATATGTGAGGGCATCAAATCTAATCCTGGACATACTCTGTTGACTTGTCCACCAGCCACCACTTTCTATCCTTTTTCCTTATCCAGTTTGTACTGCATTTTCCCTTTATTTCCCTTTTCAACCAAGAGACCGGTTGGGTATCCAATCTCTACTACTTTCCCCCTGTTATTTCCTCATTGAATCAAGTCCTAGATTCAAGCTACGACTTTCCCCCCTTTCTTTGTTGTTTGAACCAAGTCCTAGATTCGACTACATGAAGTAGCTTAACCTCCAATAATACTAAAAATTTAGGTGGCTTTGGAAGAGCTGATGGAAGTAGAAAAAGATCCACATGCAGACATGTGGGGAGCTGGGGCAGTAGAGCAAGGCCGCTTTCGAAGGAACTTATACCTGAGGGTCATCGGGATGTCGGCGGCGGCAGGTCGGATCTGCGCACAATACGGCAGGGAGGAAGAAGGGTCAGAGGACCTCCCAAGCCGGCGCAATGTCGGAGAGAACGACATGGGCAGAGGATCAGGACCCGCCGGCAGCTGTGGGTTTCCTCCCTCGCCGCCGATGATCGCATGAACGATGCACCTAGTCCTCTACACACACCGGTCGAAGGGATCCGGCCGGATCTGTGACCAGCGGTGAGCAGAGAGAAAATGTCGCTACCGCTATCTTGTTTAGATCTGGAGAGGATGAGAGAATGAAGAGAGCAACCCTAGTAAAGCAAGCGCTCAGGCCCCTGCCTATATATATAGTGGAGTGATTATCTTTTTCTCTCCACAACAAGCATTTCAATTTGTGTACGTGACATTAAAGAAAAGAAACTCTCTATTTAACGTGACTAACTGTGCGACTCCTACTTACTAGTAGTAGTATTGTTCACTTGTGCTCCCCGGCCCTCCATTCATTGAACAACCCCACAGGTGAATAAACATATAGTACAAGTATTTATATAGAACGAACAAGCTCGAACTATTTTGGCTTTGAGATATCGATGGTACAGTTTGACCACATTGCATCAATGGACTCAATACTTCGAAGTAACCTATACGTATAAACACATGCACGGTTTACATTCCGAATCGCTAGCTAGAGCTTGAACTATATTTGTTTACATGTACCACCTTTTTCTTTTGGTTTTCTACTCCATGGCGCAATTCATCGATACAAAATTATACTATGAGTAGTTAAAAGTTGAGGGCGGGGCTTTTCCCGGGCAGTACACGCGGCAGTTTTCACGTAGGCGGTTTGACAGAGAGGCGAGGAGGATGAGGGAGTAGCGGATTCAACTTACTGCTGGAAAGGTAGGGCTGTGCGATTTGACGGCGCGTTACTACTGGAAAGATGGGGTCTTGTGATATGACTACTCACTATAGTCATTAATTACTGGCGCTACGACCGAGGTGATGCTCCCCTTCCGCTCCCCACTCTAATCTGGTGCATGACACGTCGACCCGGATGCTGGCTCTCCCACATGCCGGCGAAGTACGTAAGAAGGAGCAAAGAATCATGCGGTATATATAGTGTATATACTAGTACTACTACTCACGTCGGAGGAGTGCGAACCACGGCAGCCCAGTGAACCAGCAGGCGATAGGCCATAGAAAACAATGTGGTGATATGGCCATAAAAACAATGTGCTACAGTCCAGTCTCTAGCATGTATAGTACTCCTCCTCTCGGTTCATCGCCATCATACTTTCCCCATTCCTGTGTTTTCAGTATCCTGCGAATCAAAGAGGCCCTTAGACTGGTTTAGGTCCGGTCGTTTTTTATAAATGTATTATGTCCAAAATTTAATGAACGTGCTTCGGTTTCTATGAAAATAATCCAGTTTGCATGTAGTAATTCATTCATTTATTTATTCTTCTGCGGGGGGTTTGCATATAATTCGTGAGGTCTGAAATGTAAAGTACGCCGGCATGGTTGCATATGCTCTGAGTCGTGCATGCACTACGACCCAGATGCTCTATGTCCCACATGTCGGCGAAAGGGAGCACGTGGAAATAGCCTAGGAGTACATATAGGAGGATAAATGCGTGAAAAAATATGTACTATGAACCGTAGCTGCGGTTCGAACAGGAGACCTAAAGTGATGACAGGTATAGGTCGCACGCACCCAACTAGTGGTAGTAGACGTACGACTACTTTTTCCCTAAAAAAAAAGAGGTATGAGTACTCAGTACTCCTATTCTATCAACACGAGTCCCATCTGACAACAGCGTTCGTGCTACAGCTAGCTCTTCTCCCTTGTTTCTCTCTTCTAATTCTAACTCAGCCGACGTGCGGTGGGCGGGGTGGGGATTTGCCGATAGTCGGTTTGCTCAATTGCGGCCCCACCTGACAGTGAAAATGCTAAGACAACAAGCGTTCCCTAGCTTGAGCGGCGTGCCGGACATACCGTGTGGGGGTGCGACGCGAACGGCACAGGCATGCTGTACTTGTTCCACTTTCTCGTTTTGAACTCGTGACATGTAGTAACGCCCAGTTTTGAATTTATAAGTTTAGTTGTCGCGCCAATATATACATTACTCCCTCCATGTAGGTTGGGTCGCTGAAGTCGAAATTAGACACAAAACACTATGGTGACGGACCAGTCTACCTCCGTCCTGGTTTATTGCTCCCTATCGTAATCTGTGGCAAATTTTGACCATAAAGTTGACTAACAAAAGGTTCATGCATGTCCCAAAACTATATCATTGAAAACTATGTTCAAATACAAATGAAACGATATAATTTTTATTGACATGCACTAACATTTTGTCAATTATATCTTTGGTCAAAATTTAGCACAAATTACAATAGGGACTAATAAACCAGGACCTAGGTAGTACACCAGGACGAAGACAGTGATACTGCATATAATTAACGCCAAATAAGAGCAAGGGATCACACATGTCATTTATGACTGGAATAAAAATGCCATACACTAATAAAACATTAAGGCCACGAGGCGATGCAGTGCTGGTTACAGGAGGCAAGAAGAAAGATGCATCCATCGACGACGTCCACCTCCTCGACTCAGGGCGCCGGCCCACCGAACAGTGGCTAAGTAGCAGCGGCTTTCGTGGACAGGTCGATGTGCTTCTGAACAATGGCGTCCAAAGATTCCAGCCGCTGGAAGAAGGCCAACGTCTTTTTGTCCTCGCTGGCCTTGTAGTGGCCTAAGTAGATGATTTCCTCGTAGACGTGGATGTGCAGGTCCACGGTTTCTTCCGTGGCGAGGCGCTGTGCGGCGAGCGCGACCTCGAGGTGCACATTCTTTGTCGCGACCTCCGGCAGCTGCAGGGCCACCAGGGCTTGAAAGAGTTCGTCACCATGGAGGCCAATGAGGGTGGCAGGCAATGAGGAGCCTGGGCGCGCGGGCTGGAGCAGTACGACAAGGTCGTCCACGCGCTTCTTGACGGCGGTGAACTTGCGGATGGAGCGGACCATCATGTCGTCCATGTGAGAGGCAAAGCCGGCGTCGGCAAGGGCTACGACGCCGGCGGTCGCCAGCACCATCTGGAAACGCTGCGCGGTGCGGGGCTGCAGGCCGGCATCTTGGATGATCTGGCACAGCCGACTGCCGCTCGTGTCCATCACCTCCATAGGTGCTTGTGGCTTCTGGTCACTTGGTCTTGGATTGGAGTGAGCAGTGTTGCGCAGAGACTAGGAGTAGATGGATTGGAGTGGTGGGGCGCCTTTATATGAGAGTCCAAACTGTGTTGCATTCACATCGTGCTGGCTCCATTCTGCTTCTCCAATTAATTCCCTCTGCATGCTAATTGAGGATGCATCATTGACCGTTCAACATCTCGGGAACCGCTACCCTCTCCCTCCTTGGCATTCAAGCCATATCAATGTAAATGCGGGTCAAGAAGAGACTAGTCATTTACTACATTGTGCACCGCGACCATGTGGGGGTGCGACGCGAACGGCATAGGCATGCTGTACTTGTTCCACTTTCTCGTTTTGAACTCGTGACTTGTAGTAATGCTCAGTTTTGAATATATAAGTTTCGTTGTCGCGCCAATATATACAGTACTCCTTCCATGTAGGTTGGGTCGCCGAAGTCAAAATTAGACACAAAACACGATGGTGATGGACCAGTCTACCTCCGTCCTGGTTTATTGCTCCCCATCGTAATCTGTGCCAAATTTTGACCATAAATTTGACTAACAAAAGGTTCATGCATGTCACCAAAATTATATCATTGAAAACTATGTTCAAATACAAATCAAATGATATAATTTTTGTTGATATGCACTAACATTTTGTTAGTTAAATCTTTGGTCAAAATTTAGCACAAATTACAAAAGGGACTAATAAACCAAGACCTAGGTAGTACACTAGGACGAAGACAGTGATACTACATATAATTAACGCCAAATAAGAGCAAGGGATTACACATGTCATTTATGACTGGAATAAAAATGCCATACACTAATAAAACATTAAGGCCACGAGGCGATGCAGTGCTGGTTACAGGAGGCAAGAAGAAAGATGCATCCATCGACGACGTCCAACTCCTCGACTCAGGGCGCCGGCCCACCGAACGGCGGCTAAGTAGCAATGGCTTTCGTGGCCAGGTCGACGTGCTTCTGAACAATGGCGTCCAAAGATTCCAGCCACTGGAAGAAGGCCAACGTCTTTCTGTCCTCGCTGGCCTTGTAGTGGCCTAAGTAGACGATTTCCTCATAGACGTGGATGTGCAGGTCGACGGTTTCTTGCATGGCGAGGCGCTGCGCGGTGAGCGCGGCCTCGAGGTGCACATTCTTCATCACGATCTCCGGTAGCTGGAGGGCCACCAGTGCTTCAAAGAGTTCATCACCTTGGAGACTGATGAGGATGGCACACAACAAGGAGCCTGGGCACGCGGGCTGGAGCAGTACGGCATGGTCGTCTGCACGCTTCTTGATGGCGGTGAACTTGCGGATGGAGTCGACCATCATCTGGTACATGCGAGAGGCGAAGCCGACGTCGACGAGGGCTATGACACTGGCGGTCGGCAGCACCGTCTAGAAACGCTGCACGGTGCGGGGCCGCAGGCCGGCGTCTTGGACTATCTGGCACAGCCGACTGTCGCTCGCGTCCATCGACGCCATGGGTGCTTGTGGCTTCTGGTCACTTGGTCTTGGTCTTGGATTGGAGTGGGTAGTGTTGCACAGAGACTAGGAGTAGATGGATTGGAGTGGTGGGGCGCCTTTATATGAGAGTCCAAACTGCGTTGCATTCACATCGTGCTGGCTCCATTATGCTTCTCCAATTACTTACCACTGCATGCTAATTGAATGCAGAGGCATCATGGAACGTTCAACATTTCGGGAACCGCTACCCTCTGCCTCGTTGGCATTCAAGCCGTATCAACGTAAATGCGTGTCAAAAAGAGACTAGTCAGTAGTACTATACTCAATATTGTGCACCGCGGCCAAGGCGGAGAGGAAAACGAGAGAACTACGTATTTATTTACGGTGTAGATTCACTCATTCTGCTCCGTATGTACTCATTTACGGTGTAGTCACTTGTTGAAATCTCTACAAAGAAAAATATTTAGGAACAGAGGGAGTAGTCCCTCCTTTCCGGTTTATAGGGCTATACTATTAAGAGCAAGTACAATAGTGGGCTTATAGCCTGCTACATGGCAATTTTGTCTATGTGGAGGAGACAGGCATAAAAAAGAATTGCCACAAAACTGCCGCACCATGCCCCACCCCTACACAAAGACTGCCACGCGAGCGTTCGCAACTGCCGTGTTCGGATTGCGCTTGGCTCTTCGCCTCTTCGAGAAGACGAACAATGATGTTACTACTTCTACAGTATCGAATCAACTGCTGCATGTCCATCCACCGTGTGCGGGAGGGATAGCTTGTTGTAGTAAGCAAAAGCCTGTCCTCGTCTGCGAGCCACCGCGCGCATGGGCGAGGGAGAGGGCATACTAGTAGTAAAATCAAGCTTCTCCTTGTTGTACGAGTTGACGCGACACATCATAGCACTGGCCCCACATGCTTGCCTCTAAACTTGGCTAAAAGAGCCGCAGTGTACAATATATTTGCTGCACCCTCTAATATTTACCCCACCACAAATTAACATATATATTCTTGTCTTGACCAGATCAGAGTACAATCACCAGGATGACAGGTAGGGCCAGAAGATTATTTTAATAAAAAAAATGCTTCGAGACGGCCTCATAGCATGGAGCCGACTCCAACGATTTTAAGCTTACAGCATGGTTCATAATATAGCCAGCCGATGGCTACAAGAAACCGCCATGTCATCTATAGCCATCATCTATATGCACTCATACAATAATGTGGGCTATAAGGTTGGCTATTGCATTAGTACTTTCTTTCATCTTCTCTCTATCTCTTTCTTCACATTTATTGCATTTACCTAGGAATGCGCATATAGCTAAGCTCTTGCATGAGAACCCACTCCCCTTACTTTTTCACATCTCTCTCCTCCACATAGACAAAAATGCCATGTAAGCGGGCTATAAGCCCACTATTGTACTTGCTCTGAGGCACGGTACACGCTATCCTAGACTATGTCACTATACTACCTCCCCTACACATGAAACTACCACACGAGCGTTCGGGTTGCGCTTGGCTCTTCGCCTCTTTGGGAAGTCGAACAATGATGGTACTACTACAGTGGAGTACTACTAGTATGCTTCTGGCCATCTAACACCGAATGAACTGCTGCATGTCCACTGCGTGCGGGAGGGAGAGCATGTAGCGAAAGCTTCTCCTAGTCCTGCGAGCCACCACGCTCATGGGCGAGGGAGAGGGCATTGTAATCAAACTTCTCCTTGTTGTACGAGTTGACGCGACACATCAAAGCAGTGCACTTGATATATTTCAATAATTTGCGTTTACCGATGCATTAATTACAACGCATGCATGCATGCCATGACTTTCCTTTTGATACTTGCATGTGTTGATTTAATGCACCTTGAAGTAGTATGAATATGTGATGGTAAAACTTTCTAATGCCCGGCCCTAAAGCGAGAGATGGTTGTGCACGAGGAGGGCGAGATCAGTCCGACGGAACAGGTCCCGACGATGGAGCTCTCTATGGTCTCTATGGACCTCACCTTGCTCCACTGCATCTTGTGCCTCTGCCCCTTGAAGCCTCCAGTGTATGAGGTTCGAATACACCTCGTCCGTTCGGCTGATCGAGCAAGGTGCAGGTTTCTTGATTGATGTGCTGTTCGATTGATTTGTGCAGTGCAAGGGAGGGCACCTGGCCTGCACGGACTGCCGCGGCGAGCACCCCGGGAACCAGCGGCAGTGCCAGAAGTGCGAGCGCGGCGGCGGCTTCGACATGCGGAACACGGCGATGGACGCCGTCCTCTCCTCGGTGAGGGTGGAGTGCCCGCATGAAGGCTGTGGGCTCTACGTCACTTACCACAAGCTCACCGATCACCAGAGCGTGTGTCCGCTCGCGCCCTGCTAATGCCCCGTGCCCGTCTGCGGCTACGAAGGCCCGCCGCCGGCGCTCCCCCACCACATCAGCACCGTGCATCCCATGCCCGTGCACAGGATCCAGTACGGCAAGGTGCTCCAGCTGCAAGTGCTAGTGTCGGAGCCGTGGCTCTTGCTGTTCACGGAGGAGGATGGCCGCGTCTTTTTCTTGGTCGGCGACGTGCTCGACATTGGCGCGCCTATCATCGTGTCGGTCATCTGCATCAGAGCGGGGGCGTCCCCACCACCGCACTATGCGGCCAAGCTGTGGGAGAACGCCCGCTGGGGGAGCCCAAAGGTAGGACCGACGCCATCAAGGTGGACATCGAGGTGACAAGCAGCAAGGATCCCGGCGACGTCGCCGTGCAGGAGCTGATCTTCTGCACAGTTCCGCCCAAGCTGCTGGCCGGGGCTGGGTTGTCGAGGACGGTGTCCCTCCACATTCAGATTGACAAGCTCACCTCCTAAATGATTCTACAGTGCCTTCTGTTTATCTTAGTAATATGCTAATATAGGGGTTAGCTTGGTCTACTTTAGCTTAAGAGATGATGGGTTTTGGTGGCGATGCAGCAATTACTTCGACATCAGATCAGCAGTTAAAGTAATTTCCAACAGTCGAACGGATATTTTGTGTCTGTTGGATATAAAGATCCTTTGGGTAAGATGTATAAGCAGCCTATATGCTTGTTTGTTGAGGAAGTGTTGCATACTTCTGTGAGTTGACGCGACACATCAAAGTAGTACTACTACTAGTAGTACTCACCCGACTGCGCACCAGGCAGACGAAGCTCGTGTCATGTTGGTGCCATGTGCGGCCCGTACATTAACCAAAACCTCGCGCCTCCAGCTTAGCCTCCGCGTTTTAAACTTATCAATCTCAAGGCCAAGGAGCAATGGGAACTTATGATAGAGTCAATCGGATGGTTGAGGACACTACAATTCGTAGCTACAGATGCGTGTGTGAGAGAGGACGAGTGTGTGCGTGCACCTCTTCTCTTCGTGTATAACGTACTAAACTCAGAGTACAAGTGTATGTGGGTGGCATCGACCTAGGGAGCTAGAGATGGTGCGTGCGAGAAGTCCCGAGAGACTAGGTGTGTGCGTGGGAAAGAGGGAGAGAGATGATATGTGTCGATATAATGCGTGTGAAAAAAAGACTAGTCTATAGCTCGCCACTAGGCTATTCCTGTCGAACGCCCCAATAACCGTAAGATATGTATCCGACGGTGCCAGTTATTGCACGTACACAGCAGTAGGAAAAGAAGTACGATGGCATATTACAAAACTGCTACACCACGGCCGAGAACGTGTGCCCATGTTACGCCATCCGGGAATAGTGTCGCACTTCGAAACTAGAACAGTCAATAAATTTTGAGCTTGCGTCTCGTCACATTCCAAATTACTACCATGCTATATTTAATTGCAAACCTGTTCACACCGATCACAACCTAAACGGTTTCCCACGTAGGAGCGTATTAGTACTCGGTTATAAATACTACTATGCCAAGATGACTGCACATTCCTCCTCAACTCCTCATCCACAAAAACAAACAAGTCATTCATCATCGTTCCCTTGCGTCTGCCATGGCCAGTGTGAGTTCTGGGTCGAGAGATTACCACCAGGGAGAGGCGAGCATGGAAGCGGAAGCACGAGAAATGTCCCACCTCGCCGCGAAAGCAGCCGACATGTCCCGCCGTGCGGCCGTAGCAGCACAGAGGTCCCGCCGCACCGCCGAAGCAACACGGAGGTCCCGCCACGCCGTCGATGCAGCAGACTGGTCCGGCCATGCCGCGGAAGCAGCAGAGATGTCCCGCCATGCCGCGAATGCAGCAGAGATGTCGTTCCGCACCGCGGCGGTCTAGGAAAATGTCTCGCGGGCAGGCGAGGACTCTTACAGGAGCATGCATGCGATCATCCATAGCCAGATGGATCAGATCTCCGACTGGGCGAGGTTGCATGACGACATGAAAGCCTCATTTAACAGGCTACCGGTGTCATCCGGCAACTAGGGGAGGGCAATGCGAAGCTCCGGGCCGAGCGCGACCTGCTGAGGGCGAAGATCACCGGAAGGGCGAAGCAGGCAGAGGAGACCGCTGCCTTGTTCAAGAGGACGGGCATCATCGTCAAGAAACTTATGGACGAGAATGCCATGCGCATCATTGAGCGCAAAAGGCTGGTGGAGGAATCCGTGGATGCTGCCAAGCAATGTTTTAAGGACATGAAACTGATGAAAGAGATCATCGCCGCTCGCCGCGAGAACTAGTCTCCGCGACCTGCAGCGCATCAAGAAAGTAGAGATCAGCGAGCCAAATCGTTGTATGCGTCTTCCTTTTTCTTTTGCCCTTGTGTATTTCGGGCGTAGCCGCATGTGGCTTTTTTAATTATATTCCTAAATATGTAAGACAATTATTATCCACTATCATCGTCCTTAGGCTGGTCATAATGGGAGTATCATAGGTAGTATCATGCATGCTAACTAGGCAAATTTGATGAGGTGGCATAGAATTAAATGAAGAAAGAGTGGGGTGAGTATCATATCATGATACCGTATCATATTAAATGTTGTCCTAATATGTGTCATGCATGGCAATAAATGAAGTTATCATGATATGATACTCCCATGATCAAGTAGAGTATGATACTAACACATGATACTATGCACTACAGGTGTAGTATCATACACTAGTATCATATACATGATACTAGTACTATGATACTCACCATTACGACCAGCCTTATATATTCATCAGTCTTGCTATAAGTCGCAGTAGATGCTATATAGGTCCATCAGATCTTACATCAAGATCCGTGCAAACTTTTCTTTTCAGATTTTCTTTTTTCTCTCTGAAATCTCAGTCGAGTGAGACATAGCCACGCCATTAAACAGGGGCTCGGACGCCATTAATGGAGACCTTGGGAGAGAGGTGGGCGGCAGATGGAGGTCAAAGGGGTCTCCTCCCGATAAGCACGCGCAGGGGTCTGATCGCACGCCTCCTGTACTCAAATAGCTACCCCGCACAGCGCCTCCTAGCCAATAAAAAAAGGGGACGTGTGGCGGCACGTAAATGGTAAGTAGAACGCCCATGGTTTCAATAATACTTGTGTTTCTAATTGTAACGTGACATCACTTGTTCCAAAATGACTTTGTTGGTTATTAATGTGTGCGCCTTCGCAAATCGGACAGCAAAATTACCACAGCATGTTGGTGCCATGTCATGACACCAAGCCAAGTTTCATGATTTTCATGCGTGTTTTGGATTTACAGGAATTAAAAAACTAAGTTTCTCAATGTTTCCGGCCGAGCCACGACGCCCAGATATTTGAATTTCATTCCCATTTCTTGCATGGGACCTAGAAATTTACCCGAGGACACACATGTAATTTTTCAACCAACTTTGGTGCACTGGAGCATGTGCTTGTAGTTCAAATTTGAATTATGCACATTAAATGACCAGAAACTCAATTAATGTATAAAAAGGCCAAACGAACCCGGAATAATTCCAAAATTTAACACGACACTCATATAGTTCTATGTTGCCTCTGTAAAGAAAATCAAGGGGGGGGGGCAGCGTATATCGTTTCGCACAAAAAGGTGACACGTTCCCTCTCAGAACCACGAGCCTTCTTGAGAGAAGCTCC
Source organism: Thinopyrum elongatum (assembly GCA_011799875.1). NCBI lineage: Eukaryota > Viridiplantae > Streptophyta > Magnoliopsida > Poales > Poaceae > Thinopyrum > Thinopyrum elongatum. The sequence continues at coordinate 565,523,180 of CM022298.1, forward strand.
GGTTTGCAAGAAGCTTATACCAAAACTTGTTCCAATTCAACCAAATTTTTTTACCACAACATGTTAGTACCATGACATGACACCATGCCAAGTTTCATGATTTTTAGGCGTAGTTTGGATTTACAAGAATTTTAAAACCAAGTTTCTCAATGTTCTCGGCCGAACCACGACGCCCAGATGTTTGAATTTCATTCTCATTTCTTGCATGGGACCTAGAAATTCACCCGAGGACACACATGTTATTTTTCAACCAACTTTGGTGCACTGGAGCATGTGCTTGTAGTTCAAATATGAATTATGCACATTAATTGACCAGAAACTCAATTAATGTATAAAAAAGGCCAAACAAACCCGGAATAATTCCAAAATTTAACACGACACTCATATAGTTCTATGTTGCCTCTGTAAAGAAAATCAAGGGGGGCAGCGTATATCATTTTGCACACAAAGGTGACACGCTCCCTCTCAGAACCACGAGCCTTCTTGAGAGAAGCTCCGGTTTGCAACAAGCTTATACCAAAACTTGTTCCAATTCGACCAATTTTTTTACCACAGCATGTTAGTGCCATGACATGACACCATGCCAAGTTTCATGATTTCCAGGTGAGTTTTGGATTTACAGGAATTTAAAAACCAAGTTTCTCAATGTTCTCGGCCGAGTCACGACGCCCAGATGTTTGAATTTCATTCTCATTTCTTGCATGGGACCTAGAAATTCACCCAAGGACACACATGTGATTTTTCAACCAACTTTGGTGCACCAGAGCATGTGCTTGGAGTTCAAATTTGAATTATGCACATTAAATGTCCAGAAAATCAATTAATGTATAAAAAAGGCCAAACGAACCCGGAATAATTCCAAAATTTAATAGGGCACTCATATAGTTCATGTATGATACTATGCACTACGGGTGTAGTATCATGCACTAGTATCATATACATGATACTAGTACTATGATACTCACCATTACGACCAGCCTTATATATTCATCAGTCTTGCTATAAGTCGCAGTAGATGCTAAATAGGTCCGTCGGATCTTACATCAAGATCCGTGCAAACTTTTCTTTTCAGATTTTCTTTTTTCTCTCTTAAATCTCAGTCGAGTGAGACATAGCCACGCCATTAAACAGGGGCTCGGGTGCCATTAATGGAGACCTTGGGAGAGAGGTGGGCGGCAGATGGAGGTTAAAGGGCTCTCCTCCCAATAAGCACATGCAGGGGTCTGATCGCACGCCTCCCGTACTCAAATAGCTACCCCGCACGGCGCCTCCTAGCCAATAAAAAAAGGGGACGCGTGGCGGCACGTAAATGGTAAGTAGAACGCCCACGGTTTCAATAATACTTGTGTTTCCGGTTGTAAGGTGACAGCACTTGTTCCAAAATGACTTTGTTGATTATTAATGTGTGCGCCTTCGCAAATTGGACAACAAAATTACCACAACATGTTGGTGCCATGTCATGACACCAAGCCAAGTTTCATGATTTTCATGCGTGTTTTGGATTTACAGGAATTAAAAAAACCAAGTTTCTCAATGTTTCCGGCCGAGCCACGACGCCCAGATGTTTGAATTTCATTCCCATTTCTTGCATGGGACCTAGAAATTTACCCGAGGACACACATGTGATTTTTCAACCAACTTTGGTGCACTGGAGCATGTGCTTGTAGTTCAAATTTGAATTATGCACATTAAATGACCAGAAACTCAATTAATGTATAAAAAGGCCAAACGAACCCAGAATAATTCCAAAATTTAACACGACACCCATATAGTTCTATGTTTCCTCTGTAAAGAAAATCAAGGGGGGGTAGCGTATATTGTTTCGCACACAAAGGTGACACGTTCCCTCTCAGAACCACGAGCCTTCTTGAGAGAAGCTCCGGTTTGCAACAAGCTTATACCAAAACTTGTTCCAACTCGGCCAAAAAATTTACCACAGCATGTTAGTGCCATGACATGACACCATGCCAAGTTTAATGATTTCCAAGCGAGTTTTGGATTTACAGGAATTTAAAAACCAAGTTTCTCAATGTTCTCGGCCGAGTCACGACGCCCAGATGTTTGAATTTCATTCTCATTTCTTGCATGGGACCTAGAAATTCACCCAAGGACACACATGTGATTTTTCAACCAACTTTGGTGCACCGGAGCATGTGCTTGCAGTTCAAATTTGAATTATGCACATTATATGTCCAGAAACTCAATTAATGTATAAAAAGGCCAAACGAACCCGGAATAATTCCAAAATTTAACAGGGCACTCATATAGTTCTATGTTTCCTCTGTAAATAAAATCAGGGGGGAGACAGCGTATATCGTTTCGCACACGAAGGTGACACGTTCCCTCTCGGAACCACGAGGCTTGTTGAGAGAATCTCCGGTTTGCCATAAGCTCATACCAAAACTTGTCCCAATTCGGCCAAAAATTATACATATGAAAACAGGGTTTAGATTATCCCGAACATCTCGCTACCTAGACCAATGTACTGTGATTTGAATTCAACATAAAATGGATACAAATATTTGAATTGGAGATCGTATGGTACATGTAGTTCATAGTGAAATATGATTACTACTATATGCATGTTTTCTGTTATCAAGATAATATTTAAATGATGGTATAACTTGACAACAATCTTATTCAAATAAGGAAAATTGATTCAAATTTAGTCCATATGGTAGACGATAATATATATGTTCATAGGGTGGAGTAAAATGTTCATATAAGATGGAAGATCAAAATGTAGGACTACATCCATTATAAACCGCAAGATCACCTAACGATATATTCGAATTCAACATAACATGGATTTAAAAATTGAAATTCGAGATCCTGGCATTTGTAATCATATGAAAAGGGACATGACTCTTTCTTGTGGTGGGAATTGATTTGTTTTTTGTTGTTGTTGAGGGAAGTGCGAATTGATTTGGTACTGTACAGGCTAATCTTGTTCTCCCGATTTTTTTACATTTTTCTTGTAGTTTTTTCATTGGCATTTATAGCAATATAGTAAAAGGGGACATGACTCTCTTGTGTCTTGTATGAATTGTTTTTTTTGTACACGTTAAGTTTGTTCTGCCAAACATGGAATCCGCGCCTTGTTATCCCGAAATTTTCAAGCTCGAGTATCTTTTGTCTCTTCTGCTGTGAAACTCCTGCCTCTTCAACCTGCGCCGCGCCTTGTTATCCCAAAATTTTGACCCGCGCGAAAACTCCCTCCTCATCCGAAATCGGTCCCGCAGCCCAGACACGTGAAATCCCCCTTCTACCCCTCAGCCCGAAATGCTGCCTCGACGTCGCGTGGTCAAAACCGGTGGGGGTACGTTCATAACTTACCCTACATTTCAGACAAGCGCGTCCCTAAGACATGGCTCCCCCCTACCTTCCCCTTCACCCCCCCCATTCGTACACCGAGGCTGCCAAAACCCGCGAAACCCCACGCTCCTCCGTTGGCCTCCCGACCGCCGCCCAGCCGGAGACTCTTCCTCGACAACGTCGTCCACAGCAACAGCTCGCTGTCCCTCATCCACCGCACCGGATGAGGATCCGTCGTCGATCTCGTCATCCAGCCGAATCAGCCGCCCCGTCCTCCACCTCCAAGGAGCTCCCCCGATGTTCGCCTCGTCTATCATGCCACCTCCATCCCCACAGCGCCGTCTTAACCTGCCACACCGGAACCGCAGCACCCTCACCAATTCCTCCGATGAAGCCGAGGCCTACACGGTGCCACCAAGGACGTTCTGCACTCACCGCTGCATTTTATCTTTTATTCGATCTCACGGGGCTACCGGTGCTCGATACCGAGCAGCCATGGCGGGTCTCCATCGATGGCGCCGTCGCCGGCCACTTCCTCCACGGCGTCTCTCCCCCATGTCATCTTCCTCGGCGGTGACTTCCACACCAGCACTAGCTGCTACTGCTCCGGCTCTCGCTCACACTGTTGCTGCTGCTCCGGCTCTTGCTCGTGCTGCAGCTCTGTTCTTGCTGTCGGTCGCGCTGATGCACTGCTCTTGCTTTCGTTCATGCTGCTGCTCTACTCTGCTATTGCTGTCGGTCGCACTGCTGCTCCGCTCTTGCTCTCGTTCGTGCTGCTGCTCTGCTCTTGCTCTTGCTCGCACTGCTGCTGCTGTTGCACGACCTGCAGCAGCTACAGGAGTTGCTGCTTTAGCACTGGCTCGCGGTGCTGCTGCACGAGTTGCTCTCTGCTAGTGCGTTCCCTGCTCGAGCGGCTGCTGATTTAGATCACTGCTTCTTTGCTACTAGTGCTTGAATGCCCTAAACTTCTATTGCAATGCTCTGCTACTAGTTCAATCAGTTTCGACAGTAAAATTCAGTTTCGACTATAAAGTTCAGTTTCTTCAGTTAAGTTCAGAGTGAACAGTATTTACAGCATCTGTCGGTGCGACCGTGGCGGATGATGCATTTTACATCTAGCACTTTTTGGTGATGTATTTTACATCACCTATTGCAGATGCTATTAGAGTCCCACTTCAGATTAACGTTGTCTGTCTTGTCCTGCTTTAGCCTCGTCGTCGTACACCTCACCGGAGCTACTCCAACGACGGAACCGTCCATCACAGCGGAGCAGTACCCTCAACGCCGTCTCCAGAGGCCTCAGATCTTCTTCCCCGCCTCCGACAGTCACACCAGCATCACCATCCTCCACGTCCAACCCAATGATGCTGAGGTCGACAAGGCTATGTCAAATAGGTTGTACACTCGTCGCATCACTTTGTTACTCTGTATTCATGTCGATCCCTCAGGGATCCTTTGGTTCAAAGCAGTTGCAAATCTAGAAATAAATGAATCATGGTCACAAAGTTAACAGGAAGAAAACTAAATGCTCTTTTGAACCACAATTTGAATCGGTTTAGATAGCCATTATATGATACTCATGTGGACCAAATCTAAGCTCACGAAATATTTTGAGGGTAGACTTCAGCCTGTTGAAGACTGCCTACTAGAATCGCCATTGGTTCAAAGAAAAAGTGAAGGAAAACATAGGAATTGGAAACTTTACTATGGTACTACTATTCGTGCATTTGGTTAGAAGGAATGGAGCAAAGCAAAACATGAGGATTTTTTTTCCTTTGGTGTCTCTTTCAAAGAAAAAATGTAGGAATTTTAATATCCACTTGGACGTCCTTTTCAAATTAATATGCATGAAGAACATGACTAATTGCATTACTGGCATAATACGATTCTTATTTTTTTCATTTTCATGTTTTTTGACTTTAATTTGATCATGTTTCTCCATTCTTGTGTTCTTCCAATTCATGTGAACCAAACACCCAGGTTGACAGAAACCCTATGTTTGCAAATGCTCTGTTTTGCACGTGCATTCCTATCCTATTCCTGTGTTTTTCCTGTCCCTGCGTTTATAGAATCCTCCAATTCTAAGGAGCCCTTACAGATTTACTTCATTTTCAGATAGGTGTCAAAGAAAACTCTGTGTGTTATGTCCTGCTCATGCCATGCCGTCATCCACCCCACCTGAGGTGCACCATCGACGGAAGCGTTCACTGCAGCAGAGATTCCCCCTGTAGACTTTCTTTCGCTGCCTCAGATCATCTTCCCCGTTGCCGGCAGCCACGCCAACTGCATTAGCATCATCGACTGAGCAGATGAACCTGAGGACTACACAGTTTCGGAAGAGAGGTCGCACTCTTTCGTGTCTGCTTACGTTATACGTCGGTTATTATTACCTGCTACTTTATCATCTTGTTCACCTCTTAGACTCCGAGTCAGGTCCAAACTAATGTTCAAAGTTGAGTTTTAAAATGCCTGTGGGGCACATATCAAGGCAACAATGAATAGTATCTGTCTACTATCTGGTTCATCTGGGGTCTTCTATGTGGTTCATGTTGGGTGGGCAACAAACAGTAGATGATCCATCGTCTATCTTTTTAAACTGAAGCTATAATCTACCTGCTATCATTAGTTTTGGATCTATCCACTCGTTTGCTACCATCAGTCTTGATTTCTGCATGCACCCCTTAGGCCTTACATAATCTAACTATGTTTTTTTTTGTTATGCATGTTAGTTATTATACACAATCGTACTGAACATGTAGAGAAAAAGAGAAGACCGTTGCGTGCGAATATAATGTCATGCAGACACCGCTCCATGGTGGGCGAAGTGGGGGCCCCCTCCCACCATTCCAGATTGTATTCCAGAGGAATATAACTGTTCAGAGGGGGATTCAGAGGGAACCGACCACTCCTATTTACCCCCTGAGGTGTTTGCTCTAACCTGGCATGCTGATGTTGGTCATATCATGCATATGGCGCCTCGCATTGCTTACATTATACATCTTATATGTAATCAGCTTAGTTTAGATTTGCTTTGTGTGAATGCCACCTGTTTGGTTTCTATATCATACTCCCACCGTTCCTAAATATTTGTCTTTTTAGAGATTTCAACAAGTGACTACATACGGAGCAAAATGAGTGAATCTACACTCTAAAATATGTCTATATACATCCGTATGTGGTAGTCCATTTTAAATCTCTAAAAAGACAAATATTTAGGAACGGAGGGAGTATATGGGAATTATGCAATGCCATCTTCTTTAGCCAGGCATCATATACGTGAATCATGCAATGCCATCTTGTTTAGCCAGTCATCGTATATGTGAATTGTATCATGCCATATTTTTTTTTCATAATGTATTCCATTTGTCAACAATGTTTATACATTCATCTACTCTTCCTGTGCATCAGCCATTTGAGTCGGTCATGGGAAAATCTGGAGTGAAAACAAGGTCTTCTGAGCAGTCAGTGCTACCTGTCGATGCAGATTTCTTGCTGGTTACAGATAGCTCCTCAGAGGAGGATTCAGAGACAGATGACCAGTCATATCCCCCCCCCCCCGAGGTGTATGCTCTAACTTGGCAGGGTTATATTGCTCATATCATGCATATGGTGTCTTGCATTGCCATGCTATCTGCTTAGATTAGACATGCTTTGTGTGAATGCCTCATGTTTGCTTTCTATATCAGATATGTGAATTATGCAATGCCATGTTTTTCAGCCAGTTATTATATATGTGAATTATGCACCGCCATGTAGCCAGGCATCATATATGTGAATTATCTCATGCCATCCTTTTTTTTCATTACGTATTCCATTTGTCGACAATCTGTGTATATTGAACTACTCTTCATGTGTATCAGCCATTTGAGCCGGTTATGGAAAAATCAGGAGTGAAAACAAGGTCTTCAGAGAAGGCAATGGTACCTGTTAAAGCATATATCTCAATGGTTACAGGTAGCTCCCCAGAGGAGGATTCAGAGACAGATGACCAGTCCTATATCCCACCTGAGATGTATGCTATAACTTGCAATGTTTATATTTCTCATATCATGCATATGGTGTCTTGCATTGCTTAGTTTAGACATCACATGCACAATATTCAATTCCATCTGCTTAGTTTAGAGATCATACATGCAAGTGCCAGCTGCTTAGTATATGAATCAATTATGTCAACTATATCATGCCATCCTGTATACTTAGACAACATGTATGTGAATTATTTCATCCCAACCTATTTTAGAAAGACATCATATAGTTTTGTCATGTCATCCTGTTTAGATACTCATCATATGTTGAATTATGCCATTATATCCTGTTAAGTTATCCATCATATATCTGAAACTGTGTCATGCTATCCTGTTTAGTTAGCCATCATATATGTGAAATTGTGTCATGCTGTCCTGTTTGGTTAGACAACATATATGTGAATTACCACATCTGTCTATCATACAATATATGTACGTTCAATTTCTTTTCTTGTTTATCAGCCATTTGAATTGGAGGGGGTGATGGCAGTATCTAAGGGAGTAAAGACCCATTCTTCACAAAAGACGGTGCTACCCATCGATGCAGATAGAACCATGGTTGTACTGGCCCACGAACTAGCCCCGCCACACATAATCGAGACTCTTCCAGATTGTACACTTACACCATTGGACAGAGAACCAGCTACACCCCATCTAACCCCAACCCCAGCGGATAGTAACCCAATTCTAGTTGACACAGCACCATGTCCACCACAGAGTACCCCCACACGAGCAGTTTGTAAAGCAACTGCAGTGCCCAAAGCACGAAGACCACCACAGCGAACCCAAACTCCATGTTTAAAGCAGAAGAGCAACTGTTCTCAGGTCAGATTCTGTAGCTATGGTCCATACTCCATTGCTCTTGCATCACTGTATTTACTCATACCAAATACTTTCGAATTTGAAGGATCCAATTGAAACTCCAATGGTGCAACAAGTATGTTTTAAACCTATTTCTTTAACTGGATTGTTGTTCTAACTTATTGCTCTATGTTGATTTCAGTTTCAGTTGTATAAACAGTTATGTTCTCATGTCATGCACATTACAAGTGTTGCCAGTGCTGTGTAGTTTCTCACACTTATATTCTGTCTATGCTGCTGTGTCTTAAAAATATATGATTTGAACTGTGTCTCTATCTTGATTTGGCAACATAAACTAGAAGGATATGGACAATACAGTGACCATAGTACATAGATATATGTTTGTTTCATGCTATTATCCTGTCCACCTTACACTGAACCGGTTTACCAAAATGAGTTTCATATACTACATGCTAAACCTGTGATGTGTCTGCTTGTTTCTCTTGTAGAATGCAAACAGAATATTGGAGAAGAGCACCCCATTATGCAATGGTAGAGAAAGTAATGTAGATAAGGTTCAAGATAATGAGACAACCCTGTTGGTCTCCAAGAAAGGTGATAAAAACGATCTTGTAGACAGTGAGACAACCCCAAAGTCCTACATTGATGTACTGTTCGAGTTACTGGCCACTACTGCTAGCACAAGCTCTTCGAACTCGCTGCCTGAATCACTTCGGCTTCTTCAGTCTCAGCTACAAGCTGAAAGGCATCAGTCAGCTGTGCTGCGGCAAGAAGCCGAAGGACTGAGGAAGTCCCTGCAGAATTCAGATGCATACTTTCTGGTGCAACAGCAAGCGCTGGACGATTTTACGCCAAACAAGAGAAAACTAATAAGCTTGCTAAGCTTCTTGCCAGCATGGTGGGTATCTAGGATATCGTTTCTTGAGTTCTTCTGAAGTGGTTTCAGTTCTGGACTTGTTTTGCTGCTGCGTTTATTTTCACTGGTGGCCAATTTAGACGCCCAGTGTATGTAATATGTTGTTTTGTTCACTATATTTGTACTGGTGGCGAACTTTGATGCCCAGTGGATGTAATATTTGTAATAGCCGTAATAGCCTAGCGTAAGTTGCTTGCTTATTTATTTCCTTATTGTCTTGTTTATTTTTTTGCTGGTAGTAGCTGGAGTTCTTTTTCCATGGTAACCTTTTTATTTGGAAGTAGTCCTGCTACCTGCTGTAGTGGGCCTCCTAAGGTCCGTATGATCCATGGGCCTTCTACGGGCAGTAGATTCAATGGGACTTCTATGGGCCGTATGATCGATTGGACAAACCTGGGCCATACTTTCGTGGACAATTAACGGACCGCAATATGGGCCGTAAACGGGCTATAATGGGAATCGTCTGTTTATGGGCCGTTAACAGGCCCATGTGTACAACGGGCTTAATTCGAATGGCAGGCATAATGGGTCATTAATGGGCCATATGTGATGACGCCATGAAAACGGCCCAACGGATTAAAGGGCCACAGACGGGCCGACTTTAACCACGGGCTGAATTTGGCCCACAAGCGGAACAGGCCAGTAACGGACCTTAAGTAATCGAATGCCGGAAATGAGCCCAATAATAAATGGGCCCTTAGAAGGCCGAAAGATAACACGGGATGAAACGGCCCAATGGAACAATGGGCCGTTAATGGGTATAAAGTTATATACTGTTCATTATGGGCCAATTTCAAGACGGGCCGTTTATGGGCCAAGATTTAGAAAGGGCCTCATATGGGCCGAAAGACGTCATGGGCCATACATGGGCCGGAAGTTACAGCGGGCTGGAATCATATTGGATGGCCCATATGGCGCTACTGAGCCTAATTCGGATAGGCTATAACGGGCCGTGAGTTAGCGGGTTGTAAATGGGCTATATGCGAACATGCCCTTAACAGGCCTTCGGTGGGCCGGGCCGCTACCTTTTGACTAAGTCAAATGGGCCAGCCTTTTGACCTGAATGGGCCATTGTTGGGCCATGCCACGTGTCGACGTATCATAGGTGTGTCCCGTCCATTCGCTGGATGACATCTGTCCCAGCACTGAGCTGACATGTGGATACTCCGGCGAATGAGAATTTTACACGTGGAAAATCCCCACTGGTCAGGGCTGTTAACGGGTTATCGGATCCAAACCGGAACCCGATAGCTTAACGGTGACCCGTTACGGTGGATGCCATGTGTCAGTTACCCTTGACGAAAGCACTTCTATGACGCGTGATTTATCGTCATGGAAGTGGACACTTCCGTGATGATAATTTTGGTAATGTCATGGAACACTTCTACAACAGCATAGGTATGACTATCTTGATTCTGTCATAAAATCATCATGGATGTACATGCATGACAGAAAACGTGACCTACTGTGACAAAATTATGACAGAATCAAGATAGTCATACCTGTGCTGTTGGATGCCTAATCAGAAGGTGAAAGGGGATTCAGAGCAACGAAAATAAATATTGCATTAGATACTAGATTGGATCATCTCTAGGAAGGTGACTCGTGATTTTCATATGAATTCAAGCATGAGGAATAACTTTTAGAAACAGGGGTGTACAGGAGAGTCAGGTTTCGATCCTGTGGAACTGTGGGTTATGAGCCCACCATGTGGGTTAAAAGTAGGAAGGGTGCTGTCATCTTGCACAATCATGATAGCAATGCATGTCAGAGTATAGACTGTCAGTTACATTGGCAACAACGTTGGTACCAAGGGCGAGGGACAATGAGAACCATTTTCCTGCTCGCAAGGCGAGGCGGACCAATAGGCAAAGTTCTCGTCCATCGGTGGTTACCAGAATGTTAGCAACAATAGTAACAGGGTTATACTTGACAGGCTTGTACACCGAGGTGCTTACATAAGCAGGGAATTATCACTGCTCAGATAAGTTAGATTACAAGAAAGGTTAAACAAAACAATGGAAAGGAAAATGTGATTAGTATATTAATCAGAATAATGGAAACAAAAATGGGTTTATACCCGAGTATCAAGAGTATATCTTTCCCATCAATGACAGGACAACAAGTAGACAACCAATTAGGTAAAGGGGCAAGGGATTTCATGATGTTACCCATACAACGGTATTTGGGATAATCGATTAAGAAACATTTAGCATTGCGCTTCTAATGTTCCTTGTTGATGTTTGAGTACCACAGTCATGCTTCGGGATAGCATCGACATGGTCAGCAGTTAAAGGTCGGACTTTGGAAACACAAAAAGGATCCAGAAGGAACTGCTAGAACAACTCGTATAATTTCATCATGGAAAAGATGAGGATGTGGCCGATGGGATCAACAACAACTCATCGTGATTTCCATAAACATGGATTTCCACAATTAAGTGAACAAGGTGATAATATTGGGCATACCGAAGTATATAATGAAGTATGTTCGCGGAGAACATCCACGAGTAAACATTGATCGAAACGTGCAACTGGAAAGGTGGACTAAGTAGCACGATCGATGTTAGAATGGTGATTCAATAACTAATAGACTAAGAATCAAGCTATAAACCATTAACTCTAAGCAATAGGGTTGCTAAAAGTTTAGAATTCACACATCATAGTTCAGTTGTCGGTATTCCAGTTAGAAACAACACGGGGACCAAGAAATGAACGGAAATGGCGAGAAGTATTACTATACCAAGAATTCTTAAGAGGTGGAGCAATTCTCACAACATCCTTGACATAAGAGATGGTAATACTCCAAGGTAGAACATAACATAAGCTGGATAGCAAGGAACTTAAGGTTCAAACAAAACAAGACCAAGTCTGTGTTTGGAAGGAAGGCAAGAATGTTGTCGATGGTAACACAAATCATCGAGGGCAAATGCGATATTTCTCATCATGAATTCGATTGAAATCCTGGAAGGAGTCCAATATTGATGATGATCACTACAAATTTTGTCGAGTGGCTTCTTGAAGAAGCAATCGAACAACGACTACATTAAGTAAAAGGAATGATGAAGCGAATGGTTATCAGAACCATACATCAGATTGGAAGCTCAGAGTCAAAATTGCCTTTCAAAACAACCAACATGATGTTCAAGGATTGATGTAAACTTAGTGTATTGTTGGAATTGTGTTCCGGTGATGAAGGACATAGATAGCAGGGCCAAGCCTTAGCATGACGGCGATGATGTAGTCAATCGACTGGAAATGACATGATCGAGTACAAACTCGTAAGCAATGAAGATTACTAAGAGTTGTTGAATCGCAGTGCGGACTCGATTCAGTTATCGGTGTCCTTGAGTGTCTAACAACCCAGAACCCGTGGAAAAATTGGAATCGGCGAGAGATAATAGTTGATAAAGAACTCATAAGAATTTATGTAGTTCCATGATATTCTCGAGATACCAGAGGGTAATACTCGAAGGCAGACCAGAATAGAGGTTGGGCCGGTGTATTGATCTGTGGAATACAAATGCTTTAACTTGTCTGATAAAGGGAATCTAAGGAGAACATCAGGGTCAGAACCATGATTGCCAAGGACCAGAACATAGATACACGATGAATTATACCAAGGGGATACTTTTTATTACGGGAAGCTTGCATGATAAGATCTACATCATGTCCATGGGCATGAACGCAAAGTTCAAGGTCGACTCCCACTTTTCCCAATGCAGAAACTTTCATTCACTGCTACGCTAAAATGTTTTGAGTCTGAAAATTTACCTGGTGAAATACCAGAAGGGTATGACCCAGGAAATTTTTCGGGTTCACACAGATTAGGAAGAGCATAGGTTCAACCCATCGGGGCATCTTAGGAACATATACCAAAACTTCAGGAGTAAATGGTTCCAGCTCGGAAGTAGAGCATGGTTGACGAAAACAGGGGATACAATTTATCAAAGGCATTATGTATCAGGGGGAAGAACTCAAGGCTTTGAGAATATGCAGGATCGATCGGATAATAATCCACCAAAGGATCGGGCGGACCGCAAAGAATCTGATGTGAGTATCGATGTCCAACTAGAAGAAGAAATAATGCATAGCCATCAGATTATAGAAATATCTGGATAATTTCAAAGCTTAATTACAAAGGAATTATGTTTTCCAAATAGGGGGATCAGAAGCAGAGGCTCTGATCAAGAGACAAGTAAGTTGAATATACATAGATGGACAATTAATCAGGTTTGATTTGCCGAGAACAAGCTCATGTACGGAGTGATGTCTGAGCTGAAGGGAAGAAATCTAACTGCGACTGATGACTGCGAGCATTCACCACATATTGAACCAAAGGATCAAAAATGGCGGTGATAAAGGATGCTAATGAATATTGGTATTCATATGGAAATAGCCAAAATGCAGGCAGGCAAGACTTTCCAGAGCGATAAGTTACAGAGGATTCTCGGATGATCAGGTAGTATTTCAAGGTATCTTGTGAAACACATGAACAACTAGGGATGAACGGATCCTCGATAAGTATGAGGGATTAATCATAAGGTGTATTCATGCAGAAATGGAGCTGCAAGGCAGCAAGCACAATAGATTCTCGGGACAACGGAGAGTATTTCGGGGCATCTTGTAATAACAAGAGCAATGGGGAATGATTGTATGAATGGCAAGTATATGTAGTTATCCATAGGGACTTATTGGTGGTAGGGAATTGCAAAGGCGGTGGGCACAGGGGTCTCGGGAAACATCGAAGAGTATCTTCATAATCTTATGGTGAAGCAGGCAATCATCTGGAATGAGGGGCCCTACAGGAGTATGTAGTTATGAGATCCTAGACTTAGAGTTATCAAGATCTTTAACCCGAATAGAAGAGCGATCAGAGTCTCAGAGTATAGACGAGGAATAAAATATCCTAATCCCACCCATTTGTGATGTGCGCCCGTAAGCCACAGAACAGTGTTAGTAAAAGTTTTCCAAACACTAGACTCAACTTCGGCCAAGGAGTTGGAAGTGGGGTTCCTACAGGCAGTCGGCTCTAATACCAACTTGTGACGCCCCCTATTCAATCGTCCACTAATCATACAGGCAAATGTGTACGATCAAGATCAGGGACTCATGGGAAGATATCACAACACAACTCTAGACACAAAATAGAATAATACAAGCTTTGAATTACAAGCCAGGCGCCTCGAGGGCTCGAATACATCAGCTTGAATACAAACAAGTCAGCGGAAGCAACAATATCTGAGTACAGACATAAGTTAAACAAATTTGCCTTAAGAAGGCTAGCACAAAAGTAGCATCATTCGAAAAGGCAAGGCCTCCTGCCTGGGAGCCTCCTAACTACTCCTGGTCGTCGGCGGCTGATGACCCACAAGTATAGGGGATCAATCGTAGTCCTTTCGATAAGTAAGAGTGTCGAACCCAACGAGGAGCAGAAGGAAATGACAAGTAGCTTTCAGCAAGGTATTTTCTGCAAGCACTGAAATTGTCGGTAACAGATAGTTTGATAGCAAGATAATTTGTAACGAGCAAGTAACGGTAACGATTAATAAAGTGCAGCAAGGTAGCCCAATCCTTTTGTGGCAAAGGACAGGCCAAAATAGTCTCTTATGATAAGCAAAGCGTTCTTGAGGGTACACGGGAATTTCATCATATCACTTTCATCATGTTGGTTTGATTCGTGTTCGCTACTTTGATAATTTGATATGTGGGTGGACCGGTGCTTAGGTGTTGTTCTTACTTGAACAAACCTCCTACTTATGATAAACCTCCTCGCAAGCATCCGCAACTACGAGAAAAGTATTAAGATAAAATCTAACCATGGCATTAAACTTTTGGATCCAAATCAGTCCCTTATGAAATAGCGCATAAACTAGGGTTTAAGCTTCTGTCACTCTAGCAACCCATCATCTAATAACTACTCCACAATGCATTCCCTTAGGCCCAAATATGGTGAAGTGCCATGTAGTCGACGTTCACATGACACCACTAAGGCAATCACAACATACATATCATCAAAATGTCGAACACATATCAAGTTCACATAATTACTTGCAACATGACTTCTCCCGTGACCTCAAGAACAAAAGTAACTAACACAAATGATAATCATGCTCAAGATCAGAGGGGTATTAAATAGCATAATGGATCTGAACATATAATCTTCCACCAAATAAACCATATAGTAATCAACTACAAGATGTAATCAACACTACTAGTCACCCACAAGTACCAATCTAAGGTTCCGGTACAAAGATTAAACACAAGAGATGAACTAGGGTTTGAGAGGAGATGGTGTTGTTGAAGATGTTGATGGAGATGGCCCTCCCAAAGATGGGAGAGTTGTTGGTGATGACGATGACGATGATTTCCCCCTCCGGGAGGGAAGTTCCCCCGGCGGAATCGCTCCGCCGGAGGGCAAAAGTGCTCCTGCCCAAGTTCCGCCTTGAGACGGCGGCGCTCCATCCCGAAAGTCCTCTCCTTATTTTTTTTCTAGGTCAAAATGACTTATATACCAGAAGAGGGGCATCGGAGGTGAGCCGAGGTGGGCCGAGAAGGGCACAACCCACCAGGGCGCGCCTAGGCTCCTTGGCGCGCCCAGGTGGGTTGTGCCCACCTGGTGGGCCCCCTTTGGTAGTTATTTGCTCCAATGTTCTTCATATATTCCAAAACAATTCTCCGTAAATTTTCAGCTCATTTGGATATGTGCAGAATAGGTAACTCTGACGTAGCCTTTTCAGGCCTAGAATTCCAGCTGTCGGCATTCTCCCTCTTTGTGTAAACCTTGCATATTATCAGAGAAAAGGCAATAGAAATACTCCAAAAAGCATTATTATGCATAAAAACATTATAAATAACAGTAGGAAAACATGATGCAAAATGGACGTATCAACTCCCCCAAGCTTAGACCTCGCTTGTCCTCAAGCGAAAACCGAAATCGAAAAACATGTCCACATGCTTAGAGAGAGAGGTGTCGATAAAAGAAAAATACAGACATAGAAGCATCATGCATATTATTATAAAAGCAAAGAACTTTAACATAAAACTTTATCATATAACTTCTCATGAACAAGTAACAATTCATCACAACATTGAAGTATAAAGCATAAACCTTATTGAAAACCAACAAACTATGTTCTTAGTCAACTTTGCAACTACAATTCATCATATTTTCAGGAAGGGTCACGTATCGGAGCCTTTAGGCAAGTCCACATACTCAACCATCATTTAATCTTCTATGATTGCTAACACTCACAACGTACCCATGAGCAAAAAGTTTCAACCAGACACATAGAAAGATAGGGGCTTATAGTTTCACCTCCCAACGTACTCACCTAAAGGGTGATGTCAACAATAATAACTTATGCCTACTCATATCCAACTGGACATATGTGCCTAGATCTTTCCTCACCACATGATGCTTGCAAAAAGAGAAAATAAAAAGGAATAGGGAAGAAAACTTTTGACTCTTACATAAAAGTAAATACATAAAAGTAAAAGATAGACCCTTCGTAGAGGGAAGTAGAGGTTGTCATGCGCTCATTTGTTTGTATGCCAAATCCCTTAATGCAAAAGAATGTCACGTTATATTGCCCCTTATGATAGCAACCTTTATTATGTAGTCCATCGCTTTTATTACTTTGCCATCACAAGTTCGTACAACGCTCAATTTTCTCTTACACTAAATGATCCAACACATTTAGAGGCAATTTTTATTGCCTTATTGCACCGGTGACAACTTACTTGAAGGATCTTACTCAATCCATAGGTAGGTATGGTGGACTCTCAAAATAAGATTTGGGTTAAGGGGTTTTTGGATGCACAAGTAGTATCTCTACTTAGTGCGGAATTTTTGGCTAGAAAAGATATTGAGCAAGCACCACATGTTAAAGGATCTATGACAATATAACTTCTATGTGAATATGAACAAACATAAATCATTACATTGTCTTCCTTGTCCAACGTCAACTATTTTGACACAAAATATTTAATGGGGGCTCACAATCATAGAAGATGTCCAAGATAGTGTATTTGCATGTGAATCTTCTCTTCCCTTATTAATTCTTTCATGAATTGCATCATTGACCAATGCTATGTTTGCCAATCTCCAATAAATTTTACCACTTATAATTTTCCTTATGTGATGTCATTACTTACCATAAGATTAGCATATGATCTTTTTCATTTATTTTCCTTTCCTTTATTGAAACATTAAAGTAAAGAAACAAAACTCAAACTACTCTTTATTATATATCTCGCACATGATTACATCGATAGATAGATCACTAAGCAAACACTCGAAAAGAAAGGATCGAACTAAACTTTTATTCAACTAAATCATAGGGAAACTAAAGATCGAACTAAAATAGAGAAAGGCAAAGATAGTGGTGGTGATACAACACCGGGTCACCTCCCCCAAGCTTGGCACAGGCCAAGGGGAGTGTCCATACAATGAACTCAAATCTCCTTTGGTGATGAAGAAGGCGGTGGTGGTGATGAGGTATGAGTGTTCTTCTTCCTCAGCTTACGCTTGAGGATGGAATTTTCCTCCCTCAAGTCATCGATCTCCTGCTCAAGCCTTAGTACCTTTTTGCATAATTCTTGTTTGTTTTCCTGCAAGAGATGAAAAGGGATAAACTGGATCTTAAGTTTCTTTGCTTTGTTAGGGAGGCTTGACTTCTTGAATTCCACGTGCATGCCTCCAGGTTGGGGTAATGGAACTTCATCTTCATCCGAACTTGTCTCTTCTTTCCTTTTCGGATCATAGTCTTCTTCTTCCTCCGTGGTCCAACCATAATGTTCCACATCTCCGTAAACCTTGGGGTTTGCAATATAATCAGCAACATAGCTATCACCCTCTGAATCTTGAGATGACATATTTTTAGATCTGCCAAAAAACAGCAAGAAAGAAGAACAGAAGATTTCTCCGCGATACGGTGGTCAATACATTTGGGGGGTATATAAAGATTTTTTATCTTGGGAAACAAGCAAATGGGAGGAAAACGGAGTCGGGAAGGTTCCCGTGGTGGGCACAACCCACCTGGGCGCGCCAGTGGGCCCTGGCGCGCCCTGGTGTCTTGTGCCCCCTCGGGTGCCTTCCTGGTTGTTTCTTATTTTCCTAATTTTTAAATTTTCCAAAACTGACAGAAAATATTTTTGAGGATTTTTCGGAGTCCGTTTACTTACCGTATCACGTACCTCCTCTTTTTAGGGATTATGTAGTGTTCCGAAAGGTTTCCTTTATGTGTTCCTCCGGTGTCATGGTTTGAATAATATTACTTTCAACATTAATAGTCGTACCTGAGATATAGTGTTTAATTCTTTGCCCATTGACCACCTTCGGGTTAGTACCTTCGGCATTATTTATTTTGATAGCTCCAGAGCGGTAAACCTCTTCGATGATATAAGGTCCTTCCCATTTAGAGAGAAGTTTCCCTGCAAAGAATCTAAAACGAGAGTTGTACAAAAGAACATATTCTCCAACTTTCAATTCCCGCTTTTGAATTCTTTTGTCATGCCATCTTTCAACTTTTTCTTTAAATAACTTGGCATTTTCATAGGCTTGGGTTCTCCATTCATCTAGTGAGCTAATATCAAATAACCTCTTTTCACCGGCAAGTTTGAAATCATAGTTGAGTTCTTTAATTGCCCAATATGCTTTGTGTTCTAACTCTAGAGGCAAATGACAAGCTTTTCCATATACCATTTTATAAGGAGACATACCCATAGGATTTTTATATGCTGTTCTGTAGGCCCAAAGTGCATCATCCAATTTCTTAGACCAATTCTTTCGGGACCTATTAACATTTTTTTGTAATATTAATTTTATTTCTCTATTGCTAAGTTCAACTTGACCACTAGATTGAGGATGATAGGGTGATGCAATTCTATGATTAACTTCATATTTAGCAAGCATTTTACGAAAAGCACCATGAATAAAGTGTGAACCACCATCAGTCATTAAATATCTAGGGACTCCAAACCTCGGGAAAATAACTTCTTTAAGCATTTTAATGGAAGTGTTATGATCAACACTACTAGTTGGAATAGCTTCTACCCACTTAGTAACATAATCAACAGTAACCAAAATATGTGTATACCCATTAGAGGAAGGAAAAGGTCCCATATAATCAAAACCCTAAACATCAAATGGTTCAACAGCAAGTGAATAATTCATAGGCATTTCTTAATGCTTACCGATATTACCAATTCATTGACATTCATCACAAGATAAAACAAACTTACGGGCATCCTTGAAGAGAGTAGGCCAATAAAAACCAGATTGCAATACCTTATGAGCAGTTCTATCTCCCGCATGATGCCCTCCATAAGCTTCGGAGTGACATTTCCGTAGGATTTATTCCTGTTCATACTCAGGTACACAACGTCTAATAATACCATCTACTCCTTCTTTATAAAGATGTGGGTCATCCCAAAAGTAATGTCTTAAATCATAGAAGAACTTTTTCTTTTGTTGGTATGTGAAACTAGGTGGTATGTATTTAGCAACAATATAATTAGCATAGTCAGCATACCAAGGAGTATTATGAGAAACATTTATTGCAGCTAGTTGTTCATCAGGAAAGCTATCATCAATAGGTAGTGGGTCATCAAGGATATTCTCTAACCTAGATAAGTTATCAGCTACGGGTTCTCAGCTCCTTTTCTATCAGTGTTATATGTAAATCAAATTCTTGTAGCAAGAGAACCCACCTAATGAGTCTAGGTTTAGCATCTTTCTTTTCCATAAGATATTTAATAGCAGTATGATCAGTGTGAACAGTTACTTTGGAATCAACAATGTAAGATCTGAATTTATCACAAGCAAACACAACTGCTAAAAATTCTTTTTCAGTAGTAGCATAATTTCTTTGGGCACTGTCTAGAGTTTTGCTAGCATAATGGATAACATTTAATTTCTTATCAACTCTTTGTCCTAGAACAGCACCAACAGCATACTCACTAGCATCACACATAATTTCAAAAGGCAAGTTCCAATCAGGTGGTTGAAAAATAGGTGCAGAAGTTAAGGCTTTCTTAAGTGTTTCAAAGGCTTCTACACAATCATCATAAAAAACAAATGGAACATCCTTTTGTAAAAGATTTGTAAGAGGCCTAGAAATTTTAGAGAAGTCTTTAATAAACCTCCTATAGAAACCAGCATGACCGAGAAAACTACGAATACCTTTAATATCTTTAGGACATGGCATTTTCTCAATTGCATCAACTTTAGCTTTATCCACCTCAATACCTCGTTCAGAAATTTTATGTCCCAAGACAATACCTTCATTAACCATAAAGTGGCACTTCTCCCATTTCAAGACAAGATTAGTTTGCTCACATCTCTGCAAAACTCGATCAAGTTGCTCAAGCAATCATCAAAAGAAGTTCCATAAACAGAAAAATCATCCATGAAAACCTCAACAGTCTTTTCACAAAAGTCAGAGAATATAGCAGTCATACATCTTTGAAAGGTAGCAGGTGCATTGCATAAACCAAAAGGCATACGTCTATAAGCATAAGTTCCGAAAGGGCAAGTAAAGGTGGTTTTCTCTTAATCAGGTTGTGAAACAGGTATTTGAGAAAAACCAGAATATCCATCTAGGAAGCAAAAGTGTGTGAGCTTTGATAATCTTTCAAGCATTTGATCAATAAAAGGCAAAGGGTAATGATCTTTTCTCGTAGCTTTATTTAATTTTCTAAAATCAATAACCATTCTATAGCCAGTAACAATTCTTCGTGGAATGAGTTCATTTTTTATCATCAGGAACAACGGTAATACCTCCCTTCTTAGGGACACAATGAATGGGACTCACCCATCTACTATCAGCTATGGGATAGATTATACCTGCTTCCAGAAGCTTTAATATTTCAGTTCTCACCACTTCTTTCATCTTAGGATTCAAGCGTTGTTGATGATCAACAATGGGTTTAGCATCAGGTTCCATATTAATCTTGTGCTGACAGAGAGTGGGACTAATGCCCTTAAGATCATCAATAGTATATCCAATAGCAGCACGGTGCTTCTTCAGAATTTTCAATAATCTTTCTTCTTCATGTTCTGAAAGGTTAGCACTAATAATAACATGATATATCTTTTTCTCATCGAGATAAGCATATTTCAAAGTGTCAGGCAATTGTTTTAATTCAAACACAGGATCACTTTTAGGTGGAGGAGGACCGCCTAGAGTTTCAATAGGCAAATTATGTTTGAGCAGAGGTCGTTGTTCAAAGAAAATTTTATCTATCTCATTTCTTTCATGCATATGCATATCATTTTCATGGTCTAGCAAATATTGTTCTAGTGGATCAGTAGGAGGCACGACAATAGAAGCAAGACCAATTATTTCATCCTTACTAAGTAATTCTTTCTTATGAGGTTGTCTATTAAACTTGGAAAAATTAAACTCATGAGACTCATCACCAAAGCTAACACTGACAGTTTGTTTATGACAATCTATAGTGGCATTGACAGTGTTCAAGAAAGGTCAACCAAAGATAATGGGACAGAAGTCATCTTGTGGGGAACCAAGAACTAGAAAATCAGTAGGGTATTTTATTTTCCCACACAAGACTTCAACATCTCTAACAATCCCAAGTGGTGTGATGGTGTCTCTATTAGCAAGTTTAATAGTAACATCTATGTCTTCTATTTCAGGGGGTGCTATGTCATTCATAATTTCTTGGTATAAGGTAAAGGGAATAGCAGTCACACTAGCACCTAAATCAAATAAACAATGATAACAATGATCTCCTATTTTAACTAAGACAACAGGCATGCCAACAACGGGTCTATGTTTATCTTTTTCATCGGGTTTGGCAATTCTAGCAGCTTCATCACAGAAGTAAATAACATGCCCATCAATATTTTTCTACCAGGAGATCTTTAACCATAGCAACACTAGGTTCTGCTTTAATTTGTTCAGCAGGTTTAGGTAATCTAATATTACTTTTGCGAACCACAGTTGAAACCTTAGCATGTTCTTTTATCCTAACAGGGAAAGGTGGTTTTTCAATATAAGCAGTAGGCACAACTGGATCAACATTGTAAATAATAGTTTCTTCTTTAGCTATGACCAGTTATTTAACTTCTTCTTTAATAGGTGGGTGATATTTGAACCACTTCTCCTTAGGGAGATCAACATGAGTAGCAAATGATTCACAGAAAGAGGCTACTATCTCAGAGTCAAGTCCATATTTAGTGCTAAACTTGTGAAAAGCATCGGTATTCATAAAAGATTTAACACAATCAAATTCAAGCTTAATACCTGACTCTTTACCTTCGTCGAGTTCCCAATCTTCAGAGTTGAATTTAATTCTTTCTAAAATATCCCACCAAAATTCAATAGTCTTCTTCATAAAAGAACCAGTACAAGAAGTATCGAGCATGGATTGATCATCACGAGAAAGCCGAGCATAAAAATTCTGAATAATAATTTCTCTTGAGAGCTCATGATTGGGGCATGAATATAACATTGACTTAAGCCTCCCCCAAGCTAGAGCAATACTTTCTCCTTCACGAGGCCAAAAATTATATATATAATTCCGATCACGATGAACTAGACGCATAGGATAATTTTTTTTGGTGAAATTCCAATTTCAATCGATTCCAGTTCCAAGATCCAATATCATCGCATAGCCTATACCATGTCAATGTTTTTCCCTTCAAAGATAAAGGGAAAACCTTCTTCTTAGCTTCATCTCCGGGCAAACCAGCAAGCTTAAATAATCCACAGATTTCATCCACATATATCAAGTGCATATCAGGATGTTCAGTTCCATCTCCTGCATAAGGATTAGCTAGCAGTTGTTCTATCATACCCAAAGGAATTTCATAACCAATATTTTCAGTAGGTGCAGTAGGTTGAGGGGTAGCTAATTGTGGTTCCAGTTGAGGTGAAGATACCCCAAAACAAACCCCTCAAAGGATGATTCTCCATAGTAACAAGTGACAATAAATTTCAGCACATAGTAATAATTTTCCCTTACCAAGAGCGCTTCACTCCCCGGCAACGGCACTAGAAAAGAGCCTTGATGACCCACAAGTATAGGGGATCAATCGTAGTCCTTTCGATAAGTAAGAGTGTCGAACCCAACGAGGAGCAGAAGGAAATGACAAGTGGTTTTCAGCAAGGTATTTTCTGCAAGCACTGAAATTGTCGGTAATAGATAGTTTGATAGCAAGATAATTTGTAACAAGCAAGTAACGGTAATAGTAAATAAAGTGCGTCAAGGTAGTCCAATCCTTTTGTGGCAAAGGACAGGCCAAAATAGTCTCTTATGATAAGCAAAGCGTTCTTGAGGGTACACGGGAATTTCATCATATCACTTTCGTCATGTTGGTTTGATTCGTGTTCGCTACTTTGATAATTTGATATGTGGATGGACCGGTGCTTAGGTGTTGTTCTTACTTGAATAAACCTCCTACTTATGATTAATCCCCTCGCAAGCATCCGCAACTATGAGAAAAGTATTAAGATAAAATCTAACCATAGCAATAAACTTTTGGATCCAAATCAGTCCCTTACGAAATAGCGCATAAACTAGGGTTTAAGCTTCTGTCACTCTAGCAACCCATCATCTAATAACTACTCCTAGTCGACGTTCACATGACACCACTAAGGGAATCACAAGTTCACAACATACATATCATCAAAATATCGAACACATATCAAGTTCACATAATTACTTGCAACATGACTTCTCCCATGACCTCAAGAACAAAATTAACTACTCACAAATGATAATCATGCTCAAGATCAGAGGGGTATTAAATAGCATAATGGATCTGAACATATAATCTTCCACCAAATAAACCTTATAGTAATCAACTACAAGATGTAATCAACACTACTAGTCACCCACAGGTACCAATCTAAGGTTCCGGTACAAAGATTGAACACAAGAGATGAACTAGGGTTTGAGAGGAGATGGTGTTGTTGAAGAAGTTGATGGAGATGGCCCTCCCAAAGATGGGAGAGTTGTTGGTGATGACGATGACGATGATTTTCCCCTCCAGGAGGGAAATTCCCCCGGTGGAATCGCTCCGCCGGCGGGCAAAAGTGCTCCTGCCCAAGTTCTGCCTCGAGACGGTGGCGCTTCGTCCCGAAAGTCCTCTCCTTATTTTTTTCTAGGTCAAAATGACTTGTATACCAGAAGAGGGGCACCAGAGGTGGCCCGAGGAGGGCACAGCCCACCAGGGCACGCCTGGGCTCCCTAGCGCGCCTAGGTGGGTTGTGCCCACCTGGTGGACCCCCTCTGGTAGTTATTTGCTCCAATATTCTTCATATATTCCAAAACAATTCTCCGTAAATTTTTAGCTCATTTGGAGATGTGCAGAATAGGTAACTCTGACGTAGCTTTTTTAGGTCCAGAATTCCAGCTGCCGGCATTCTCCCTCTTTGTGTAAACCTTGCATATTATGAGAGAAAAGGCATTAGAAATACTCCAAAAAGCATTATTATGCATAAAAACATTATAAATAACAGTAGGAAAACATGATGCAAAATGGACGTATCAGCGGCCTGCATGTAGTAGTAGGCACCCTCGGGGTAGTAGTAGTCGTCGGTGGTGGCATCTGGCTCCTGGACTTCGTCATCTGATCGCAGCAATCGGGTATAGGGGGAGAAAGTAGCAAAGCAACCGTGAGTACTCATCCAAAGTACTCGCAAGACTTACATCAGGACTGTACTAAGTATGCATCAGTATCAAAGGAATGGGGCTATATATTTTGACTGAACTGCAGAATGCCAGAATAGAGGGGAAAGACTAGCATCTTCAAGCATCTTGTAGCATCAGAAGAGATAAGAATAACATATCATAATAGTAGTAAGTATGTTGTAACATTAACACCTAGAGATTTTTTCCTCGACTCCCTGCGAGAAAGCACCATATCCATTCTCATGCCTCAGCATCCAGCTCTAGTTGTATCGATCAGGATACAACTCCGAGCATCCGTTACCATGGACACGGCTATTCGCATAGATCAATATTCCTTGCAGGGGTGCACAAACTTACCCAACACGCTCGATGAACTCCGGCCGGACACACCATCAGGTCATGACCGGCCTCGGCCGATCAACACACCGTAGTCCTACCTAGGCTCAATAGAGAGGCCAGCACGCCGGCTACATCCTAAGCGCAGGGGTCTTGGTCCCATCGCCCGTTGCACTCCTGCATGTTGCATACGCGGCCAGTGTCAGTCCTGGCAACCTCCTTATACAAGGCAGGTGCTTACGCGGGCCACCTGGGCGCGCGCCGCTCAGTCACTGACGTCCGAAGAGCTTTCGGCTAATACATACGATGCAGAGTGCCCATACTTATTCCCGCGTGGTGGTCAGTGCGAAAAGGCCAGAGGCCTACTCAGATCATATATCCAAACCGTTAGTGTCTTGGGAGCGCGCGGTAACGATCAATGATCGATGATATGTGGTCCCGTCACCCCGTCTCACGGACTTACGGCAAGAACTAAGAATGCCCGGCCGTGCCACATAGAAATGTCGCGGGTACCCTCCAGGTCAACCCGACTACACATCAACTCGCGGGTACACTCACGGTCAACCTGACTTCACATTTCTCTCGTGGGTACCCCTCGGGGCCGACCCGACTTCATCATGGTTCATTGGTAAATCCAAAGTAACTGTGTGTCTAAACAACAAGGGGAAAACCCAAGGAATCACCCATTCCACTTGATGAAACCGTCAAGGTGAACTAAGGAGGAATCACCCTCGACGGTTCACTCTTTATGGGTTACACGACAGAGTCATTATCAGGGGTGGTGAAGGAGGAATCACCCTCGAAGACCACGACTGATTAACTACACTACAGAGATCTCATCAGAAGTGCTATACGAGGTATCACCCTCGACACTCGATAGTAACCCTGCATTGTCGTACAACTAAGAGGGGGTGATGTGATGTGTCAGGCTCTGGACGTCGATCACGTTGATCGAGTCATCAAACATAAAGCAGGGGCAACTGGGACAAGGTGAGGGGTCACTTGTGGATCACTAACCAACCTATACTAAGCAGTTTAGGATAAGCAGGTAAGGTACAAAGCAGGTTACAAAAGCAGGCTATGCATCAGAATAGGAGCAATCAAATACAGTAGCAAAATCTAATGCAAGCATGAGAAAGAATGGAATGGGCAATATCAGAATGATCAAGGGGGTTTGCTTGCCTGGAAGCTCTGCAGACAGATACAGACCCTCGAAGGTGAAGTAGTCGATCACCGGATCAACAGTGGTCTCGGGGGTCTACCGAAAAAGAAGTAACGAAGGGGGAACATAATAAATAACAGAGCAATCAAATGTAAGCATGACATGGCAACACGCTGAGCTAGGGGTGACCTTACACCGTGCTAGGTGTTAAAGACGGAGCGAGAAAATATCCGGAAGTATTTTCCCGACTCCAGGCATTTATTGGTCAGACGATCCAGAGGGGAAGGTTCCATGTTCACTACGCTGGGGACATGTGGCAGGTATGTGGATGGCGTGTTCATATTCGTCATATTTTTTTGATCAACTTATATATAAATTATTTTCATCTGACTTATGGTTAATTTTCTATTAATTTTCTAAGTTTTATTAATATTCTGTAATTTCTGGACTTTTAGTACTTAATCAAAAGCAAATAGTAAATGCTATGGGTACAAAGAAGTGTACCCAGCATCTCACACTGTGTGCATTGTCGGTGTCAAAACCGGCGGATCACGGGTAGGGGGTCCCGAACTGTGCGTCTGAGGATCGATGGTAACAAGGGACGATGGGGACACGATGTTTACCCAGGTTCGGGCCCTCTTAAAGGAGGTAAAACCCTATGTCCTGCTTGATTATATTCGATGAGTATAGGGGTTACAAGAGTTGATCTACCTCGAGATCGTAATGGCTAAACCCTAGCTGTCTAGCCTATGAGAATTCTGATAGCCTCTACAGACTAAACCCTCCGGTTTATATACCGAAGGGATCTAGGGTTGTACAGAGTCGGTTTGCAGAGGAAGGAATAGTACATCCTGACACCAAACTTGCAGTCCATGCATACAGGAGTCCTACCCGGACATGGGGGATAGTCTTCTGTTTTTATCTTCACGGCCCATTAGTCCGGCCCATATCAAATAGACCGGACACCCAAGGACCCCCTAATCCAGGACTCCCTCAGTAGCCCCCAAACTTGCCTTCAATGACGATGTAGTATCCGGCTTATGTCTTCGGCTTTGCAAGGCGGGTTCTTCTGCATACTATGGATTGATGACAGTCCGGCCCTGACCTTTATGTTCCGCCTTTATGATTCCTCCCTGTCGTCGCCTCGATTCCCACACGCCGGGCGAATGCAAATGGTCCATAATAATAATTTTTTACAGATACGCCCCTGACTACACAGGGACGACGCCTATATAAAGAGGCTAGATCCCCAAATGCCATCCACATCGCACAGAGAACATCAAGACCAGCCACGAAAAACTTCAAAACATGGCCAGCGCTCCTAGCTCTTCTTCGCGCCCTCATGGCCCTCAAGAGGGTGATTGGCGGAGCTGCTCAGTGTCTCATCTTCAGTTGAGTCGACTTCAGACGCAGGGATATCTCCCTCCCGCAGATCTAATCTCTGTGCGAGCGCGATTAGCCTCGATCGGCAATGATGTACTAGCAGAAAATTTCCCCAACCCCAACAAGGAGGAAAGGGTGTGCTTAGTTTCATTTCTTCTGCGGGACTTAGGATTCCCGATCCACCCCTTTCTCAGGGGCCTGTTAGAATTCTACGGGATCCAGCTGCACAATCTCACTCCAGGTTCTGTTCTGCACATTTCGGGTTTTGTTGCCCTTTGCGAACTGTTTCTGGGCTAGGAGGCTCATTTTGAACTATGGAGAAAGTTCTTTTGCCTCGTTCCTCGTCATCGAGGGGGTTCCATATTCGAAGTGGGCGGCGCTGAAGTATGGCGCATAGCCGGATCAGGTTACCCGATCGGAACTCCCAAGGAGGCATCCCAACAATGGTCTTCGGAATGGTTTTATATTGAGGACGTTCCCCTTCCGGACCCAGTTCGGCGTGGCCTCCCCGAATTCTCCAGTGCTCCTTTGAAGAAACGCCTTAATTTGTGCCCCCAGAGTCCCAAGGAAGAAGACAGTGCAGAAGTGAAGAGGTTGGTCAGCAAGGTCAGAGTACTTGCTCATTCCGGGCTTTCGATAATTGAAGTTATGGCCATCGCGATAAAGCGATGTGTTCAGCCTCTCCAGTCCAGAGTGACCCCTTTATGGTGTTACAACGAAGAGGACGACGCATCTCGTTACAGACGCAAAGGCCCAGATACCCCGGCCGAACTGGCTATGATCCTGGCCGATCTGTATAAGGGGGAGAAGGAAGACTTCCTCCGCTTAAACTGCCGAGAAGGCTTCTCTATGTGCAACCCCATTGAATGGGTAATTTTTGATTATCAGCACTGTTTTTCCTTGTTATCGAGGCGTGCTAATCAAATTGTTCTTGTTGTTAAATCAGTCATGGAGGAAGATGGTGGAGGACATTCATTGTCCCTCCCCGCAGCCAGAGGATCATGCTTGCAACGAAGACCCCGGCTTCTGCGAGGATCCGGATGTATACATAGAGTTCGATGATGGAGTATTTTATCAGGCGAGCCTTGACGGTTCGGAAGTGGCTATTACGGCCGACTACCCCCGCCTTTACCCTTTCTCCATTTTAAGTATTCGAAAAGCCTCCTCAAAAAGAGGCCCTTATTTGCAACTTATCCATTACACTAAACTGTACTTTATAGGATCGGTGCTCGGCAAGCCGCAGTCCCTCAAGAGCGGCCTCTACGTAGGGTAATCATTCGAAACAAAAGGAAACGGGGGGCGCTGTCGAGCCCCCTCCCTCTTCAAAGAGGTATGTTCGTTGATATGTGCCTAAGCATGAGGTCAGATTGTTAAATTTTCCCTCTACCTTTATTTCAGGAGGAGCACGCGGCAAACCGTGGGAAAACGCCCTGCTAGCCGAATGTCACCTAATCCGGCACCGGACTTGTCGACCAGGACGAGAGCTGATATAGTGCCAGATCCGCCCCCTCATGAGGATTCGGATGACATATCCATCACGAATTCCGAGGTGAAGAGCGTGATGAATCATCGTCGGCTGAAAGTGTTGGAAATATGCCCTAGAGGCAATAATAAAGTGGTTATTATTATATTTCCTTGTTCATGATAATTGTCTATTGTTCATGCTATAATTGTATTAACCGGATACCGTAATACATGTGTGAATACATAGATCACAGCATGTCCCTAGTAAGCCTCTAGTTGACTAGCTCGTTGATCAATAGATGGTTATGGTTTCCTAACCATGGACATTGGATGTCATTGATAACGGGATCACATCATTAGGAGAATGATGTGATGGACAAGACCCAATCCTAAGCATAGCACAAGATTGTGTAGTTCGTTTGCTAGAGCTTTTCTAATGTCAAGTATCATTTCCTTATACCATGAGATTGTGCAACTCCCGGATACCGTAGGAATGCTTTGGGTGTATCAAACGTCACAACGTAACTGGGTGACTATAAAGGTGCACTACAGGTATCTCCGAAAGTGTCTGTTGGGTTGGCACGAATCGAGACTGGGATTTGTCACTCCGTATGACAGAGAGGTATCTCTGGGCCCACTCGGTAATGCATCATCATAATGAGCTAGCCATGGGATCATGCGTTACGGAACGAGTAAAGAGACTTGCCGGTAACGAGATTGAACGAGGTATGGGGATACCGACGATCGAATCTCGGGCAAGTAACATACCGATGGACAAAGGGAATTGTATACGGGATTGATTGAATCCTCGACATCGTGGTTCATCCGATGAGATCATCGTGGAACATGTGGGAGCCAACATGGGTATCCAGATCCCGCTGTTGGTTATTGGCCGGAGAGATGTCTCGGTCATGTCTGCATGGTTCCCGAACCCGTAGGGTCTACACACTTAAGGTTCGGTGACGCTAGAGTTGTTATGGGAAATAGTATGTGGTTACCGAATGTTGTTCGGAGTCCCGGATGAGATCCCGGACGTCACGAGGAGTTCGAATGGTCCGGAGGTGAAGATTTATATATGGGAAGTCATCATACGTTCACCGAAGTATTCGGGGGTTTGCCGGTATTGTACCGGGACCACCGAAGGGGTTCCGGGGTCCACTGCCCCGGAGGCCCTATGGGCTGTATGTGGAAGGGAACCAGCCCCTAAGTGGGCTGGCGCCATCCCCCCTTAGGGCCCATGCGCCTAGGTTGGGGGGAAACCCTAAAGGGGGCGCCCCCCTTGGCTTGGGGGGCAAGCCCCCTCCCCCTGGCCCGCCCCCACCCCCCCCCCCCCCCTCTAGATCTCATCTAGAGGGCCGGGCCCCTTCGCCCTATAAATAGGGGGAGAGGGGGGCAGACACCTCATCCAAGGCGCAGCCCTCACCCCTCTCCAACACCCCCTCCTCCTCCGTTGAGCTTGGCAAAGCCCTGCCGGAGAACTGCAAACTCCACCACGCCGTCGTGCTGCCGGAGTTGTCTTCCCCAACCTCTCCCTCCTCCTTGCTGGATCAAGGCGCAGGAGACGTCACCGGGCTGCACGTGTGTTGAACGCGGAGGCGCCGTTGTTCGGCGCTTAGATCGGAATCGACCGTGATCTGAATCGCTGCGTGTACGACTCCTCCAACCGCGTTCTTGCAACGCTTCCGCATCGCGATCTTCAAGGGTATGAAGATGCACTCCCCTCTCTCTCGTTGCTAGTCTCTCCATAGATTGATCTTGGTGATGCGTAGAATTTTTTTTAATTTCTACAACGATCCCCAACAGAAAGAGGCCATGCGTGCTCCAGTTTTCTCTGATCAGGAATTGATCGCACTCAGCTCCGTGGATGCATATATCCGAGCCGCCCGAGATGGACTTGCTGGAGTTACTCAACTGTTCTCAAAGGATATGCAGGTAATGAGTTTGTGCAAATTTAATAGATGTATGCCAGTAGCCCCCGAGACTTGAAGCGGTTAGGCCAACCGATTTAAGGATCGTTATGACCTGCAGGTTCTCAAGGAGAAGAACAACGCGCTGCCCCAGGAACTGAAAACAAACCAGACACAGCTGAATGCCGTCACCATAGAACTTGCGGAGATGAAAAAGGCCACAATGACCACTGGTCAGAAGAACAAACTTGAGGAGGAAAAAGACACACAAGCCGAAGAGATAAAGAGCTTAAAGGCTCAGCTATCGGCTGCGCAAAAAGAGAATAAGAAGTTGAAAGGCGGCATATTCGGTATGATCTCTTGAACCATCAGAGAGACTCATACTATCCCATAATTTGGATTGTCACAACTCTGTTGCTGCAGGTCTATTAACTGGTCGACCTGAAGAGGAAGTGTCCGGATTTCGAGGCGACGTGCTTAAGGAGCTGTCCGTGGTGCATGAGCGGGCCCGGAAAGCCATGAGAAATATGACCAAGGCTTTATGGCCATCCGATACCCCTCCAGAAAGTATGGAGGGGTTGGCGAACCTGTTCAAAGGTGCCCGGCGCCGCTTTGAACTATGGAAGGCGTCCGCATGTCGTGAAGGTGCACGAGGAGCATGGGCGATGGTGAAAACACGCTACACCGGACTCGATCCGAATCACATGGCCCGGGTTGGACCTCAGGGACCAGACGGAAAGGACATTCCCGTGAACTTGGTATATGACCAAGTGATGATAGCTGCAAAGTATTCGCAAGAAGACTGTAGTTTAGACAGTCTTATAGGTGGTATAGAGAAAGAGTAGGCGTTTGATTCAATGTATCAATGTACTTTATTATCAAACTTATCTCCAACCGAACATTTCGAAATTTGTCCTCACAGGCCTTCGGCTTCAATCTCCGAACCAAGAAGGTGGAGTGTTTCCTGATACCATGTTGGAATGTGAGAAACATTCATTATGTCCAGAAACCAGGCAATCTGGCCATATTGCTCAAACAGACAAAAAAATTGTTCGGGAGTTATGTTATATTACTATTTAACATAAGAAACATCTTCCAAGGAAAATAGTTCCGTTAAGGGTTCCTTTCCTTGGGTTGGCACGCTTAGTTACGTGTGCCTAGGCTTTGATCCAAATTACGGGGAGCCGATCCCGTATTTGTTTAGAAGAGTTACAAAAATGTAAACAATCTGTCGTTGCTTGCCGACCAATTATTCTCTTAAGAATGCTAGCTTTCGGCTTCACCCGTCTGAGGTACAGATCCGGATTACCCGGTTGTAGCAATGGCAGAGGTGCTCCCTTTACACCCTAGCCGAACAATCGGGAACGTAGGGTATAAACACAGGAGCGAGGCAACCCAGCTTGGCAAAAACTTAAGTCATAGAGGTGCATATAATGGCAAAGGTGTATAGAACAAATGACGTGGACAATATAAGCCACAAGCTTTTAATAATAAGCTTCGTCAAAGAAGCCCCCACTCAAAGTGGGGTGTATACATTTAAAGATGTGTACCCCTACCAGTTCGGCAGATCCGAACATACCCTGGGATGTCTAAAACAAAGATTAAAAAGAAGAGTAGAGAAAAAAAAGGAAACTAGAAAAAATAAAAAGGATGCGCCCGAACTATCCGTAGAATCGTCGGAGCCGAGCAGCGTTCCATGGATTCGGCTCAAGGCGATTATCCGATGCATTACGA
This sequence comes from Thinopyrum elongatum, assembly GCA_011799875.1. NCBI lineage: Eukaryota > Viridiplantae > Streptophyta > Magnoliopsida > Poales > Poaceae > Thinopyrum > Thinopyrum elongatum. The sequence continues at coordinate 565,555,903 of CM022298.1, forward strand.
AGGCGATAGGCTCCTCCTGTGAGAACTTCATCTATGATGAATGGGCCCTCCCATTTTGCTTTGAGATTATCCTTCTTCTTCTCTGGGAGGCGCAGAACGAGTTCGCCGACGTTATAAGTCTTGGCCCGCACCTCTCTGCTTTGGTATCGCCTAGCCTGTTGTTGATAAAATGCAGAACGGGCTCGTGCAATGTCACGCTCCTCTTCAATGCCGTCTAAGTCGTCCTGCCGATCGATCTCGGCTTCTCTCTCTTCGTACATGCCCACTCGAGGTGAGTCATGAATAATGTCGCAGGGTAAAACAGCTTCTGCGCCGTACACCATAAAAAAGGTGTGTATCCGGTCGTTCGGTTAGGCGTGGTCCGCAGCCCCCAGAGCACGGAATCGAGTTCCTCAACCCAGTGCTTATCTGACTCCTGTAGGGAGCGCACCAGTCTGGGTTTAATGCCACTCATTATTATACCATTGGCCCTTTCAACCTGACCGTTTGTTTGAGGGTGATAGACGGATGCATAGTCGAGTTTAATGCCCAAGTTGGCACACCAGCTTTTCACCTCACCGGCTGTGAAATTGGAGCCATTATCAGTGATGATGCTATGCGGGACACCATAACAGTGTACCACGCCAGATATAAAGTCGATCACTGGCCCTGCTTCAGCCGTTTTTACTGGTTTTGCCTCTATCCACTTAGTGAATTTATCCACCATAACCAGTAAATATTTCTTCTTGTGGCTTCCCCCTTTAAGGGGTCCGACCATATCTAGCCCCCAGACAGCGAAAGGCCACGTGATGGGGATTGTTCTTAAGGCAGTGGGAGGCATATGACTTTGATTGGCGAAAAGATGACATCCTACGCAACGTTGCACAAGGGCTTGTGCGTCTGCTCGGGCCGTTGGCCAGAAGAAACCTGTCCGAAAAGCCTTGCTTACGAGGGCCCGAGCTGCGGCGTGATGGCCGCCTAGACCAGCATGTATTTCAGCCAAGAGCTGCCATCCCTCTTCTTCAGAGATGCACCTTTGGAGGACTCTAGTAGTGCTTTTCTTGTACAGTTCGCCTTCGTGAACTTTATAGGCCTTAGAACGTCGAACTATGCGACGGGCCTCATTTTGATCATCAGGAAGCTCCTGCCTATTAAGGTAGGCCAGGAAGGGTTCGGTCCATGGAGCAATAACGGCCATGATTTCATGGGCGGAGGGTGTTATTTCGGTACCCGAACCCCCGATGATATCCGTATTGTGCTCGGCTACTGGGGGCATGATCAGGTCTGGACTAATGTTTCTGCTCTCATCTTGCCACACCACGGATGGCTTAAAGAGCCTTTCCACAAAGGTATTAGGCGGGACGGGGGCGCGCTTGGCGCCCATTCGAGCCAGGATGTCCGCTGCTTGGTTACTGTCTCGAGCAACGTGATGAAACTCGAGCCCCTCGAAACGAGCATATATTTTTAGTACGGCGTTTCGATACGCCGCCATTTTTGGATCTTTTGCATCGAACTCTCCATTTATCTGGGATATTGCGAGATTTGAATCACCGCGCACCTCTAGGCGTTGTATGCCCATGGAGACAGCCATTCGGAGACCATGTAGAAGTGCCTCGTATTCGGCTGCGTTATTGGAGTCTGTATACATGATTTGCAGCACGTAGCGGACTGTGTCCCCCATGGGGGATGTCAAGATGACACCAGCCCCCAGTCCGGCTAGCATTTTAGAGCCGTCGAAGTACATGATCCAGTTGGAATATGAATTGTACTCTTTAGGGAGCTCGGCTTCCGTCCACTCGGCGACGAAGTCTACCAGCACCTGAGATTTAATAGCTCAGCGCGGCTTGTATGTTATTTCAAATGGTAAGAGCTCAATGGCCCATTTAGCTATGCGGCCGGTGGCATCCCTATTATTTATAATGTCATTGAGTGGTACTTCGGATGCCACCATGATCGAACACTCTTGAAAATAGTGCCGGAGCTTGCAGGATGCCATAAAGACCGCGTAAGCTATCTTTTGATCGTGAGGGTATCGAGATTTGCATGGTGTAAGGACCGTCGATACATAGTATACTGGTTTCTGGATGGGGAGTTTATGTCCCTCTTCCCCTCGCTCGACGATGAGTACGGCGCTCACTACTTGGTGAGTCGCGGATATATAAAGCAACATAGGCTCGCCAACACTTGGGGTGGCTAGGATTGGGTTGCCTACTAACAAGGTTTTTATTTCTTCCAATCCGGCTGTAGCCGCATCCGTCCATTCGAAGTGGTCGGTGCGTCGGAGCAGTCGATAAAGTGGTAATGCCTTTTCTCCTAATCTGGAGATGAAGCGGCTTAAAGCTGCCACGCACCCTGCTACTTTTTGGACCTGCTTTAAGTCTGTTGGTATGGCCAGTTGCGACAAGGCTCGGATTTTGGCTGGGTTTGCTTCGATTCCTCTATTGGAAACAATGAACCCTAGTAGCTTTCCGGCTGGAACGCCGAAAACGCATTTCTCCGGATTGAGCCATATGTCATATGTTCGGAGGTTGTCAAATGTGAAGCGGAGATCGTCCACCAATGATTCAACATGTTTAGTCTTAATGACCACGTCGTCCACATATGCTTCCAATGTCTTGCCGATTTGTTTTTTCAAACATGTTTGAATCATGCGTTGGTAAGTGGCACCAGCGTTTTTAAGCTCAAAAGGCATAGTGTTGAAATAGAAAGGCCCATAAGGGGTGATAAATGCCGTTGCGGCCTGGTCGGACACCTTCATTTTAATCTGATGGTATCCGGAGTAAGCGTCGAGGAAACACAAGGAATCGTGTCCTGCGGTCACGTCAATAATCTGGTCAATGCGGGGCAATGGGAAAGGGTCTTTGGGGCAAGCCTTATTAAGGTCTTTGAAATCGACACAAATGCGCCAAGACTTATCCTTCTTCGGTACCATGACCAAGTTGGCTAGCCAATCTGGGTGTTTGATTTCTCTGATGAACCCGGCCTCGAGTAGTTTGGCTAGCTCCTCCCCCATAGCTTGTCGTTTGGGTTCGGAAAATCACCGCAGCATTTGTTTGACTGGTTTGAACCCCTTGATTATGTTGAGGTTGTGTTTGGCCAGTCTGCGTGGGATCCCGGGCATGTCCGAAGGGTGCCAGGCAAAAATATCCCAATTTTCACGCAGGAATGCTCGTAGGGCGGCATCAACCGTTGGATCCAGCTGTGCTCCAATGGACGATGTTTTGTTAGGATCCGTCGGGTGCACTTGAAATTTGACTATTTCATCTGCTGGTTTGAAAGAGGTGGATTTGGGTCTCTTATCGAGGATCACATCATCCTTGTCCACCGTGGATCGCAGGGTGGTTAGTTCTTCAGTCGCAAGGGCTTCGGATAGTGCCTCAAGGGCCAAGGATGCAGTTTTGTTTTCGACGCGGAGTGCTATATCCGGATCACTTGTGACTGTGATTACTCCATTGGGCCCTGGCATTTTAAGCTTCATGTACCCATAATGGGGTATGGCTTGGAAGCGTGAGAAAGCGTCCCACCCCAAAACGGCGTGATACCCGCTATTGAAGGGAGCCACGTGGAAAAGCAACTCTTCGGACCTGTAATTCTCAGGCGTGCCGAATACTACATCAAGTTTGATTTTCCCCGAACATCGTGCTTCTCGACTTGGGATGATGCCTCGAAAGGTGGTACTGCTTTGCTCGATGCGTGCTCTGTCAATATGCATTTTGTCGAGCGTGTCCTCATAGATGAGGTTGAGCCCACTGCCGCCATCCATGAGCACTTTAGTAAGTCGAAAGCCGTCCACAATTGGGTTTAAGACCAAGGCGGCAGGTGCTCGGACTGATCGGGCTCTTGGTTCGTCGGCGGCGGTGAAAGTTATTGTCGCGTCGTTCCATGGGCTCCTTGCTGTTACTTGGGTAATTTCGGCGAGGTCGCGGAGTGCCCTTTTACGCCGATTATTTGAGGAGAAGGTCTTGAAGACCGTGAAGATGTTAATGTCGTCATCCTCCGGAGAATGCTTCTCTGGAGTAGCTATGTTGAGGATAGCCTCACCGCTTTTAGCCACTTGCCGGAGTAACCAACATGCCCGAAGGCTATGAGTTGGTTCGGTGCTCGGCGTTGCATGTATCTGACATGGCTTATCAAGGAACTCGTCAAGAACGGACCTGTGTCCCGTAAAGGGTTTATTTTTCTTGCCGGCGGGCTTATGATCGGATACCTTGTAAGGGTGTATCCGTTTTGCCTGGGTAGTGCACTGCTTAAAGGCAGCAGGTTCGAATTGGGTTTTTTGGGCCTTCCATGTGCTTTCCATCGAGCAGTACTTCCGTACTATGTGCGATAGTTCCGTGAAACTCAATCATACACTAATCATACACACAAACGTGTACGATCAAGCACAGGGACTCACGGGAAGATATCACAACACAACTCTAACACAAATAAACGGAGATCCACAATATTACAGACCGGGGATCCGAAGATCCGAATACATAAGTCAGTCATACAAATATTATCTGAGTACAGACATAGTTAGACAAGTTTTGCCTTAAGAAGGCTAGCACAAACAATGACACTAGATCGAAAGGCGTTGGCCTCCTGCCTGGGAGCCTCCGATCCTACTCCTGGTCGGCTAGCTCGATCCAGTAGTACGTGCCCTCAGGACCCTCCTGGGAGTAAGCTCCTGAGGTGGCATCTGGCTCCGGGGCTCCATCGTCTGATGTATCATCAAAGTGGGATATGGGGAAAAGAGAAAGTAAAGCAACCGTGAGTACTCATCCGAAGTACTCAGCAAGCAAGGATCTATACTACATATGCAACATTATCAATGGAGAAAGGTTGTATATGTGGACTGGGCTGCAGAAATGCCATAATAGAGAGCAGGCCTAGTCCTATCAAAGACTAGCATCTTCAAACATCTTCACGAAGCCATCATCTTGCAGCAGTAGAAGAGAGTAGAATAGCATTTTATTTAGCAAACATGTTGAAGCAAAGCCTAGAGATCCTTCCTCGACTCCCGGTGAGAAAGCGATCCCGAAGCTTCAATTAAGTAACAAGTATCCAGTTCAAGTAGTAGATCGGGATACACAAACTGAGCGTCCTTTACCGTAGGACCGGCTATCGATAGATCATTCATCCCTGCAGGGGTGCACTACTGTTACCCAACACGCTCGATCAACTCTGGCCGGACACACTTGCTGGGTAATGCCCGTCCTCGGAAGATCAACACGAAGCAGCGCCCTACCTAGGCTCGGCAGAGAGGTCAGCACGCCGGACTAACCTATGCACCCAGAGGTCTTGGGCCATCGCCCTGGGCACCCTGCGCGTTGCGTGGCTGGCCGGGGTGCAGGCGCGACACTGAACTCGTCAGTGAAGTATCCAGCCCAGTCCCGGCGATCAGCCCGCACGGTGAATCGTGACATCAGACGAGCTTTCGGGAGAAACGTACATCGCAGAGGGCCCCATAACCATTATCCCGCGTGGTGGTAGTGCGTATAGGGCACGTCGACCCACTCAGATCACAAACCCAAATCCAATAGGCTCAATTAGTATCACGCGGGGACAATCAGAGTCTCTGATGCTCCGCCACAATATCACACTCGAGTGCCCTTCCGGCACACTCGACATCATAGATCCCCAGCGGGTACCCACCAGGGTGGACCCGCCTGTAACAAAGGTCAAAGTAACCGTGTGGTCATAACATCCAGGGGAAACCCGAGGAATCACCCTCGGCGGATTCCACTTGACGAAATCATCAGGGTGAACGGATGAGGCATCACCCTCGAGGTTCACACTGAGGGGTTGCACGACAGAGTCGTATCGGAAGTGGAGAAGGAGGAATCACCCTCGATGACCACGACCGAAGAGCTACACTGCAGAGTATTCACCAGGAGTGTGTTACGAGGTATCACCCTCGGCACCCGATAGTTACTATGCAGAGTCGTACAACTAAGGGGGGTGTGAAGTGAGGTGTCGGCCTCTGGTCGATGATCGCGTTGATCGAGTCGTCGACGATCAAGCAGGGGCAACAAGGTTAAGGTGGTGGGGTCACTGATGGTTCATTACCAACCTATATTAAACAGTTTATCATAGGCAGGTAAGGTAACAATGAACAGGTTACAAAAGCAGGCTATGCATCAGAATAGGAGCATACATTAACAGTAGCAAAATCTAATGCAAGCAGGAGAATAGAATGGGCGATATCTGGATGCTCAAGGGGGGGGGCTTGCCTGGTTGCTCTGGCAAGAGAGAGGAGTCGTCAACGGGCTGCTCGTCGGTAGTGTAGTCGTACCCAGGTGCAGCGTCGTCGGTCTCGGCGTCTATCGAGAGAGAAGGGGGGGAGAGAATCAATAAATCCACGGCAAAACGCAAACAATATGCATGACATCTCTAAATGATATGCCGGGGTGTTCTACTGCCTAACTAAATGATTTGGTTAATTTAGGAATTTATTCGGATTTATTTAATTAAAGTTGGGCACTATTCATTTATCGAAATCTATCTAAAATTTCAATGTTCTTACAGCTAGAGGCATCTGACAGGAATACGGAGGGCGTATTCGGGTTCGTATCAGAATTCTGAGCAAGTTTCATGTACAAAGTATTTTCATCGGAGTTACGGATTATTTAATATGATTTTCTAAAGTTTTAATTAATTTCTGGAATTTAATTATTTATTTAAATTAAACATTATCCGAAACAGTAATTGATGACGTCAGCATGACATCATGCTGATGTCAGCAGTCAACAGTGCTGTTGACCGGGTCAACCTGACACGTGGGTCCCACCTGTCAGTGTCAGTTTAGTCTAATTAGGGTTTAGCTAATTAATCACTGTTTAATTAAACTAACTAACTAAATTAGATTAACCTAATCAGGATTAATTAAATTAATTAATTTACTAATTAATTAATTAATTATTTTACTAATTCATTTTTTATTTCTCTTTTTTTTAAACGTTCCTGGGGCTTGGCCCCACATGTCATTGGCACAGGGGGGTGGGGGCCCAGCGGTCGGTGACACTGGGGCTTCGGCCCCACCTGTCTGTGGCCCAATAGCCACAGCGGGCGAGGGCGCGGCGCGCGGGCGCGGCCAGGGGGCGAGCCCGGCGCTGGGCGCGGCCAGGCACGGCAGGGCGTTGGCCAGAGCGCCGCCGGGCGCGGGGCGAGGTCGCGCGCGTGGATGGGGGTGCGAGGCGGCGCCGGAGGAGGAGCTGCGGCAGGGGGCAGCGGGGCGATGGTAGGCGGCGCGGGAGGTAGGCGCGGGCGGTGCGCGTGCGCGTGCGCGCGGTGGAACGGAGCAGAGGCCGCGGCAAGCGCGCGCAGGAGCGAGGCAGGCGCAGTGGGGCAGCAGCTGCGCGGCGGAGGGCGAGCGCGGGGCGGGGGAGAGAGGAGCGGGCGACGAGGCCGGTGGCCTCACCGTTCGTTGCAGAGGAGAGGGGCGGCGAGGCTCGAGGCGGTCCGGCGATGGAGAGGCGGGGCAGCGCAGTCCGGCGAGGAGGACCGGCGAGAGGGATGTCAGGGACGGGCGCGGGGCAGCGCAGGCGAGCGCGGCGTCGACGGGATCTGGGGTGGCGAGCGCTGGGGCGTGTCGGGGAGGAGGCGAGGCGGGGACCAGGCCGGCGACGGCGTCGAGGGCGCGGGGCGGCGTCGGGCGCGGCGAGGCGAGCGCGGGGCACTCGCCTGATCCAGAAATGGATGGGGGGGAGAAGGGGGGCAGCGAGGGGGGTGGGTGTCGGTGGGGTTAGAGGGTTTCGGGGACCTGGGGCCATATAGGCCGGATGTGGGGAGCTGGGTCCGGTCGGCTGGGCTAATGCCAGTTGGGCCGGGGGGGGGGGGGTTTCCTTTATTTTTTTTTTTGTTTTCTTTTACCTTTTTCTTTTTATTTATTCCTATCTCCTGTTTTGTAATTAGTTAGGCCACAATATGATTTTTATAAAACATGGCAATTGTTCCATTATTTACTAGGCATTATCTGCTACTACCAAAAATTGGTTTGGAGGCAATTGGAGTTCACACAAATTTTATAATAAATAAAATGCATTAATCCCTGCTGTTTTGGTAATGTTAGAGCCACCTAAATAATTTATTAATTGTTGGTTACAATTTTAGAATAGTCTCTGGAATATTTGTTATTTATTGAACATTTTAGTTTCTATGTTGGATAACTTTTATTTTCCACTTTCATCCAAATTTGAATTCTGACTTAGGAGTTGAAATGCAATATGATGCTAATGATGATTATGCACTATTAAACATGCTGACTTGTCATTATCAAAAGTGATTACTGTGGCTAATGACATGGGGTGTTACAGGTATCAAACTTCTCATATATTCATGCTCTTTATGAATGTTTTTCTTATATCCCTCTTGGATACCCATCATATTAGGACCAAATTCATAACCTAAGAAAATTGCCATACTATTTTTAAGACTCTCAAAATAATATAAGTGAAGCATAAGAGTTCATCAATTTCTACAAAATAAAACCACCGTCGTGCTTCGGGAATCACAAACCTTAACACCAATATTCTTACTAAACACAATCATTCACTAGTACATCCCACATATTACCATCTTAATATTGCAAAACTATTGCAAGGAATCAAACTTATCATATTCGGTGATCTACATGAAAGTTTTTATTATATCCCTCATGAATACCTATCATATTAGGACCAATTTCACAACCCGTGCATATTGCCATTACTATTCATCAAACTCTCAAAATGATATAAGTGAAGCATGAGAGTGCAACTATTTCTTTAAAATATAACAACCGCCGTGCTCTAAAAGATATAAGTGACGCACTAGAGCAACTGCCTAGCTCAAAAGATATAAGTGAAGCACAAAGAGTATTCTAACAAATAACGAATAAATATGTGTCCCTGTAAAAATGTGTGTCCAGCAAATATGATTGTGGCTAACTAAAAATGAAACAAAGAAAATACCACTATAATACACGATGCTCCAAACAAAACTCATATCATGTGATGAATAAAAATATAGCTCCAAGTTATATACCGATGGTCGGTAGACGAAAGCGGGTGTGCCTTCCGGGGCATCCTCAAGCTTAGATGTTTGGGCCTCCTTGAATATTACCTTGGGGTGCCTTGGAAATCCCCAATCTTAGGCTCTTTCCACTCCTTATTCCATAGTCCATCAAATCTTTACCCAAAACTTGAAAACTTCACAACACAAAACTCAACAAAAAACTCGTGAGATCCGTTAGTATGATAAAACAAATCTCCACTTTTAGGTACTGTTGTGAACTCATTCCAATTTTATATTGGTGTTATATCTACTGTATTATAACTTCTCCATGGTTCATACCCTCGATACTACCCATAGATTCATCAAAATAAGCAAACAACACATCGAAAACAGAATCTGTCAAAAACAGAACAGTCTGTAAAGACCAGAATGTTAGTCATACTTCTGTAGCTCCAAAAATTCTGAAAATTAGTACAAAATAGGAAATTCATATATCAATCTTGTGTAAAACATTCAGAATTTTTCCGCGCTCCAGTGAATTTTAACAATTCTGTTACTGGACGCAAAAGTTTCTGTTTTTGAGAAAAAACAAATCAACGATATACCAAAGCATCCCAAAGGTCTTGTTTGGCTCAAACACTAATTAAAGCACTAAAACACAATTATTACAGAATTAATATTGTATATTTATTAAAGAACAGAAGCAAAAACAAAAAACAAAAAATAAAATTGGGTTGCCTCCCAACAAGTGCTATTGTTTAACGCCCCTAGCTAGGCATAATGCATAGATCTAGGTATTGTCATCTTTGGTATGCAATCCATAAGTGACCCTCATAATAGATTCATATGGCAACTTAATTTTCTTTCTTGAAAAGTGTTCCATGCCCTTCCTTAACGGGAATTGAAATCTAATGTTTCCTTCTTTCATATCAATAATTGCACTAATCGTTCTAAGGAAAGGTCCACCAAGTATAATAGGGCATGTAGGATTGCAATCTATATCAAGCACAATAAAATCTACAGGAACATAATTCCTATTTGCAAAAATAAGAACATCATTAATCCTTCCCATAGGTTTCTTAATAGTGGAATCCGCTAGATGCAAATTCAAAGAACAATCATCGAGTTTATAGAAACCTAACACATCACATAAAGTTTTTGGGATAGTTGAAACGCTAGCACCCAAATCACATAAGGCATTGCACTCATAATCTTTAATATTAATTTTAATAGTAGGTTCCCACTCATCATAAAGCTTTCTAGGGGTTGAAACTTCCAACTCAAGTTTTTTCTTCAAAAGATTCCATCATAGCATCAACAATATGTTTAGTAAAAGCCTTATTTTGATTATAAGCATCAGGTGAATTAAGCATGGATTGCAACAAGGAAATACAATATATTAAATAACAATTATCATAAGTAAAGTCCTTGAAATCCAAAAGAGTGGGTTTATCGCTACTTAAAGTTTTGACCTCTCCAATCCCACTTTTTATCAATTTTTTCATTAAGATCTTCACCCTCCAAATTATTGGGATGCCTTCTAGCTAAAGTTGACTCATATCCAGTCCCTTCTTTATCAAGTTTTATATTAGCAAACAAAGATTCAATAGGAGTCACACCAATCACTTTAAGATCTTCATCATTATTCTCACAAAAACTAGAAGAACATGCTTTTTCTAGCCAATCTCTCTTAGCACGCATCCTAGCGGTTCTTTCTCTACTTTCATTCATAGAAATTTTAATATCTTTTAGAGACTCATTAATATCAATCTTGGGTGGCATAGATCTAATCTTAAAAGAATCAATCTCATGAGAAATTCTATCAACGTTTCTAGCCAAATCATCAATCTTAAGCAATTTTTCTTCTACCATAGTATTGAAATTCTTTTGAGAATTAATAAATCCTTTAATATTGTTCTCAAGATCAGAGGGTATCTTATTATAATTTCACTAAGAATTGTTGTAGTAATTACCATAATTATTAGAGGAATTACTAGGAAACGGCCTAGGGTTGAAGTTTCCTCTATACGCGTTATTACCAAAATTGTTCCTACCAACAGAATTAGCATCCATAGACTCATTATTATTCTCAATCAAAGTGGACAAAGGCATATCATTAGGATCAATAGGAGCACTCTTACTAGCAATCAATTTCATAAGTTCATCCATCTTTCCACTCAAAGTATTAATTTCTTCAATCGCATGCACTTTTTTACTAGTAGACGATCTTTCCGTATGCCATTGAGAGTAATTTGCCATAATATTATCTAGGAGTTTAGTAGCTTATCCTAAAGTGATTTCCATAAAAGTACCTCCCGCGGCTAAGTCTAAAAGATTTCTAGATGCAAAATTCAATCCAGCATAAAAAAATTGTATGATCATTCATAAACTTAAACCATGAGTAGGGCAATTTCTTATCATCAATTTCATCCTCTCCCAAGATTGTGCAACATGTTCATGATCAAGTTGCTTAAAATTCATTATATCATTCCTAAGGGAGATGATCTTAGCGGGAGGAAAGTACTTGGAAATAAAAGCATCTTTACACTTATTCCATGAATCAATACTATTTTTAGGCAAAGATGAAAACAAAGTTTTAGCACGATCTCATAGTGAGAATAGAAATAGCTTCAATTTAACAATATAATTATCCACATATTTTTTTTTGCATATCATACAACTTAACGAAAGTATTTAGATGAGATGCGGCATCCTCATTAGGACTACCAGAAAATTGTTCTTTCATAACAACATTCAACAAAGCGGCATTAATTTCATAAGATTCCGCACTAGTGGTGGGAGCAATCAGAGTACTAATAAAATCATTATTATTAGTGTTGGAAAAATCACACAACTTGGTATTTTCTTGAGACATCGTGACAAAGCAAGCAATCTATCACACAAGCAAACAAAAAGCAAACGAAAAGACGAACGAAAGAGGGCAAATAAAAAGGCAAATATTTTTGGGTTTTTCTGAAAACATTTTAGAAGTGGGGGAGAGGAAAACGAGAGGCAAATGGCAAATAATGTAAGTGCAAAAGATGAAAGTTTATGATAGGTACTTGGTAGGCTTGATGTAGAACATCCCCGGCAACAGCGCCAGAAATTCTTCCTGCTAATTCTTGAGCTTGCGTTGATTTTTTCCTTGAAGAGGAAAGGCTGATGCAGCAAAGTAGAGATAAGTATTTCCCTCAGTTAAGAACCAAGGTATCAATCTAGTAGGAGGTACAAGCAAGTCCCCAATAGATGCACCTGCACAAACTAACAAACACTTGCACACAACGCGAAAAAGGGGTTGTCAATCCCTTCACGGTCACTAGCAAGAGTGAGATCTAGAGATGGATATAAAAGATAAATAAAAGGCAAAATAAAGTAAATATAAATAAATTGCCGCAAGGTATTTTTGGGTTTTTGGTTTTATAGATCTGAAAATATATGATGAGAAATAGACCCGGGGGCCATAGTTTTCACTAGAGGCTTCTCTCTTGAAAGAACACATACGCTGGGTGAACAAATTACCGTTGAGCAATTGATAGAAAAGCACAAAGTTAAGACGATATCTAAGGCAATGATCATAAATATAGGCATCACATCCGTGACAAGTAGACCGACTCCTGCCTGCATCTACTACTATTACTCCACACATCGACCGCTATCTAGCATGCATCTAGTTAATTAAGTTAACAAGAACGGAGTAATGCCTTAAGCAAGATGACATGATGTAGAGGGACAGATCCAATCAATATGGTAAAAAAATATCTTTTTATCCTTAATGGTAACAATACAAATACGTGCCTCGCTACTCCTACTGTCACTGGGTAAGGACACCGCAAGATTGAACCCAAAAAAAAGCACCTCCCACATTGCAAGAAAAACCAATCTAGTTGGCCAAACCAAATCGATAGATCGGAGAGAAATACAAAGCTATCTTAATCGTGCATAAAAGAGTTCAGAGAAGACTTAAATAATATTCATAGATAATCTGATCATAAATCCACAATTCATCGGATCTCAACAAACGCACCGCAAAAGAAGATTACATCGAATAGAACTCCAAGAACATCGAGGAGAACATTGTATTAAAGATCAAAGAGAGAGAAGAAGCCATCTAGCTACTAGCTATGGACCCGTAGGTCTGTGGTAAACTACTCACACATCATCGAAAGGGCAGCAAGGTTGGTGTCGAGGCCCTCCGTGATCGAATCCCCCTCCGGCAGAGTGCCGGAAAAGGCCCCAAGATGGGATCTCACGAGAATAGAAGCTTGCGGCGGTGGAAAAGTATTTTTGGTGTGCCCTCTGGTATACGGGGAATATTTGGGTATTTATGGAGCCAAGATTAGGGTTAGGAGGTCTTCGAGGGCCCACAAGCCTAGGGGCGCCCCCTCCCCCTGGGGCGCGCCCCTAGGGCTTGTGGCTCCCTCGTGGGTCTTCTGGCCTCTTCCCAAAGCTCCGTGGTTGTCTTCTGGTCCAAGAAAAATCCTCAAAAAGTTTCGTTCCGTTTGGACTCGGTTTGGTATTGATTTTCTGTAAAAGACAAAAACAAGGAAAAAACAGCAACTGGCACTGGGCACTAGGTTAATAGGTTAGTCCCAAAAAATGATATAAAATAGCATATGAATGCATATAAAACATCCAAGACGATATAATAGCATGGAACAATCAAAAATTATAGATACGTTGGAGACGTATCATCGACACACCCTACCGTAGAACCCAACAAGGGGATCCTAGCCAAAGAGAGAGGGGAAACGGGGAGATACTCACCCTGGAGCTCTCTGTACGCTCGGATGCGACGGGGAGGGGCCGTAGGTGGCGCATCGCGCGATGGTGCACGACTGTCGTGGCGGAGGGAGATGATATGTGCGACGTGGCGACGGCCTCTTAGCTTCGATCTGGTGGTGAGGAAGATGAAGGCGACGGCGGCGAAACTCCTGGACATGCTCCCTCAGATTGACAACGATAGTGTCTGCGCTATCGACGGTGAGTGAGGCAACGGTCACTGCACCGAGTCTGAGATCGAATTCAATCCAGAGAGGAGGGGCGATGGGGAATTGAGGGGGAAACTGGACGAGCTCGATTTAGGGTTTTGAATAGACATACATATAGGGCCGAGAGGGGCACGTGGTGCCCATCCATGGGCATGGCGCCCTGGATGGAGGACACGCACAACTCTGCCTCAGAAAGGTTGCGGTGGGCTTGGGCCTAGTTACTGTAGAAGCAGGCCACAAGTGCACAATGTGCACTTAGCCATTTCCCCTTTTTTTTGTTTCTTTTATTTTCCGTATTCTATTGCCTTTTCTGTTTTGCCCTTTTTACAATTAGCAATTGATTTAGTATGGGAATTAGCACATAATTACTAGGCTATTCATTGAGCTAGCACAAACAGTTTCCAATTATTTTGAAATGTTTAAATATTTGTTTAATTCAATAAGGCCAAATTTAATGCTACTGATTATGTTTTAAAGGGGTTAGGGGCATTTAAATATTTCAAAATATGTTGGTTTCTACATGAAAATTTCTTATTGATTATTTGCAACCCAGTGAACATTTTTGTTGGACAATTTGAAGAAATAATAATTTGACTTGCGATTTAAATTTGAATTTGATTTTTTGACAAGTGGCAATTTGCATAGTAATCATGACGACATGGCCACAATTAAGGGGAGATTACTATAGCATGATTCTCGGGGTGTTACAGTACCTTACTAGTGTTAATCACATTAATAACGCATGAGCAATTATCTAGTCAAACAAAAATGGGAGCAACTAATTAAGGGGTACTCTTGGAGGGCTCCCGTAAAGGTCACTTTCTTGGTTCTGGGAGCGCGGCAAATGGTGCGCCCAGCCACCGCCACTTGTCGCGTGCTAGATGCACCATCCGGATTTCATGTTTTTACTGCATGCATTTTCAGGTTTTATGTGAGTTTTCTCTGTGTGGGGGGTTCGCTTTTTGGGCTTTTCGGTCTTTCCTTTGGTCTTGCTTTTTTTTTTTGAGGAAGCAGTGCTTTTTTGCGAGAAGCAGAACTGTGCTTCGTGAAATAGGAAAAGCAAAGCCAGTACTTTCACGAGAAGCACAATAGTGCTCTCTGGAAAGGGAAAAGGCACGACTATGCTTCCGCGAAAAGTTCAGTCTGTGCTTCCACCAGAAGCACAACTATGCTTCTCAAAAAGGAAAAATCATGGATGTGCTTCCCCGAAAAAGGGAATAATACAGTATGTGCTTCCACGAGAAGCACATTGTGCCTCTTGAAATGGAAACACACGGCCTAGAAGCCCAACCGTGCTTCCAAAAGAAAGTGGAAAATCACAACTGAGCT
Organism: Thinopyrum elongatum; assembly: GCA_011799875.1. Classification (NCBI taxonomy): domain Eukaryota; kingdom Viridiplantae; phylum Streptophyta; class Magnoliopsida; order Poales; family Poaceae; genus Thinopyrum; species Thinopyrum elongatum. Next base: position 565,571,175 of record CM022298.1, read on the forward strand.
TCCGGGTTCTAGCGTTTTTTCGGCTTCGTTTGTTCTGGTTTTTAGTCTTTTCCGGTTTTGATTTTTTTACCAGTTTTTTATTTTTCATTTTTTTCAGTTTCCTTTTTTTTATTCTCCTTTTATGGGTTTTTATGAATTTTTTCATCGAAACCTATTAACGTGAGATCTAGTTTCAAATATCTCGACGCGAGAAATCCAACGGTGAAAACGGTTTGTGATTTGGACGCACGATTAAAAAGATAAAAGTTAAAAAAACAAATCTATGAAAAAAGAAAAAACTACCAGATTGCGACAAGTTGTGCACATGCAATGTTTCACTTGTCAGCACCAGAGAAGGTGGGAGTTACCTTTGCAGCAAGTGGTACTCCTCAATTAGTGATTTCGAACAAAATAGAAGAAAAGAAAAGAGTTGCTTGGTCGACTTGCTTAGAATTACGGACCATGAGCCTCAATGCTGGCGTGTAGTCCAAGCCCAAGGCTGCCAGACAAGAAACAATATAGCACGAGGCCCTTATCGTTTTGCCTCAAAGAAAAACGAGGCCCTTATCGTTAAATTGTCTTGGATTTTGCAAAATCACTAGTTACGAGGTACCACTTGCAAAAATCACTTCAATCTTTTTAGAGGTTGACAAATGGCGCACTGCATGTGACAGAGAAGCATCATACCACCAATCCCTGAGCGACAGAGAAGCATGGTGAAAAACCTTAGAGCATCTCCAGCCGTTTGCCCCCCAAGGGCGTTTTTAGGCGGAAAATAGCTACTCTTGGGGGCTTCCCGGTGCTATTTTCGGCGTGGGGGGGCTCCGGTTCCTAGCCGCCCCTGAGTTCGCCCCCCAGGACGACGAAGCACAGTCGCTGACTCGACGGGCCCACAGGGGGGGGGGATCTGGCGTGGTTTGTTTTCGCGCCATTTTTCTTTCCCTCGGCGGCCCCGGTCGCCCCCAGCGTGCTGGGTTCGGCCTGGGTCCGCCGGCAAAATTTGGGCTCCTGGGGACGTGACTGGGCGAATTTTTTTGGGCCGGCGGAAAAAAAGGCGTCTTGGGGGGGCTGTTGGGGGCGGGTGGAGATGCTCTTACTCATACCAGCCCATTAAAGCAACAAATTCCACAAGATAGAAATGATGCTCGGCTTATGTTGGGTCGTCTCATGAGAATTTTCCTTTTTTCATAGATTCGGTTTTTCAAAACGTTTTATCTCTTGAATCACGCTTTCAAGTACCGAACCGTGTGCACCGTTGGATTAGTCGCGTCGAGATCTTCAAAACTAAATCCCATGTTAATAGGTTTCGATAAACTTTTTTCATGAAAAAACCAGAAGAAATAATCTGAAGCTGGAAGCATGATTTTTTCCCCACTTTTAGTCCCTTAGAAGCACATATATGTGCCTCCACAGATGCAAATATGTGCTTCTTGTGGAAGACAAAAGACACACAAAAAAAATCATGATTTTTTCCCTTTCTGAAGAAGCACAGTTCGCAGAAGCAAATATGTACCTCCACGAGAAGAAAATATGTGCTTCTCGTGAAAACCATTTCTCACGGAAGCAAATCTGTGCCTCCACGAGAAGCAAACATGTGCTTCTCGTGGAAGCAAAAAAAGTACAAAAAATCGCTATTTTTTCCTTTCTGAGAAGCACAGTTGTGCTTCTCGTGGAAATACCCTTTCCGATAAGCATAGTTGTGCTTCTCGCGGAAGCAAATTTATGCTTCTCATCGAAGCAAAAAAAATTGCACAAAAATAATTCATGATTTTTTCCCTTTCCAATAAGCACAGCTGTGGTTCATACGGAAGCAAATCTATGTCTCCACGAAAAACTAATATTTGCTGCTCATGAAAACTTTTTCACGCAAAACTAAAATTTCATGATTTTTTTTCTTCAAAATCTAGGATAGACATAAACCGAAAAGCCAAAACATCTAGAATAAAGCCCACATAAAATCTAAAAACATGTACAGAAAAATAAAACCAACGCCCAGCACGGTAAATGGCAAAATCACTAATTAAAAAGCACTTTTTGCAGAGGTCACTCCCACCCCCCAGGTTGCGACAAGTGGCAATGTACGCCACTTGCAACCTGAGAATTTCTTATTTTTCGTAGATCCGTTTGTTCAATATGTTTTATCTCTTAAACCGTGCGTCCAAATCTCAGACCGTTTTCATCGTTGCATTCCTTGCGTCGAGATCTTTAAAACTAGACCCCATGCTGATAGGTTTTGACGAACTTTTTTTCTACGAAAAAACCGGATGGAAAACCACATTGGGAGCATGTTTTTTCCCTTACCGAAAGTCGTTTTTGAGAGGCATGATCGTGCCTCTCGCGGAAGCAAAACCATGCCTCTCATGGAAGGAAAAAAGAAAAAAAACATGTTTTTTTTCGTTTCCCATAGGCACGGCTGTGCCTCTCACGGAAGGAAAAAAAGAAAACATGTTTTTTTTCTTTTCCGAGAGGTACGGTTGTGCTTCTCATAAAAGCAAAACCGTGTCTTTCGTGGGAAAAAAAAGATAAAACGCGTTTTTTTGATTCCGAGAGGCATGGCACGGAAGCAAATCCGAGCCTCTTGCGAAAGCAAAAGAAACACTTTTTTCGCGCAAATTTATTTTCTGAAATTTTTTGTCAAAACCCTAAGAAAGTCCGATGAAAAACCGAAAAGGTAAAACAACTAAAAAAATCATCTAAAAGCCGAAAACATGTGCAAAAAGAAAATTCTGAAAAGAGCGCCAAGAGATTACTCAAAAACCACACGTGGAATACAAAAATAATCATGGGAAACGCCAAGCCAGACATGACGACCCTAGTCAAGAGAGTGTGAAAACTTGACTAACCTATCTGCATCTCTATTTGCTGCTCTACCTTCAAAAGTAAACTTACAATTAAAATTCCTCAAAACTCGGTTAGTTGCTCTAACCTCCGCAATTTTTTTTTTGAGACAATCTAACCTCCGCAATTAGTTGCCGAAGTGGTGGCTGGACACGCTTTTAGCCCATAAAAAAGTGACCCTTGCGGCTCTCAGCCCACAAAAATTGCACGCAAGGGTACCTTTAGCCCACAAAAGTTTGTTGCTCTCTGGATTTTGCTCTTGGAAGGATTCCTGCCTTTTCCACTTCGGCAGATTCCGCCTTCAAATCTCCGCCCATCTCACTTGCAAGGTCTACGAGATTCTGCCCGCCTTCTCCATCAGATCCCTCCCCGCGCCAGATTCCTGCATCTCCTCGTCCGAACCTTCTTTCAGTTCCGTGGTTCCTCTTGCTTTCTGCGGTAACTTCTACTGCCGAATCTTGCTTGACTGTACCAGCTTGCTTGAATCAACCAGTTCGTTAGTTATATGACTGCTGGTGTTTTCCTAGTAGATGGTTTCCTTGAATAGTAAGTTAAATTAGCATACTAGTAGTAGATATGGTTCTTTATTTATTTTTTTCATTTCTTCTTTTCCCCCTTCAGCCGCCAGTACAACCAAGAAATGAGAGCCGTGAATCACTAAACTAGAGCCACTTTTATTTTAATTCATGTAGTTATGTACGTTTTATATTGTATGAAATTCATTCTGATGGGATGATCTACATGCTGCAATATATTGAAGCACTGAACTGGTGTGTATCAGCATCAGTGTATGACTGAACTAGGACAAGGTACATGATTGATGTTGTTGATACTTGTTAGGCCTGATGGGAAGCAGAGATGACGATGGCCAAAGTGCAGAAGGTCAGGGTTACGCCGCGGATATCAATTCCATCAGGGAGGCGCAGGCGCGCATCGCACCATACGTGCACAAGACACCCATCCTGTCATCAACTTCTATCGATGCCATATCAGGGAAGCAGTTGTTCTTCAAGTGTGAATGCTTCCAGAAGGCGTGAGAGTTACTGCCTCTGTGTGCTATTTACCTATTCGATGTTTTGCAGTACATGGTGCTAATAGAGTAATAGTTCTAGACATATGTTGTATTGTGTTGTGTTTGTGTAGAGGGGCGTTCAAGATCCGAGGGGCATCCAATTCAATATTTGCCCTTGATGACAACCAGGCAGCAAAGGGCGTTGTGACGCATAGCAGGTTGGTGCTAGATTCAGTGTATTTTGTGCTTGTTCCTAACATTCTGAAGAAATTTAAGATACTGATGATATGGTTTCTTCTCAGTGGGAACCATGCTGCTGCTGTGGCACTGGCTGCAAAGTTGCGTGGCATACCTGCTTACATTGTCATACCCAAAAATGCGCCAGCATGTAAGGTTGAGAATGTTAAGCGTTATGGTGGTCAGGTTATCTGGAGCGATGTCACCATGGAATCAAGAGAATCTACAGCTAAAAAAGTCCAGGATGAGACTGGTGCTATTCTTATTCATCCATTCAATGATAAGTATACCATCAGGTAGTCTTTTGCCATCCAAAGCTTTTATTGTTGAATTGTTCTGTATATTGTGATAAATAGCCCCATTTTCTCAGAACTAAAAATGCTTCCTACAGAGTGCTGACAGTTTGCCCAAGGTAGATGATAAATTTTTTCAAAAGGTGCCATAGACATCGCTTCTGGTATCATATTTCGGTAGTCCTGAACTAGTCCCAGTGACTAGGCTACTGTTTAGATGTGAAAAATTAGCTGGAATTTGAAATTAAAAGTATGTAGAAATTTGATCACTTGCTTACTCAGCACTGATGAACTATTCTTCCGGTGAAATGATCACAAGGAGTAAATGGAATTACTTGATACTAACCTTGGCACATCATCATATTAGCAATGCCTTCATCTACGATTTAGGATTTCATGAGTCTTAACTCGTTTCATCTGGCAACAGAACCTTCGGAATTTTTTTCTTGTTTTATGTAGGGCCATTTTGTACTAAAGGAACATCAACCCATTTTTTCCACACACAAAACCCGAATGTTTGCAACAGAACCTTCAAGAACGTCTCTCGTAACTTGAGTTTTCATTTCCCCTTGAATTTCCCATGAAATATAGGAATTTATTTGAATTTTTTTCAGTGGACAGGGAACAGTGTGCCTTGAACTTTTGGAGCAAGTCCCTGAGATCGACACAATAATTGTTCCAATTAGTGGTGTGTACTCTCTTAGCTTCTCCCTATCGTAAACAGTCTTTCTGCGAGGAAGTCTTTTCTAATTTGACACTTGACATATATTTTTGGCTAAACTACAGGTGGTGGTTTAATTTCTGGTGTGGCACTGGCTGCAAAGGCCATCAACCCTTCAATACGTATTCTGGCAGCAGAGCCAAAGGGTGCTGATGATTCAGCCCAGTCCAAGGCTGCTGGAAGGATCATCAAACTGCCTGCAACCAACACCATTGCTGATGGACTACGAGCGTTTCTCGGTGACTTGACATGGTAAGGCAAATATACATTGAGTATGTTTCCATCATTTTCTGCACGTGCATTACTAACCTGGAATCATACTAAAACGCTGACCTTTAGTTTTTGGATTTTCATGAGAATGTCAATGCTAGCTGAATAGTTTATTTTGCCAAAATTTATCTTGATGTGAACGCCCTGGAATGATCTGTGATGTTAATGATACTTATGCCGTTGTGATAAAAATGTTTGCTAGTGGACAGAAGAATGCTACATGTTTTTACATTTAATCTTTATGTTCTAGGCCGGTGGTGCGTGACTTGGTGGACGATGTCATCGTCGTGGATGACAATGCCATTGTCGACGCCATGAAGATGTGCTATGAGACGCTGAAGGTGGCTGTGGAGCCTAGTGGAGCCATTGGCCTCGCCGCTGCCCTCTCCGACGAGTTCAAGCAAAGCCCCGTTTGGCATGAGAGCAGCAGGATAGGGATCATTGTTTCCGGCGGCAATGTGGACCTCCGCGTGCTCTGGGAATCCCTATGTAAATGAAATTGGGGCCGCGCAAAGCTGTTTGAATTTGAAATGCAATGGCTGCAGACCTGAAAAGACACCGATTTCTTACAGGGAACTGTCTTTGTTTGCTGATCTACTCGGTGCAAAACGTTTTACCATTGGTTTCTTACAGCGCCCTGGGTATAAAAACGGCATATCTCCTGGTTAACGAGAACTGGTGCCTTGTGTAGTGGGTAGCACGTGTGTACCCGGCGCCCAAGATCCGTAGTTGGCATGAACAACGTAGTCGGTTCTAAGAATTTTAATAACAAAAGCACCAACGCCTCTCGTCCCCGTGTCGCCAGGGATCCTATCCTGGCGACACGGGGAAACCCTAGATCGGCGCCGCCTTCCCCCCCCCCCCCCCTCCCCCCTCTTTCAACCCTTCCCTTGGCTCGCCGCCACCGGAGGAGCGGCTGGCAAAGCCCACGCCGGCTCCGATGAAGGTGGCGGTGGGGCCCTTTCATCTCCCTCGTCTGCAAGCTTGGTGGGGCGGCTGCCATGGACGGCGCAGGGCGGGGCCATGGCGGCGCGGAGGCTCGTGTGCGCGACGCGGTGGCCCCGGGCGGCGCGCGGTGGGAGGCTTGCTGCGGCGGCGGCTCGCGGCGAGAGGTTGGCTGCTGTGGCCATGGCGGACAGGGTCTAGGCGGCGCGGGGGCTCGCGTGATCGCGAGGTAGCCCCGGGCGACGCGGTGGCCCTCGGCGGCGCGCGGCGGATGGTTTGCTGCAGCGGTGGCGTTCGGTGGGAGGATGGCTGCGGTGGTAGCACGGTCAAGGTGGTGCTCTCTCCCTGATTTGGCTGGACTCGGTGGTGCTCCTCCTGGCCGGCGCTACCTCTACACGCTCGCGATGGGAGGAGGTGCGGGCGGGGCCTCCCTGGCGAGGTTCCACCCAGATCCCGCGCACGGTGGCGTGGGCCAGTCTGATTCTGCGCATCCCCGGTCCGATCTAGAGCGCGACGGTGCGAGCCTGCTTGATTTGGCGTGTTCCCGCCCAGTTCCGACGAGCAGCGGCGTGGGCCAATCAGGTTTTGGCGCGGTCCCGGCCAGATCCTGCGCGCGGCGGTGCGTGACGTTTTCCGCCCAGTGCCTGCATGCGGCGGCGCGGGTCGATCAGATCTGGCGGGGTCCCAGCTTGTCCTACGCGCGGCGGTGCGAACGGCCAGTCGGCGTGGCTTCCGCCCAGCTCTGGCGTTCAGTTCGGTCTCAGTGGTGCTTGTTCTGCCTCCTTTTTTCTCGGTGGCGTTTGGGTGTCCTCGAAGGTTGATATGGTCTGTTGGAAGGCTCGACTCCGGATGAAAATCTCGCATCGACCTTGTCGACGCCGGCGGCAACGGCGTCTGTGGATGTCGGTATCCTTCTTGAAGGGGCTGCTGTGGATCTTGCTGTACCAGGACATCTCGTGTCTATTGGTCTTCGGGTGAAAACCTAAGATTTGGCTATGCCAGATCGGGTGACGGCAGTATCTGTGACATCGCTTCCTCCTTGGAGGCGTCACTTTGGAGACCTCGAAGACGGCCTTCGGGAGTTTGTGTGGCTGTAGGTGGAGCTTGGGTTTGTGTGGTTGTCAGGAGAGTAGCTTGTAGCTGGCTGTTGGTCGGTGGTTGCGACTCGCGGTGCTCTTGGCCTAGTTTAGCTAGTGTTTTGCCCGTTTGTTAGGGTTTTAGCCCGGTTTTTCTTTAATTAACCGAGCGGTCTCTTTGTACCATTTCTCTCTGGTCAATGAATATAGCAGCTCTCCTGCTATCGTTAGAAAAAAAAAGAATTTTACTAACACTCGGTTTAAGAAAACTGAATCTACTCTGGTGTTAACTTTTTTATAACTTGGTGCCCAAGTGGGTACAGTCGGCGCCTACTTGTGGTCAAATCTTTCTCAGAACCCGGTTCAGTGCCAGTTCTAGCTTTTTTTGGCTTAGCTCTTCGAGAGTGGCGTTTTGGCACATGGGAGCGCGCGCTCCTGGTTTTTAAAATGTGTTCTAAATATATTTATCAGAAAATTTCAAACAAAAACTTGGTGCGTACATCCCGATATTATACATGCTCACAACGTCGTTTCGCGAAAAACCGACAACTTATGTGTCGCGTGTGAAAAAGACAAAATCCGGTGTTAAAAAATGTTTTTCACAAGACATCATTTTGTCTTTTTACACAAGTCTCACAAAATGTCGGTTTTCTCCGAAACTTGATGTGCACACACATAATGTCGAGATGTATGCGCCAAATTTTGTTTGCAATTCTTCACACTTTTAAATATGTTTTTCACGTGCAGGAGCGCGCTCCCGGAAGCACCAACGGATTTCCCCTCTTCGATGTTTAGCACTAACTGAAGTCACTGGTAAGGTTTCTTAGTACCAAGGTTTGACGAACATAGTCCACGCTTAGAACATGTGCCAGTTGTAGAGATATGGAACGCTCTTAAGCCACTACGCTTAGAACCATTACAGTTTTTTTCCTTAGCACCCCCCCCCCCCCCCCTCCCCCTTTTCTCTCTCTCCAATGTGACACCGAACCAATTATAAGTTTTCTTTCCTTCACACCTCTCTTTCCAATGCTTAGCACTTTTCCCATCAGCAAGTTTTGATCAACATTGTGCACGCTCACTTTGAATCACCGAGGCCTGCCCTTTCTCGTTCCTATTTCTTTTCCGCTTACTGACAAGCAGGACACACATTTGTTTCTCTACACTGACAAGTGGGACCCACATGCGCCATGTAGGTAGATTAGGTGACAATAGACAGAAATATGCGCTATGTAGGCAGAGTTTTATTTTTTTTGCGACGAGAAAGAGTTTATTCCATACAGATAGGGTTACAATCGAGAGGCATGAGGTCCTCAGTACATGGAGGTCCACAATGCAACCATACAGATGTACACGACTTCGTACAACTATATAAAAGCCAACCGATCTGTTACCCTATTTTATGAGCGACTAATTTTCTGAAGAACAAACTTCTTATCAACCATGAGAGCCTTAATCTTGGTTGCCAGTTCGCCATATGCTGACCGTAACAGGTTGTCATTAGAAAGGATGGACAGTGCAACCATTGAGCTAGTCAGATTGCACAAGCACTAGTCTATCCGTATGTTGGATGGCTAGAGTCATACCTTGCATCAAAGCATGAATCTCCGCTTCCAGAGCATCATTACAGTGAAACAATACTCTGTATGCTGCAAAAATTATAGCACCATCCTCCTTCCGCAGCACCATCCCTGCCGCCGCCGACCCATCACTTGGACAAAAAGACCCGTCCACTGATAGTGCAGCCCAGTTCTCTTGAGGTGGCGGCCACGGTTCGACGGCTATAGACAAAAAAGATGTATTGTGCGAACCAATCTGTGGTTGGATGGTTAGAGGGACAATGGTATCCCAGCCCACCAGGGTTTAAGTCTTGGTGCTCGCATTATTCCTGAATTTATTTCAGGATTTTCGACGATGCGCTTTCAGTGGGAGGAGACGTTCCCGTCGACGACGAGGTGCCTACGGTGACTTCGTAAATCTCAAGATGATATGTCCGGCTCAGTCTCTCGAAGGTTCTCATCTCTACTCTTAATGGAGCAGTTGGTAGTCTCGCTTTCAGGTTTTTTTTTCGTCCCACCTCCCATGGTTTTTGGTACCTCCTCCCACCTTCGCTGGTTTTTTTTGTAGATTTTTTTTCGTCCCCTCCCCCCACTTCATCGGTTTATTTTCGCGTCACCCTCTCACACAACGAAAGAAATCTGAACAGATCAGAACTTTCCATACTGGCGCAAGTTATATTTAGTAATGTAGAATCAATCACGAACAATCTCTAAAGATCAAATCTAAATTAATTAACCTTACCTTAAATCACTCAATCACATTAATCTTACCTTAACTCACGGATGGTAATCAATCTCCAAACAAAGGAAACAATACATCGAGGGAGCAGTAAATAAACTCCCTTTCTTATGACATGTATATGATCTTCCCTTCCCTCTCCGTTGTCGAGTGTTCTTGATTCTCGAGGCCGATGCTTGGGCTGTGTCACTGGGTCACGACGGTGCCGGAGGACGAGGATGGCGAGGCCGGGTGCTGCGGCACCGCGTTGGCCGCGGCCGGTGAAGGGGGCGAAGAAGGGCGGCTTCCCTGGCCCTGGTCGTGGCCGTGGCCCTGGGAGTTGGTGCGGTGGAAGCGGCACTTGAAGGACCCGGCGTGGGTGGCCGGCGCGCAGACGCATTTGGAAGCGGGCCCGTGACCCGCGCCGGACGGCGCCGACGCCGCCCCGGGCCACCTCCTCCCCGTATTCTTGGAGCTGTGGCTGGCCGATTTACATGAAATTAATTCCCTCAGTTGTGGTGGCAAATATAATACACATAATCCATATTGTTATACACTAGCGTGTGTGTGTATGAAATAGATGGATTATGGTCCCGTACCCAATAAGATGGATATGTGTGTGTGTGTTAGAGAGAGAGAGGGAGAGGGGGAGAGAGAGTGAGGAAGAGGGAGGGAGAGAGAGTGTGTGAGGATTTGATGGTAAAAAAAGTCACCAATGTCACTTGATATGTATGAGAATATTAATATTGAACTCTTAAAGTTAATGTGGCCCCGTTGCAACGCACGGGCGTTCTTCTAGTAGGGGTAAGATGTGCGTGTGTGCGTTCATAGGGGTGGGTGTATGCGTGTATGTATGAGCGTTTTGCGTCTGTACTGTATTAAAAAAATGTATTGTATTGCACCGTTGACACAAGTTGTGACACTGGATCAGCGTGTTTTTCAAGTTTGGGCATCAAAACAATCAACGCGTGCAACTTCATGTATCACTAGTGTATTTGACTCTCAAATAATCTGTTGTACCTTACAATTTTATATGGACTAAACTACACCATGGATCAAGTTTGTATACCTGCAGTGTAAGGCCAACTCCAACGCACGATCCTGAATAGACGTTCGTTCCGTCCGCTTTTAATCCGCTTGGGATAAGAAAATATACACGGACGTCCGCTTGCGAGCATGGGGCCATCGGTGCGCCCAACCGACACGTCTCATCCCAAACCGTCCGCATTTTTGGACTTCGATTTTTGCCCAAAAATCCAAATAAACATTGTAAATAATATGAAAACATAAATATAAACATTAAAACGTCCAGTCCACAGTAGCCAAGTTCAACACATTACTTAATTAAACTAAAATTTAAAAGACATAAAATAAACTAGATAAAGGCCCGTCGCCGGTGAGGCCGCCGTCGTCTTCAGGGGCCTCCGTCCTACTCGTCATCGTTGCCGGTAAGGTCGACGTACGGAGGTGGCTGCCAAAGATGGGCAGGCGGCCCCTGCCAGACCGGAGGCGCCGCAGGCGCCTGCACCACCTCCTCACGTGGCTCCAGCTCCTGCTCTGGTGACCGTGGTGGCGTGGCTGACCATGGGCTGACACCCACCAAGGCGGCCATCTCCGGCGCCGTGCACGACCAGCTCCGCCGCTGGCCCACCAGACACGGGTTCCACGCGGCAAAGGCGGCTCCTCCACCACCTCTTCCTTGACGGCCATGTCCAGCTTCGGGATGGCCACGTCGCCGGCCGCATAGAGGGCCATCATGGTTTCGAGGCTAACCCATTGGTGCTCGTCGTGGGTGTTCATGGAGTTCTCCATGACACGCCTCATGAACTCGGCCTCCTCGTCGTCGGCCATGGTAGGTGGCAGAGGCGGGGACGGAGATGGCGTCGGCATGACGCCGTGCACAGGTGTGACGCCCCCGACTCAATCGTGCACTAATCATACACGCAAACATGCACGATCAAGCACAGAGACTCACGGGAAGATATCACAACACAACTCTAACACAAATAAACGAAGATCCACTATATTACAGACCAGGGATCACGAAGATCCGAATACATAAGTCAGTCATACAAACATTATCTGAGTACAGACATAGTTAGACAAGTTTTGCCTTAAGAAGGCTAGCATAAACAACGGCTCTAGATCGAAAGGCGTAGGCCTCCTGCCTGGGAGCCTCCGATCCTACTCCTGGTCGGCTGGCTCGATCCAGTAGTACGTGCCCTCTGGACCCTCCTGGTAGTAAGCTCCTGTGGTGGCATCTGGCTCCGGGGCTCCATCGTCTGATGTATCATCAAAGTGGGGTATGGGGAAAAAAGTAACAAAGCAACCGTGAGTACTCATCTGAAGTACTCAGCAAGCAAGGATCTATACTACATATGCAACATTATCAAAGGAGAAAAGGCTGTATATGTGGACTGGGCTGCAGAAATGTCAGAATAGAGAGAAGGCATAGTCCTATCGAAGACTAGCATCTTCAAGCATCTTCACGAAGCTACCATCTTGCAGCAATAGAAGAGAGTAGAATAGCATTTTATTAAGCAAACATGTTGAAGCAAGCCTAGAGATCCTTCCTCGACTCCCAGCGAGAAAGCGATCCCGAAGCTTCAATTAAGTAACAAGTATCCAGTTCAAGTAGTAGATCGGGATATACAAACTGAGCGTCCTTTACCGTAGGACCGGCTATCGATAGATTATTCATCCCTGCAGGGGTGCACTACTGTTACCCAACACGCTCGATCAACTCTGGCCGGACACACTTGCTGGGTAATGCCCGGCCTCGGAAGATCAACACGAAGCAGCGCCCTACCTAGGCTCAGCAGAGAGGTCAGCACGCCGGACTAAACTATGCACCCAGAGGTCTTGGGCCATCGCCCTGGGCACCCTGCGCGTTGCGTGGCTGGCCGGGGTGCAGGCGCGACACTGAACTCATCAATGAAGTATCCAGCCCATTCCCGGCGATCAGCCCGCAAGGTGAACCGTGACGTCTGAAGAGCTTTCGGGAGAAACGTACGACGTAGAGGGCCCCATAAACCATAATCCCGCGTGGTGGTAGTGCGTATAGGGCACGTCGACCCACTCAGATCAAACACCCAAATCCAATAGGCTCATTTAGTAACATGCGGAGACGATCAGAGTTTCTGAAGCGCCGCCACAATATCACACTCAAGTGCCCTTCCGGCACACCCGACATCATAGATCCCCTGCGGGTACCCATCAGGGTCGACCTGCCTGTAACAAAGGTCAAAGTAACCGTGTGGTCATAACATCAAGGGGAAATCCGAGGAATCACCCTCGGCAGATTCCACTCGACGAAATCATCAGGGTGAACGTATGAGGTATCACCCTCGAGGTTCACACTGAGGGGTTGCACAACAGAGTCGTATCGGAAGTGGAGAAGGAGGAATCACCCTCGATGACCACGACCGAACAGCTACACTGCAGAGTGTTCATCAGGAGTGCGTTACGAGGTATCACCCTCGGCACTCGATAGTAACTATGCAGAGTCGTACAACTAAGGGGGTGAAGTGATGTGTCGGTCTCTGGTCGACGATCACATTGATCGAGTCGTCGATGATCAAGCAGGGGCAACAAGGGTAAGGGGGTGGGGTCACTGATGGTTCACTACCAACCTATACTAAACAGTTTATCATAGGCAGGTAAGGTAACATAATCAGGTTACGAAAGCAGGCTATGCATCAGAATAGGAGCAAACATTTAACAGTAGAAAATCTAATGCAAGCAGGAGAAATGGAATGGGCGATATCTGGATGCTCAAGGGGGGCTTGCCTGGTTGCTCTGGCAAGAGAGAGGGGTCGTCAACAGGTTGCTCGTCTGTAGCGTAGTCGTACCCGGCTGCAACGTCGTCGGTCTCGGCGTCTATCGAGAGAGAAGGAGGGGGAGAGAAACAATAAATTCACGGCAAAATGCAAACAATATGCATGACATGTCTAAATGCTATGCAGAGGTGTTCTACTGCCTAACTAAATAAGTTAGTTAATTTAGGAATTTATTTGGATTTAATTAATTAAAGTTGGGCACTATTCATTTATTGAAATCGGTCTAAAAGTTCCATGTTCATCTAGCTAGGGGCATCTGCAGGAATACGGAGGGTGTTTTTAGATTCGTATCGAAATTCTGAGCAACTTTCATATATAAATTATTTTCATCGGAGTTACGGTTTATTTTATATGATTTTCTAAAGTTTTAATTATTTTCTGAATTTAATTATTTATTTAAATTCGAATTATCCAGAATAGTGAATGATGACGTCAGCATGACCTAGGTGTGACGTCAGCAGGTTAACAGGGGCTGACCAGGGTCAAACCTGACATGTGGGGCCCACATGTCATACACAGTGGCCTTAACAGAGGGGTTAAAATTAATTAATTGGGTTAATTAGTGGGTGGGCCCGAGTAGTCAGCGTATGTTAGTTTAACTAATTAACTTAATTAACTAATTAGCAGTTTATTTATTTATTTAAATTCGTTTATTAGGTGGGGCCCGCATGTCAGTGAGACAGGGGCGGCCACGTCAGCAGTTGACCTGGTCAACAGGTCAACTGGGGCCCAGGGGTCAGTGGCACTGGGCGGGGCCCACCCAGGCCAGGTCAGCGCTGGCCGGCGACGCGCCGGAGTTAGCTCCGGCGAGCCAAACGCGGCGGCGCGCGTCGGGCTCGGCTCGGGTTTTGCACACAGGGGGCTATTCGCGGCGCGGTTGCTTGCGTTCGACGCGGCTCGGCGTCGCGCGTCGAACGGTGGCGGTGCGGGGGGCTGGGGAGGCCGGAGTCGAGCGGCACGAGCTCGCCGGCGGCGGGGTGGTTCGGGCGTGCGACGGAGACGGGGCTACGGTGCGAGTTCGGGCAATCCAGAGAGCGGGGCGAGGCCTACGTGCACGCGCGAGCAAGACGGGTGCGAGCAAATGACCAAAAGGTCGCCGGAACGACGCCGGCAACGAGGTCCGCGGCGGTGGGCTCGGGCTACGGTGGAGCGAGCTCTACGGGCGGCTAGAGGGGGCAGGGGAGGGCGCGTTCGGCGCAGGGGCTCACCGGCGTTGCAGAGAAGGCCCGGGGAAGAACGGAGGAGCTCGGGGCGGCGCGAATCGAAGCGGCGATCGTCGGCGGTCGTAGGGGAAGAAGGCGAAGCAGGCCGGCGATGCAGAGCTCCCGGGGCTCGGGCTTGTGGTCGAGGAGGATGGGCTCGTCGTGGCGGAGCTTCTGGACATGCTACGAAGGCGAGAGGTGGGCTGTGGCCGCGGCTAGCTGGCGTCCATGGCGGCGGCGGCGTTCGGCTGTGACGGGGGAGCGAGGGAGAGGGCGAGTGGAGTAGCTAGGGTTCGTCCGCGGGATTGGGGACGGGCGCTTATAGGCGTCTGCGGCGCGCGGGTGGCCGCTGTCGATCGGGGACGAGGGGGGGGCGGTACGCGCGCGCGTGCGCGCTCGACAGCGAGGGCGAGGAGCAGTGTGGGAGGTGGGGGACGGCGCCAGGTGGGCTGGGCCGGCACTGTAGCAGTAGGCTCGAGTGCACAGTAGAGCTTTAGGCCTTTTTCTAATTTTCTCTTTTTCTGTTTTCTTTTCTTTTCTGTTTTGCAAAATTGTGTGGCCTCAAATGAATTTTGTAAAAAGTGTGACCTAGTCCATAAATCACAGTGCATTATATCCTAACACCAAAAACTAGTTTGGACAAAACATAACTTCATATTTAATTTAGATTAAATAAAAGGCTATTTAACATTGTTTTCAGCCACTGTTAGAGGATGTTTGAGTTACTTAATTAATTTATTAAATGTTGGTTATAATTTTAAAATAGTCTCTGGAATATTTGTTATTTATTGAACATTTTAGTTTCTGTGTTTGAACAACTTTTATTTTCTAATTTAATTTAATTTGAATTTTGAGTTAGGAGTTGAAATGCAATATGATGCAAATGATGATTAGGCACTGTTAATCATGCTGACTTGTCATTATCAAAAGTGATCACTGTGGCTAATGACATGGGGTGTTACAATTCTCCTCATCTATCAAGAATTCTCGTCCCGAGAATTAGGAGGAAGACTGAAAGAAAGCGGGGTATTCTTCGCGAAGACGATCCTCGCGTTCCCAAGTGGCTTCATCTTTAGAATGATTCGATCAATGAACTTTGAGGAATTTGATTGACTTTTGACGAGTCCGGAGTTCAGCTTGATCAAGAATACGGATGGGATATTCTGGATAAGACAGATCTTCCCGCAATTCAAGCATTTCATGATCCACAGCTCGAATAGGATCCTTGAAGCAGCGATGGAGTTGGGATACATGAAAGACATCATGCACTTGAGAAAGATTTGGCGGCAATTGCAACTGATATGCCACCTCTCCTCGACGGGCAAGAATACAGAACGGGCCAATGTAGCGAGGAGCTAACTTGCCTTTGATTCCGAACCGATGAGTGCCTTTCAACGGAGTGACGCGAAGGTAAGCTTGCTTGCCAGGCTGATAGACCATTTCCTGGTGCTTTCAGTCATAGTTGCTCTTCTGACGAGACTGAGCAGTTTTCAGATGTTCACGAACAATGCGGACTTGTTCTTCTGCTTGCTGAACAATGTCCGATCCGACGAGTGAGCGTTCCCCAGTTTCTGATCAATTCAGAGGGGTTCGACACTTACGTCCGTAAAGAACTTCAAACGGTGCCATCTTCAGACTAGCTTGATAGCTATTGTTGTAAGAGAATTCGGCATACGGGAGAGATTCCTCCCATTTCTTACCGAAGGAGATGACACAAGCTCGGAGCATATCTTCGAGCACTTGATTAACTCGTTCGACTTGACCCTGTGACTGAGGGTGAAAAGCGGTACTGAACGACAGGTGAGTTCCCATAGCTTCTTGGAAACTATTCCAGAATCTTGAGGTAAAGAGGCTGCCACGATCAGAACTGATCTCCAAGGGAACACCATGGAGTGACACAATTCGGGAAACATACAAGTCTGCTAACTGGCTAGCAGTGATTGTCTCCTTAACTGGCAGAAAGTGAGCAACCTTGGAGAATCGGTCAATGACGACAAAGATAGCATCATGACCCTTCTGAGATCTGGGAAAACCAGTAATGAAATCCATTTGGACCTTGTCCCATTTCCATTTAGGAATATCAAGTGTTGCAGAGTTCCAGCAGGCCTTTGATGTTCTGCTTTAATGCGGTGGCAAACGTCACACTCAGAAACATAACGAGCAATATCTCGCTTCATATTAGGCCACCAGTATCTCTGACAAATGTCACGGTACATCTTTGTGCTACCAGGATGAATTGATAGAGGAGTGTCATGAGCTTCTTTCATAACGTGTTCCCTCTCATCCTTGAACTTGGGTATGAAGAGACGGTGTTGGAAAAATAGGATCCCATCCTTACCAAGATGGAATTCCGACGGCTTTCCTTTTTCGAGGTATCGCTTAATCCTTTCAACTTCAGAGTCATACCGTTGCATGGTCTTAATGTTGTGTTCTAAATCTGGTTCGACAACCAGGGTATTGAGATAACCCTGCGGAACAATATGGAGGTTCAATTTGCGAAGCTCTTCATAAAGCATAGGTTGTGCTTTCTGAACCATAAGATTGTTGCAATAAGCTTTGCGACTCAAAGCATCGGCCATTATATTAGCCTTGCCAGGGGTGTATGAGATATTCTTATCATAATCGGCAATTGTCTCGAGCCATCTTTGTTGACAAAGGTTCACATCTGGTTGAGTATATAAATACTTCAAACTTTGATGATCCGTGTATATCTCGCAACGATTACCGAGAAGGTAATGTCGCCACAGCTTTAGAGCATAAATAACCGCAGATAGTTCAAGGTCATGCACTAGATAATTTTCTTCGTGAGGACGCAATTGTCGAGAGGCATAAGAAATCACTTTACACTCTTGCATTAGGACACAGCCTAATCCTTGACGAGATGCATCACAGTATATCACGAAATCCTTTTGGGAATCCGGGGGTGCTAGCACTGGGGCAGATGTTAACTTATCTTTCAGTGTCTGAAAGCTTTCTTGATATTTTTCTGTCCACTCAAATTTAACACCTTTGTGAAGCAGATTTGTCAATGGTTTTGCAATCTTGGAGAAGTTCTCAACGAATCGACGGCAAAACTAGCGAGTCCGAGAAAACTCCTGACTTGCTTAACATTCTTCGGGGGAGTCCAATCAAGAATGGCTTGAACTCGTTCCGGATTAACAGCAATTCCATTCTTGGAAATCACATGACCAAGATAGGTCACTTCAGATAACCAGAACTCACACTTGGAGAATTTAGCATACAACTGATGTTCTCGTAGCTTCTCCAATACAAGCCGAAGATGTTCAACATGTTCTTCTTCATTCTTGGAATATATAAGGATATCATCCAAATAAACCACGACGAATTTGTCGAGGTAATCCATGAAGATATAGTTCATTAACTGGGAGAAGGTTGCTGGAGCATTTGTTAAACCAAATGACATGACAGTGTACTCATAAGAGCCATATCGAGTAACAAAGGCAGTCTTCGGAATATCTTCTTCGCGAACACGGATCTGATGATAACCCAACCTCAAGTCGAGTTTCGAGAAGACAGCGGATCCAGTAAGCTGATCATAAAGATCATTGATCCGGGGAAGTGGGTATTTATTCTGGATTGTTGCTTGGTTAATGGGCCGATAATCCTGAACCAATCGATTAGTTCCATCCTTCTTCTTAACGAAGAGTGAAGGTGCTCCCCAAGTAGAGGAACTGGGGCGGATGAAACCTTTCTTAAGTGACTTGTCAATTTCTTCCTTAAGCTCGAGAAGGTGGTGCGGGGGCATCTTATAAAGACGCTTGGCAATAGGGACAGTGCCAGGCTTCAGGTCAATGACAAACTCGACAGCTCTAGCCGGGGGTATTCTTGGAAGTTCTTCTGGAAAAACGTCCGGAAAATCTCGAACGACAGGAACGTTCTCGATCCCTTCCAGAGGTGAGGCGTTCAAAGCATTCAGAGCATATATCTGAGCTTCAGCATCCCGAGTAATTCGGGCGGTGTACTTCACTATCTCATCGGAGGGGTGAAGAAGTTGGATGACTTTTGTGGCACAATTGATCGAAGCTATATGAGCTTTCAACCAATCCATTCCGAGGATGACGTCTATGGTGGAAGACTTCACGCTAATGGGCGAAACAAGGAATTCCAACCCTTTAATTTCGACAGTATCGTCAGGTGCCATCACGTCAGCATGACAATGAGAAGTATAATTCAACTCGGAGAGAAAGGTTAAACAAAACAATGAAAAGGAAAATGATTATCAGACTAATCAGATCAATGACAGGGAAATCACACAGATATCCAGCTCTCCGGGTAGACGGGATTTACGAGATCCTAAGTGTCGGCGTTAGTAAAATTTATTTGACCCGAATAGAAAAGAGATCAGAGTCCCAGACTATAGACGAGGAATAAAAGATCCTAATACTACCCAGTTGGCGACGTGGGCCCGTAAGCCACACAGCCAAGTTAGTAAATTAGTTTTTCGATGTCTAGACTCAACTTCGGCCAATGAATTGGAAGGGGGCTTCCTACAGGCAGTCGGCTCTGATACAAACTTGTGACGCCCCCGACTCAATCGTGCACTAATCATACACGCAAACATGCACGATCAAGCACAGTGACTCACGGGAAAATATCACAACACAACTCTAACACAAATAAACGGAGATCCACAATATTACAGACCAGGGATCACGAAGATTCGAATACATAAGTCAGTCATACAAACATTATCTGAGTATAGACATAGTTAGACAAGTTTTGCCTTAAGAAGGCTAGCATAAACAACGGCTCTAGATCGAAAGGCGTAGGCCTCCTGCCTGGGAGCCTCCGATCCTACTCCTGGTCGGCTGGCTCGATCCAGTAGTACGTGCCCTCTGGACCCTCCTGGTAGTAAGCTCCTGTGGTGGCATCTGGCTCCGGGGCTCCATCGTCTGATGTATTATCAAAGTGGGGTATGGGGAAAAGAAGTAACAAAGCAACCGTGAGTACTCATCCGAAGTACTCAGCAAGCAAGGATCTATACTACATATGCAACATTATCAAAGGAGAAAAGGCTGTATATGTGGACTGGGCTGCAGAAATGCCAGAATAGAGAGAAGGCCTAGTCCTATCGAAGACTAGCATCTTCACGAAGCCACCATCTTGCAGCAATAGAAGAGAGTAGAATAGCATTTTATTAAGCAAACATGTTGAAGCAAGCCTAGAGATCCGTCCTCGACTCCCAGCGAGAAAGCGATCCCGAAGCTTCAATTAAGTAACAAGTATCCAGTTCAAGTAGTAGATCGGGATATACAAACTGAGCGTCCTTTACCGTAGGACCGGCTATCGATAGATTATTCATCCCTGCAGGGGTGCACTACTGTTACCCAACACGCTCGATCAACTCTGGCCGGACACACTTGCTGGGTAATGCCCGGCCTCGGAAGATCAACACGAAGCAGCGCCCTACCTAGGCTCAGCAGAGAGGTCAGCACGCCGGACTAAACTATGCACCCAGAGGTCTTGGGCCATCGCCCTGGGCACCCTGCGCGTTGCGTGGCTGGCCGGGGTGCAGGCGCGACACTGAACTCGTCAGTGAAGTATCCAGCCCATTCCCGGCGATTAGCCCGCACGGTGAACCGTGACGTCTGAAGAGCTTTCGGGAGAAACGTACGACGTAGAGGGCCCCATAAACCATAATCCCGCGTGGTGGTAGTGCGTATAGGGCACGTCGACCCACTCAGATCAAACACCCAAATCCAATAGGCTCATTTAGTAACACGCGGAGACGATCAGAGTTTCTGAAGCTCCGCCACAATATCACACTCGAGTGCCCTTCCGGCACACCCGACATCATAGATCCCCTGCGGGTACCCATCAGGGTCGACCCGCCTGTAACAAAGGTCAAAGTAACCGTGTGGTCATAACATCAAGGGGAAACCCGAGGAATCACCCTCGGCGGATTCCACTCGACGAAATCATCAGGGTGAACGTATGAGGTATCACCCTCGAGGTTCACACTGAGGGGTTGCATGACAGAGTCGTATCGGAAGTGGAGAAGGAGGAATCACCCTCGATGACCACGACCGAACAGCTACACTGCAGAGTGTTCATCAGGAGTGCGTTACGAGGTATCACCCTCGGCACTCGATAGTAACTATGCAGAGTCGTACAACTAAGGGGGTGAAGTGATGTGTCGGTCTCTGGTCGACGATCACATTGATCGAGTCGTCGATGATCAAGCAGGAGCAACAAGGATAAGGGGGTGGGGTCACTGATGGTTCACTACCAACCTATACTAAACAGTTTATCATAGACAGGTAAGGTAACATAATTAGGTTACGAAAGCAGGCTATGCATCAGAATAGGAGCAAACATTTAACAGTAGCAAAATCTAATGCAAGCAGAAGAAATGGAATGGGCGATATCTGGATGCTCAAGGGGGGGGGGGCTTGCCTGGTTGCTCTGGCAAGAGAGAGGGGTCGTCAACGGGCTGCTCATCTGTAGCGTAGTCGTACCCGGCTGCAACGTCGTTGGTCTCGGCGTCTATCGAGAGAGAAGGAGGGGGAGAGAAACAATAAATTCACGGCAAAATGCAAACAATATGCATGACATGTCTAAATGCTATGCAGAGGTGTTCTACTGCCTAACTAAATGAGTTAGTTAATTTAGGAATTTATTTGGATTTAATTAATTAAAGTTGGGCACTATTCATTTATTGAAATCGGTCTAAAAGTTCCATGTTCATCTAGCTAGGGTCATCTGACAGGAATACGGAGGGCGTATTCAGATTCGTATCGAAATTCTGAGCAACTTTCATATATAAATTATTTTCATCGGAGTTACGTTTTATTTTATATGATTTTCTAAAGTTTTAATTATTTTCTGAATTTAATTATTTATTTAAATTCGAATTATCCAGCATAGTGAATGATGACGCCAACATGACCTAGATGTGATGTCAGCAGGTCAACAGGGGCTGACCAGGGTCAAACCTGACATGTGGGGCCCGCATGTCATACACAGTGGCCTTAACAAAGGGGTTAAAATTAACTAATTGGGTTAATTAGTGGGTGGGCCCCAGTAGTCAGCGTCTGTTAGTTTAATTAATTAACTTAATTAACTAATTAGCAGTTTATTTATTTATTTAAATTCGTTTATTAGGTAGGGCCCGCATGTCAGTGAGACAGGGGCGGCCACGTCAGCAGTTGACCTGGTCAACAGGTCAACTGGGGCCCAGGGTTCAGTGGCACTGGGCGGGGCCCACCCAGGCCAGGTCAGCGCTGGCCGGTGACGCACCAGAGTTAGCTCCGGCGAGCCAAACGCGGCGGCGCGCGTCGGGCTCGGCTCGGGTTTTGCACACATGGGGCTATTCGCGGCGCGGTTGCTTGCGTTCGACGCGGCTCGGCGTCGCGCGTCGAACGGTGGCGGTGCGGGGGGCTAGGGAGGCCGGAGTCGAGCGGCACGAGCTCGCCGGCGGCGGGGTGGTTCGGGCGTGCGACGGAGACGGGGCTACGGTGCGATTTCGGGCAATCCAGAGAGCGGGGCGAGGCCTACGTGCACGCGCGAGCAAGACGGGTGCGAGCAAATGACCAAAAGGTCGCCGGAACGACGCCGGCGACGAGGTCCGCGGCGGTGGGCTCGGGCTACGGTGGAGCGAGCGCTACGGGCGGCTAGAGGGGGCAGGGGAGGGCGCGTTCGGCGCAGGGGCTCACCGGCGTTGCAGAGAAGGCCCGGGGAAGAACGGAGGAGCTCGGGGCGGCGCGAATCGAAGCGGCGATCGTCGGCGGCCGTAGGGGAAGAAGGCGAAGCAGGCCGGCGATGCAGAGCTCCCGGGGCTCGGGCTTGTGGTCGAGGAGGACGGGCTCGTCGTGGCGGAGCTTCTGGACATGCTATGGAGGCGAGAGGTGGGCTGTGGCCGCGGCTAGCCGGCGTCCATGGCGGCGGCGGCGTTCGGCTGTGACGGGGGAGCGAGGGAGAGGGCGAGTGGAGTAGCTAGGGTTCGTCCGCGGGGTTGGGGACGGGCGCTTATAGGCGTCCGCGACGCGCGGGTGGCCGCTGTCGATCGGGGACGAGGGGGGGGCCGGTGCGCGCGCGTGCGCGCTCGACAGCGAGGGCGAGGAGCAGTGTGGGAGGTGGGGGACGGCGCCAGGTGGGCTGGGCCGGCACTGTAGCAGTAGGCTCGAGTGCACAGTTGAGCTTTAGGCCTTTTTCTAATTTTCTCTTTTTCTGTTTTCTTTTCTTTTCTGTTTTGCAAAATTGTGTGGCCTCAAATGAATTTTGTAAAAAGTGTGACCTAGTCCATAAATCACAGTGCATTATATCCTAACACCAAAAACTAGTTTGGGCAAAACATAACTTCATATTTAATTTAGATTAAATAAAAGGCTATTTAACATTGTTTTCAGCCACTGTTAGAGGATGTTTGAGTTACTTAATTAATTTATTAAATATTGGTTACAATTTTAGAATAGTCTCTGGAATATTTGTTATTTATTGAACATTTTATTTTCTGTGTTTGAATAACTTTTATTTTCCAATTTAATTTAATTTGAACTTTGAGTTATGAGTTGAAATGCAATATGATGCAAATGATGATTAGGCACTGTTAATCGTGCTGATTTGTCATTATCAAAAGTGATCACTATGGCTAATGACATGGGGTGTTACAACAGGCCTACGA
The DNA here is from genome assembly GCA_011799875.1 of Thinopyrum elongatum. Classification (NCBI taxonomy): domain Eukaryota; kingdom Viridiplantae; phylum Streptophyta; class Magnoliopsida; order Poales; family Poaceae; genus Thinopyrum; species Thinopyrum elongatum. The sequence continues at coordinate 565,594,505 of CM022298.1, forward strand.
CCGCGCGTTTGGGGCGAGCTGTCAGCACGAGCAGGATGTGGGCGGCACGGGCTCAGAGGATGACCGGTGAAAAAGGATTGCCGCCGCAGGTCGTGCTCGTCGCGGAGCCACATATCCCACAGCGGTGAATCCATGGCGTACCTGGGGTCATAGAGCAGATCCACTGGCAAGCGGGCGCGGCGTCAGCTGATCTCATCGCGGCGGGCGCGGCCGCTCACCGGCACTGGTGGGATCGACACGCGATCCGCGGAGAGATGCCAATTGTTGGGGAGGGGGACATCTCCCCACAGGAGTGGCGTCGCGGTCTCCCAGTAGCGTCTGCAGACGTCGGCGTGGACGTATGGCCGACGGCCGGCGACGTGATCTCAAACGCGGGCGGAGCAGGTGGTGCGGGCAGATAAGGTGGTGCGGGCGGCGCGGACCTGCTGGTGCGGCGGCGACCAGAGGAGGAGTCGGCCTCATGGTCCTGCTTTCCCTTACTGATCCAATGCCAGCCAATGGCGCCGGCGAGGAGGTGGAAGCGACGGCTGCTGCTAGGGTTTGCTAGCTCGTATCGGGGGTGGAGGAGGTAGGCGGGCTTGGAAGTGGAAGCTATGGACTGGCCAGTCCAAGGCTTCCACATTAAGAAGGACGACGACTCAACAGTTGGGTGGCTGACAGCCGGGACCCGCAGCGCGTGCGCATTAATTTTAGGCGGTGGAGGTAGTTGGACGGCTGCCACGCGTCCCCGGGGCGAACGAGGAGCAAGCGCGTGCCCGTCCGTTCGCTGTACATGTGGACGCAAACCGGACGCAGGTTTACGCCGGAAATAAGGCGGGCTGGATGCCAAACAGACAAATTATGTGGATGCGGCCGCGGATTGGCCGTGCGGCTCAAACGGACAAACGCGGACAGGATGGGGTCGTGCGTGGAGTTGTCCTAATTACCTACTGTACTTAATTTCCCTACAGAAATAACGGTGCTTTTTCAGTGGTTCGAAACACCAATACTGGTCCATTAGTGCATCAGAAGTTCAGAACCCATCTCCGCGTGAACACGAATCTTGAAGCACACAGAACAAACCCCTTGTCACCCGAGGCGGTCGTCCGTTCGCTCCGTCCCACGCCCCTCTTCCTCCTTCCCCCCGCCACCGCCGCCGCAAAGAGAAGCGCGAGAGAGTGGGGCGGCCGTGGCAAGCGATGCCGAACAAGCGTCAGCGGGAGGCGCGGAAGCGCTTCCGCGAGGCGAACCCCGGCCTCTGTCCGCCCGCCCCCGCCCCTCCGGCCGACGGCACCAAAAAGAAGAAGAGCAAGAAGAGCATGTTCAAGAAGGTAAAGAAGGCGGGAGCCGGCGGCGGAGTAGGAGGAGCGGGGAGGTCGAAGCACCCGCTCCGGGTTCCCGGGATGCGGCCCGGGGAACAGTGCTTCATCTGCAAGGGCACCGACCACGCGGCCAAGAACTGCCCCGAGAAGTCCTATTGGGACAAGAACAAGGTACCAGCCCACCATTGCACGGCTAAAATTGCTCTGCGTAGAAGCTTGTGATGATAATGTTGTTCGGCATATTATCAATTGCTACTTGCTGTAGATTCCATGGACCTAAGAGCATTGGATGATGCAGCTGTCCTGTGGCCTGGGTTTATAGCAGATTAGTGCTAGTTGGTGGCTGTAGTAGAAATACAGCGACAGAAGTGATGTTGATTTTCCTTTAGCCTGCATTTGCTTGGTGAGATTGTCACTAGGCGGGCTAGGACTGCGCTTGTTTTGCCTTAGCAAGTATGTACGACTACCATAGAAACTCACAAGTCACAACATACATCACCACAACACTTAACTTTGAGAACAAGCGTTCATCAGTGATTATATGACGAGTTGGCAGTTCCTTGCAGTCATATGAATGGATGGTATTACTGAAAAATGTTCGATATGCTAAATTATGTTTCATCATGAACTCATGATACATTACATTATCTCTTAACACTTGTATTATTTTTCTGTTATTTTCAGATATGCTTGCTCTGCAGGGAGCGAGGGCATAGTATGAAGAACTGCCCTGACAAAGGTGATGGGGATTTGAAGAAATTCTGCTATAACTGTGGTGAATCCGGGCATTCCCTTTCCAAGTGTCCGAAACCCATTGAAAATGGTATCTTCATCCATTCTTGTTATGCTTAGATTACTATAGATGTGATTTCTTCATGTGATTAACATTGTTTGATATGTATGCAGGCGGCACAAACTTTGCGAGCTGCTTTGTCTGCAAACAGCAGGGACATTTGAGTAAAGATTGCCCCGAAAATACACATGGCATCTATCCCAAGGTATTCCACAGGATTCCTTGCCCCCTCTCACGAACCATGACACTACTACTACTACTGATATAAGGCATTGAAATTGAAGGACATATATTTTCATTTTGTACTTAGAGTATCATGCAGAAAAACATGTCATGCTTGCAGAAAATGATTTTGGCTTGCCGTAGTTACCTACCTACTCCCTCCGCCCCGAATTGCTTGTCGCAAAAATGGATGTATCTAGACGTATTCATCCATTTCTATCCATTTCCGCGACAAGTAATTTGGAACGGAGGGAGTATTTGTTATGATGTTTGAATTGCTTGTGTCTTGAGGAACCTAAAGAATTTTCACTGTTTTGTGTTTCCTTTTGGGTAGTGACGCATCATGCAAACAAGTGGATATATGACCTTTCAGAGGTATAACCACCACTTGATAAACGATAAGTACCTGTTTCAAGGGTTTGGGTTTTCTGTATGAGTCCTGAGGTACCCAGTTTATTGGTGGAGCCAAGCTTGTTTGTAGCTTTGACTTTTTGTTGTTACTTTTGTTGCTGTTAACACTCTTCTACCTTGATTACGTTTAGTTTATTCAATCTCTGCCTTTTTTTACATGGATTTTAACTCTATGTATCAATGTTAGGGTGGTTGCTGTAAGATATGTGGTGAAGTTACACACTTGGCGAGGCATTGCCCGAACAAACGGCAACAGTACTTCGAATCCTCGGTGGATGATGGTAAACAAACTGGAACTTCTTCCTTGAGAAACCAACCTTTGCAATATCACAAGTACCGTGCATGCATTCGCAACATTTTGAACGTTCACTGGAATGTGAAGTGTGTTGCAGTTGGTCTATATATATATTTGAATTACCTGTTGCCATTATTTAAAGTTTCACACCAAAAAAAACATCTGGACAATAATTCTTGTATATAAGCATGCTGGCTAAACTTATGATTTCAGGTTATACAACTATTTTGTTTCTGAAGATTTGTTTGTGTTGTTGTATAAGATAGTTGGCTGTGCCAACAATAGAGATATGTATCTGTAGGCCACACGGTGTTGACGTGTTATACTGTAAGGCAGTGGCTGTGGATAGGTGAACATGTTCCCTTTTCAGTCCTTAGTAAGGGTTGAGTAATGACTAGCTGTACGGACGCCAATAGCTTACTCTAGACAAAATCTAACGTGTTATATATGTTGAGAACTTGAGATTGTTAGTAGCTGGTGCAACTGAATTTCTGCTGGTACTTGTGCAGTTCATTACAGGAATTCGTGTTTACTTGTTTATTTGTCGTCGTTCTTATTTTAGGTATGATGAATATGGAGGGAGACTACCAGGAAGACCATACTCTGCATGGTGGAGATGATCTTGAAGATGATTTCATTGATGAAGAAGAGGCGAAAACCACCAAAACAGTTAAAGCAAAGCAACCTAGCAGTGGCGAGAAGAATGCCAGCTCAAAGTCAAAAGGAAAACAAGCTCCAAAAGTTGTAAAATTCTTTGGTTAAACAATGCCGCCATTTTTGTAGCGTATGTCGAGAATGGTCATGTTCCTGGACAATTCTTTTTGGAGGAATCCCAGCTGTGTAACTTACAATGCAATGAGAATGTATCTGTCCACCATATTGATGTTTGAAAGATGTCATTTTTTTTAATAAAAGAAGGGCTCTCGCCCCTCCGATTTTCATTAACGAAAACCACCGCGTTCTTGAGCTACAGGACACAGACTAAACATAAACCAAAAGAAAAGGCAGGGCGGCGTGCAGCTTAGCATAACAGCCAAGCTGATCCTAACCCCCCCCCGCCCCGCGCGCCCCCCCCCAAACAGCAGTTCTCCAGTGCTAACATCCGCTCAAACCAAGTTATTACAGTCATCCAGGACTAAGGAACCGAACTAAGCAAAAGAGAGGGCAAAAGAAAACAAAGGAACGAGTAGCAAAAACAGTCCAGTCGTCCTCCAGGGAAAAGATCTTCTTCATTCTAGCCGTGGCACGTTTATTCTCCACCCTTGAGAGGCCACATAAACTTCTCTTGCTACCCGCTCTAGCAATCTTGCCCCCAGCTCCAGCACCTTTTTTTGTTGCTCCCTTATCTGCAAAATAGACCAATCCACCATCCAATGTGTCATTGTTTTAATTATAGTCATAGGATCAGAGATTTTTTTATTCTCAAAAATAACTCCATTTCTGGATTTCCATAATGCCCAACAAATGGAAGAAATCACAACCAAAACAAGTTTTTTATCATCTTTCCCAAAAGAATCTAACCAAGATCCAAAGCACTCTTTGCATTGACAAGGGAGTTTGCCTCAAACCAAAAGTACATTTGATTAAACTCCAAATCAGGGAAGCAACTGAGCAAGTAAAAAACAAATGATCAGCTGTTTCATCCTTCCCACAAAATACACAGTTTTTTTCCCCTTTCCATCCTCTCTTCAACAACGAATCTCTCGTAAGTATGCTTTTTCTTATGCTTAGCCAAAGAAAAACCTTGATCTTGGCTGGGACTTTGATTCTCCACAGGAATTTCTGTGGAAATCTAAGTCCATCAGCCACCAGTTTCCTGTACATTGATTTGACTGTAAATTTGCCATTAGCATTAAGGGACCAAATGATTTTATCATTGCCCCCCTTCATTTCAATTTCCTCACATCTACTTTTTAAATTGTTCCAAAGCTCTAAAGTTTCCCCATGTAGGGTCCTTCTGAATCTAAAGCCTCTCCACCCTTTTTGGATGGCCTCAGCAACTGTAATATTATGATCAAAACAAAGGACATAAATCCTAGGATAGGCATCTTTCAAGCTTTTGTCATCTACCCATATATCTTCCCAAAATCTGGTGTTTTCCCCATTTCCCAATTCCTTCTTAACAAATCTATAAAAGGTTTCTTTGATCTTCATCAGACTAGACCAAAACTGAGAATCTCCAGTTTTTTTGTACTCCTGGATAGGCATTTATCTCCCCCATACTTTCTTTTTATCACATCTTGCCATAATCCCTCTTCTGTCTTCATTTTCCATAACCATTTGGCAAGCAGAGCTAAATTCATCATTTCTAGATTTAGAATCCCTAGACCCCCTACATTCTTGGGCAAACAACAAGTATCCCATTTAACCAGGTGATATTTCTTAATATCCTCATCTTCTTGCCAAACTAGTCTAGCTCTATAAAAATCTACTTTTTTAACCACCCCTTTAGGGATAGGATAAAATGACATCATAAAGAGAGGTATATTAGTCAGACAGGCTTGTACTAGAGTAATTCTCCCAGCAATAGACCCTAGCAATTTCCCTTGCCAACATCCACATCTTTTCTCTACCTTTTCAGTCACACAATTCCAGTGCACATTTCTGAGTCTGGATTCAGCTACTGGTAATCCTAAATATTTCATAGGAATCACCCCCATTTTACAAGTCAAAATCTCCTGATATAGGTTTTGTTTTTCTTTTGCTTTTCCAAACAGCATCAATTCACTCTTATGGAAATTAATTTTGAGTCCAGACATTTGTTCAAAAGCCCCCAACACAAATTTCAGATTTTGCACACTTTCCACTTCATCTTTAATCAGAAAAATTGTGTCATCTGCATATTGAAGCATATTCACCCCTTTATTTTCCCCATTACCAAGAACCCCTTTAATCAAATCATTTTCTAGAGCATTATTCATTAGTATAGCCAATGCATCTGCAGCAAGATCAAAGAGTAGAGGAGACATAACATCTCCTTGTCTGAGACCCTTGAAGGTTTTAAAGTATGGTCCAATTTCATCATTTACTTTCACCCCAACATGCCCTCCTCTCATAGTTTCCATTACCCAGTCACACCATTTATCAGGAAAACCTTTAGCTTTTAACATCTGAATTACAAAGGGCCACTTGATTTTGTCATATGCCTTTTCAAAGTCTACCTTAAAAATCAGAGCATCTTGCTTTTTGCTATGAAAAGTGTTCAGGGCTTCATGTAGTATCACCACCCCTTCCATGATATATCTTCCTTTAATAAATGATGTTTGGGTTTTGGAAATAACAGGGGACACACACATTGTTAACCTATTCATCAACACTTTTGTAATGATTTTGAAGCTAACATTCAGCAAGCAAATTGGTCTAAATTTTTGAATTTGTTTGGCATCTGTAGTTTTCGGTACTAATGTGATGATGCCATAATTCAACCTGGCAATGTTAATTTTTCCTCTAGCAAATTCTTCTATCAGAGCCTTGAGGTCCCATTTTACCAAATCCCAGAATTCCTGGTAGAAGTCAGCTGGGAACCCATCTGGCCCAGGGCTTTTATTCTTTTTCATCCCAAACACCACCTCCTTGATTTCTTCTAGTGAGAAGGGGCTCATCAGCCTTTCCTTGTCCTCCTCACTAATCTTGTTAGTTTCCACGTCTCTCATTGAGATCTGGGCTTCTTCAGGGTGCCCAAACAAATTTTTGTAGAAGTTAGTAATATATTTCATCAGTTCCTCCTCTCCCTCAATCACTCCTTCTTCTTGCTCTAGAGATATTATTCTATTTTTCCTTCTTCTCCCATTAACCTTAGCATGGTAGTATCTTGTATTTCCATCCCCCTCTATGATCTCCTTTTCCTTATATCTTTGTATTATTTTAATCTCTTCCTGCATCATCACCCTTTTCAATTGTTCTCTCAATTCTTTTTGCTCTTTTCTGTCAACCACAGTAATTCCCCTAATTTCTGCATTTTTATCTATTTCATCTAATCTTTTGACAATGTCAATTTTTATCTTTCTGTACCAAGCATCAACATTCCTATTCCATCCTTTTGCCTTTTTCCTCAGATTTCTCATCCTGAGCTGCCATCTTTCTAATATATCTCCATAGTATCTTTCATTCCAAGTTTTCTGTATTAGCTCTTTAAATCCCTCCCTCAAGGCCCAAGCATTTTCATATCTAAATATATATATTTTTTGGTGTTCCTCTCCTGTATCCACATATAGAGGTGTATGATCTGACACCTCCCTGGCAAAAGCTTGAAGGATAGTTAGAGGATATTTCTCTTCCCATACTGGGCACATTAAAACCCTATCTAATTTCTCAAAGGTTGGATCAGCCAGATTATTAGCCCAAGTAAATTGTCTTCCATTCAAGGGAAGCTCCCTCAACCCAGCCTGCTCAATGATTGCGTTGAACATAAATGTCCATTGTTCATTATGCATAGGTTTATTTTTTTCCTTTTTATTTCTTATAAAATTGAAATCTCCCCCTACCAAACAAGGCAATGGGTTGTCATGGTAAACTCTGGCTAATTCTGCCAGGAAGCATGCTTTTCCCTCAATCTGTGCATCTCCATATACAGTAATTAGGTTCCAATGCATTTTGATAATTTTGTCATATAACATCATCCTCACAAAGTAGATCCCTTTCTAAGTGTGTTCTACATTAAACCTATCTTGATTTATCCCCATCAGAATCCCTCCTGACATTCCCTTAGGCACATTCCAACACCATTCAAAATTTCTCCCCCCACACAGATTATGTAATTCATTTTTTGAAAACTTTTGTTTAATAGTTTCAGAAATCCCTATGAAGTCTAGTTTGTGATCCACAATCAGTTCTCTAACATATCTTTTTTTATGATCCTGCCCCAAGCCTCTTACATTCCAAAAAATTCCTTTCATTCTCCCTTATTTTTTATTATCCTATTTGAAAATAATTCAATCTAACTCCCTCCTATCTTTTTAACCCTTGCTCTCTTTTTTTCTTCTGAGCACACCAATCCCAATAGATTGCTTCACACAGCTTGATACTGGTGAGCTATTCTTCTTCCCTTTTTTTCCTGAGAACATATTTCTCAGTTTCACAAATTGTTGTTCTTCCAATTCTGCATCAGAATGTTCTAGGTCTGAACAAATATCATCTAAATCAACATCTCCAGTGTGTATATGCACTGGTGTGTTGTTTTTTCCTTCTACCTTGTCACTACTCTTTTCCTCCTTTTTCTTATTTTCCATCAGATTTTGAAAATAGATCTCTCTTCTTGCTGTCTCCATTTTTCTAATGATCTCTAAGTTTTTATCTATCATTTCAATAGAGCATCCCAAATCAATTCCAACCAGAGAACTAATATGTAATAATGAGGAATTTGCACAGTTTAGTTCAGAATTCTTACCATAATTATCCCTTTCTTCAGCCCTCATCTTTGCCATTTCCTTCACTTTCTGGTCTTCTTTCCCCCTGTTCCTCAGACTTCTCTTCAGTTCAAATTCTTTGTCCTCATCATTCCTCTCTATCACCTCCACCCCATGCAAATCTGACAATCTTTCTCCCAAAGTACCCACTGATTCTTGACTAGCATTGTAATCAGTAGGTTCATTATATTTCCCAGACCCTGTTTCCTCTTTCTTTTCTTGAGTTTCTTTTTCAAAGTCTTCCACCTCTAGATTAGCCAGCTCCATCTCATATTGCTCTCTGTTTGCAGCCTCCTGTTCCAACTTCAATATATCTTCTCTTTGTTTTTCAATCAAGCCCTCTAGACTTTTCTGTGTGCTCTCCAGGTCTTTTATTCTCTTATCAGCCTTGTTCCACAAAGCACTTTGTCTGGCTTTTTCCTCCTCCAAATTCTGAATTTTCCTGAACATGATATCCATTTCTTTCTGCATCTTTCCTCTCTCAGCAGCCATACTCTTGTCCAAGTGCTCAATGATTTCCTCAATTGAGTTTTTCATCATTTCATTCTTTCTATCAATCTCTTCAATTTGTTTCAAGGATAGGCTGCCCAGAGCCATTCCTTTTCTATCAGTTGCATTTAGCTTTGCTCTTTTCCTATTTTCCTCCTCTTCATCCCTAACTTCCATATCAGTTACAACTTCAGATTTTCTTTTTTCCTCCTTATACCAGCCCATCTCAGTCACCTTATCTAGCTCTGCCACAATTCTGAACATTAGCAGGTCTGGAGAAGTAATTTCCACCTGGGCAGGGATCTTGCCCACATCTCTCACCCCACACTTCACTTTCACTTTTTCTTCATTGATAGTGTCCATATCAATTTCCAAAACAGGCCCCACAGCAGCAGCCACTTCACACATACCAAAAAAATGTCTGAAGCAATCTGGTACTTTCTCAAATTTCACCCAGGCAGTATGCATCTTACCAATTGCCAAATGATCAAGAGACCAGGGTTGTACCTTTATGATGACACCAGTTCCTAATAAATTGAAGTCATTGAACTTTGCCAACTCCACCAACTTTGCTTTGTTGGGGAATCTCATCATGTAACAGTTCTTTCCATATTCCTTTACTCTCCATTGCCATCCCCAATCAAACATTTCATTTAGAGCCTTTATCAGTTCAGTTTTATTTATCTGTCCATCTCTAATGATCACCACTCCTAAGGGATTTGTATGCTCTGCAATCAAAACATCCTTGTAGCTCTGCACCAACAGCACTCCTAGCCCTTTTGCAGCATACCCAACATATTTGGGCACTGGTTTCATTTGTTTCAACATGTTGCAATCTCCAGTGATGTGGTTATCCCTACCACAGATCAAACAATGCCCCACTTTGCAATCTCTAGTAAGATGTCTAGGATCTTTACATTTTCCACAGACCTGTCTATTGAACCTATCACTTCTGCTTCTGTCATCACTAATTTTTTGTTGCCAAGTTCCACTGCTCATCTGATTCCTGAAGCTATTGCCAGAGCTATTCCCATTGCCTTTTGCTCTCTTCAGCATATTTTCTTCACCAGCATCAGTTTCCTTGACTGTTTCTTTTGCATAGCTCATCACTGATTTATTTTTCCTACTATCTCCCACAGGCATCCCACTCTTGCTCATCCCTTGCACTAATTGTGAAAGTAAGGCGCTCAAGATCTGTTGTTGCTGACTGGGGTTAATGTTTCCTTCTTCTTTCTCACCGCAATCTCTCTGTTCCCCCCCAGCCTCATCCCCTTTCCCAGCTTCTTCCTTTCTGTCTCCACTGTCTTTTCTTCCTTCTTTGATCTGCCAAACCTTGCTCCCCCCTGATTCATCACTGGGAGCATCTGAGCTTCCAATCCCTCTCCCAATGCTGAGCCCAAAGCCCGAACGACCCCCTCCTCTGCCATGAAAGTCAAAGGAATTTTCAGAAGAATTGGATCTGCTTCTATCTCCTCCACCAAATTGCCCCATCTTTCTCCCATCAAAATCTCCAAATCTTCCCCCTCTGTTGGTTCTTCCCCCACCAAAGCCTCTCCCGAAGTTTCCAGCCATGCTCTCTTCTTCTCCTCTCGGCGGCTGGGGAGTAAACCTTAGAGTTAGGTCACTTCTCTCTTTCTCTCCCTGTATCTGCCTTTTTATAGGCTCACCCCACTCCTCTTGGACTTGGGCTTTCTCTCTGTTTGGGCTTTCCAGAGCCCAGCAGGCCAAGTCCAAGTCCATGTCAGTCTGCACCTTTCTACCAACCGGGCCCCCAAACCTGGTCACCCATTCTTCTTCTGTTTTTTCTTTATCTTTTTCTTTTTCCCCATCCTCCTCCCCTTTTTTTATATGGGGTGTAATCGGAGTTTTTCTAATGAATAATTCACCAAAATCAAGGTCTTCTTCATCATACCATATATCAATGGGCTGGAAATTTCCATGCCTCATGAGCATTTGAACAGTTCTAGCTTCAAACACTCCCCTATCCTCAAAATCCCACCCTGTGTTTTTTTTATTGTTATTAATCTCAGCTTTTTCTTCATTTCCGAACTCTTTTTCTCCATTTTCATCATTTTGGAGTTTGTGAATTTTCCTATCACGCTTCTCCTTTTTTCCAATCCTCTCTGTTCTTCCCAATTTTCCCTCAATAATCTCATGTACATCGATCGACGCTGTAGAGATCAGGTACTTCAATCCGCACATACCTGAAGAGGTCGGAGAAGAAATCCCCTCCCCCTCCTCATCGGAGACCTCCCCGGCTAGCAGCCAGAAGCGACTACCGGCCGGCGAAGCCCCTACTGGAGGCGGGAAAGGGCGCGGAGGCGCGGCGAGCGCCTGGGGAAGCGCGGAGAGCGCCTCGGCATTTCCGTCACCGCCCTCTTCTGCTTCCTCCTCGGTGTCGCCATCTCCTCGTCGTCCTCCTCGATCACAATCGGCGCCAACTGCGAGCCTGGTACCGGCAGCCCCATCACCACCTCCATCGGCGGCGGCGGCTGGATCTGGCCGTAGCGGAGGGAACTGAAGACTCTCCACTTGTGCCTCTGCTCCTGGATCGGGGATTCCGCCTCGAGCATCGCCCAAAGCAGAACCCCCATCGCCGGCTGCCTGTCGAAGTTGGGGAAGCAGCGCTGGATCTCTTCTTCGTTGAGCTTGTCGCGCACCATCCCCGCAGCATCGTTGAGCATCTTCGCCTTCGGGAACCACCTGTCGATCTCCCTCAGCCGTCCCATCCGCACCTCATCGCCATCGGCGAGCGCCCACATCTGCTGCTCGCGGGTCGTCATCGAACCCTAGCTCGCGGCGTGGTGGAGCGGGGGAGAGCGGAGCGCGAGAGAGCGGGTCGTGCGGAGAGCGAGGAGGGGAAATGCGAGGAGTCGGGGCAGTTGTGGGGATAAAATATCCCCTCCGCTCCCCTCGGCCGCCATTACTCACCTCGGGACTCGCAACGTGACCAAGCCGCCTCCCGTGCGCCGCGATTTTTGCAATATGACACGGAATCTGTACCACGCGACCAGCAGTGAAGCCCGCGTCATCGCGCCAGCCACGCGCTTCCACCGTCACCTCGTCGGCGTTGAGGAGGACCAACCGTCTCCCTCGCCGGAGAAGAAAACCCGGTCGGAATTCCAGCAGCGAAGCCCCTAAGTCGGGGACGAACACGCATGGGAGCCGTACGTCGCACGAGAAACGTGTGTCGCACTCCATTTCATACGAACTTTACCCGCATTTACGGGTCAGTTCACTCGGTGAAACCAAATCCACAAAAGTGAAACAACTATACAATCTACAGCACACCAATCCTCTGAAAGATGTCATATAATTTGAAATCTCCGATTGTTCATCAGTCCTCACTACGCTATGGTTACACGGAATCTGTGATATAATTCATGGGGCTCTACGGGCGGGCGATGTGTCTGTGCCTGGCTGTATTGTTGGTTTGTCATCGATTCGTCCAGATCGCAGTTGGTGCAGCAAGTCCCGAGCAAAAAAAAAAAATGGTGCTGTGCTGTCGTGGCCAGGGATGGAGCTTCGTTACAGGTCAGAGCGATGGATGGGTGGTGTGGAGCGCCTCTGGATCTCCCATGGCTCTCGCGAACGCGCCAAGGAGGGGACGTGCTTGGTCAACCGCCCCTCTTCTTCCTCCTCCTAAAACGGCGGCATGGCACCATGCATGCGATGCAAGCCTCAGGTTCCCCTATATTTCGCCCGGCGCCTCCTCTCCTCCGGGCCTTGAGAATCTCGCCCGCCGCCTGACGCCACCGTCGTCGCGTCCGGCGCTCCGTGGAAAGAAGAGAAAACCCATCGTCAGCCATGGTGAGCGCGCGCGCGCGCGAGACGCCGCGGCCTTGGATCGATGATGGTTCGATCCGATCCTTTTGGTTGGTTGATTGGTTGATAATGAGGTGCTCCTGTTGTTGTTTGTGTGATTGCAATGCAAGGCGAACTCGGCGTCGGGCATGGCCGTGAGCGACGAGTGCAAGCTCAGGTTCCAGGAGCTCAAGGCGAAGCGGACCTTCCGGTTCATCACGTTCAAGATCAACGAGCAGTCGCAGCAGGTGGTGGTAGACCGGGTGGGGCAGCCGGGCGAGACCTACGCCGACTTCACCGCCACCATTCCCGCCGACGAGTGCCGCTACGCCGTCTTCGACTTCGACTTCGTCACCGACGAGAACTGCCAGAAGAGCAAGATCTTCTTCATCTCCTGGTACGTACCGTGCGTGACTCTTTCTGCAGTCTGCAAAGTGCAAACGTGAGTAGTGAACGATCTGTGGTGACTGCGTGCATGCATGCAGGTCCCCGGACACGTCCAGGGTGAGGAGCAAGATGCTGTACGCGAGCTCCAAGGACAGGTTCAAGAGGGAGCTGGACGGCTACCAGGTGGAGCTGCAGGCCACCGATCCCAGCGAGATGACATTGGACATCGTCAAGGCCAGAGCCCTCTGAACAATTTCTCATCGCATCGCTCCTTCCAGACTCCAAGGCCAGCAGCTGGATCTACATCATGCCTTACGTACCTGCGCCCCCGTATCGTATGCCGTTTCCCCTCCGTCGTCGGTGTCGGAGTCTCCCCCTCCTTGTAAACTTAGACATAGATGGTCTCTCTCGTTGTCTTTCCCGTTTCCAAGATTTTAGACGGCATGCCGATCTTATTTTCCCCCTTGTTGCTGAGGTGCGTACTACGTAAATTTGTCCGTGCTCGTTGTGTAAGCGACTGGCTCCACACGGGCCGCACGGCACTTATTCACGAAAAGACAAACATTGTGGTGTGTTTTGCTCCTGCTCTCCTTATGTGCTCGTTCCAAAAGGAGCCCTGATGCTCACACTATCCAAAAGTTTAGACGCATTTGTCTTCTGCTAGTGATTTTTTTTTAAATCTAAAGTTATGGATGCGAGAGTGAAACGTTATATGAAGAAATTAAACTATGTAAGGGCATCTCCAAAGCAGATCCTTAAATCGCCTGCAAACGTCCAGATGACGTTGTTCGGATGCAGTTTGTCATCCAACGTCGTCCGCATCGGTCCGTGGACCAATCCACTTGTCTGTTTTCTCGCAAACCGGAAGCAAACTTGGGGGGGGGGGGGGGGGGGGGGCTTGTGGGAGCGCAGACCGCCGTCGCGTAGAACTCCGACTCCCCTGGCCCACCCAAAACCCCACCAGGACCTGCGTCTTCACCCCTTCCTCTTTCTATGCATCCCCTTCCCTCCTCGACGTCGTTGCCGCTCTACCACCTCGGCCGCTCGCCAAGCCCTTCCCGGACCTCCGCGACCTCGGCCGCTCCACCCGCTCGCCACACCACTTGCCTACGCCGCCAGTCCACACCTCTCGTCCATCCGCCGCGCAAGTACCATCCGCCCCTACGGGGATCACCACGGCCGACAAATGCTTGGTGAAATGCCCGTGCTATTTTTTTGTCCCTTCTTTTGAAGCAATGGATTCGTACATAAAGTACATGTACGAGCACTACGTTGAGTCGTCCGACTTGAAGGATTATGCAGATAAAATGGTGATGATGCAGGCGATCCTTGCAGACGCGGAGGATGTGGAAGAGCATGTTCTCCATTTTAAGGGATCGATTAAGGGTCATCGAGTGCTGAATCGGAATAGGGCACGAGGGCATTTGACGCTGATGTACGACTACTTTGCCTCTGATGCCCTATTCGCAAACAATTTTTGCTAGCGGTTTTGGATGCGAAAAAATATCTTTGATCGCCTCTACAACGGCGTCCGGTCTTACGATGACTAGTTTATCTTGAAGAAGGATGTCGTAGGAAGGATTGGATATTCTCTGTTTACCAGAAGCGCACGGCTGCATTGCGGATGCTTGCATATGGCACTGACGCAGATTCACGGGAGGAGTACCTCCGGATGCCTGAGAGCACATGCGGAGACGCCATGGTCAGATTTGCTAATGCGGTGGTCGAGCTGTTTGGACCTTAGCAAGAGAGTGACCAGGTTTGCTCGGATATCTTGATTGCATGCATTTGCGATGGAAGAACTGCCCAAAAGCTCTACACGGGAAATATCAGAGCCATGTTAAGAAGCCCATCATCATTCTTGAAGCATTTGCATCACATAACCTCTGAATTTGGCACACCTATTTTGGCATGTCCGAATCTCACAATGACATCAATGTGCTGCATCGGTCTCCATTGTTTGTTAGGTTGACTGAAGGGCAAGCTTCTCCTTGCACCTATATTGTCAATGGGCATTAGTACAACATGAGGTACTATCTAATTGACGGTATATATCCTCTGTGGGCTACCTTCGTCAAGACCATCTCTGAGCCAGTTGGTCAGAAAAGAGCTATCTTTGCCCAAAGACAATAAGGAGCTAGAAAAGATGTGGAGGGGGATTTTGGAGTGCTCCAAACCCATTTCGCAGTTATTCGTGAACCTTCTAAACAATGAGATCCAAAGCCCCTATGGAAGCTGATGACATGTTGCGTGATCATTCACAACATGATCGTGGAGGATGAGAGTGAAGATGCTATCGGAGGTCTGAAATTTAAGAACGTGGGTGATCCTATCCAACTTCCAGACATAATCCCGCCACGTTTGATGAGTTTGTTTAAATGCATTAACAAATTCGGTATAGAGGAACTCATGTGCAACTCAAGAAAGATTGATTGAGTCTGCGGGCGGTTAAAGGGGACAACTAGGACATATGTGCGAGTTAAATTCAAGTTTAAACTATTTTATTTGAAAACTTAGTTAGAGTTTAATATTTAAATTACAATTACTGTTGCATTTGAATAATTTCACTCATCAAAAAATTGATATGCTATTGTTCTTGAGATCGCAGACTTAAAAAACAGAGACGGGCGTTTAGGGGGCAATGTTGGATGGTCGGCTCTTGTATCACTGTCCGTGGAACAGTCCACAGACAAATATAGTGTCCATTTTAAAGGCCGGCGTTGGAGAAAGCCCTAAGTCGTCAGAATGGTTTCAGCAAGGATAGAAATATTATGGATGAGTTCATGTTTTTACATGAGATTTTTCATAAGTCTAAAAGGTTGAAACAACAAGGGGTTGTGCTGAATGGGGGAAGGTGAGGCTATAACTGAAATCCGGGTTCTACTATTATCGGTGTTGATGATGGCAACTCCCACGAGCATCTAGGTCTTACCGGATCAGACGATGGCGACATTTTGTGTGGTGTTTCCTCTTATGGGCATTATCTTGGAGCTGGAAGCACCCCGAGGCCTTATTGTATAAGGCAAAGATGGTGGTTGCTCTTTGGTTCTTCTCTTACATATGTCATTCATCCTTTGTTGGTTGGATGTTTGGTCATGTCATCGAAAGAGCCGAAGATTTTCATCTGAAGCGGGGTTAGCGACTCCTCGACCACTTTGGATCAACTCGTTCCTAGACGACACCCCTTCCCTCTTTTACGATGGGTGTTGTCGGATGGCAATCAGACAACCTTTGCTAAAGGTACCTGCCTTGATCTGGTTAGAGGATGACAAAGTTGAAGTCCTTCTCTCCGTGGGCTAATGAGACATATGGACGTCGAGCGCCTTTTCTTCATGTTTCTGTAACATGCTCCTTAGTCGTCTTGCCCACCTTCCTCCTCTTTTTCCCATATCTTTAGTCTTTTTTCTCTTCATTTTGATGTCACTGCACTCATGGCTATTGTATATTCTTTCACTTCTTTTAATGAAATGAAAACAACACCGATTTCTTTGGTGAAAAAGAACAAACATGATCAAGACACCTACCTTATGATTTATTTTAAAAGACAACTCACATTATATGCTGACGTCTCTCTTCATCCGCTAATACATACCATGCAAGTTTTTTTTTTATTCTTTTGAGTACATACCATGCAAGCTAAATGAGACTTTGAGATGGTTGTATGCATGGGAGGGGATTTGTGGCATGCAGGCGCGGACCCTCGCAATCGCAGGACTGCACTACAAATCTGATGTTAGTTTTTTGACCATGGCAAATCGAACATTTTTTATGTCAATTTGCGTTTTCCGGGGATGGCAAGTTTAGTTGGCAAGCATTGCAAATCCGGCTCAGTTCATTTTTTTTTTGCTAAAAAATTGCCGCGCTCGTAAACTAAATTTGAGACTCTCACGCCAACTAAATTTGCCATAAAAAATGTTCGATTTGCCATGCTTAAAAATCTGACGTCAGATTTTTAGCATTATCGTTTTTCTTTTGGCTTTCGATTTTTAATCTTTCATATATTTTGAACCAAAAGTCTAAATTATGTTTTTTCGTGTTTCTTGTGATAAGGGCTTTCAAATGAGATTCATTTTGAATATGTTTTGACGAGATTTATTTATTAAGTTTTAACTTTTGAAACTTGGTATGAGCTGTTGACAAAATTGCAAGTTTCAGAACTCGCAACCAACAAAATCATAGGCTTCCAGTTTCAACTTTAAAACTTGGTACGAGCGACTGAGAAAATTGTAAGTTTCAAAAACTAAAACTTAAAAATTGATGTACCACTACTAGGGAAAAGCCTAGTAGTAGCGTGGGTTAATCAGCTAGTAGTAGCGGCGCTACAGCTAACTTGCAGTAGTAGCGCGGGTGTACGTCTGTTAGTAGTAGCGTGGGTGCTACCCGCGCTACTACTATTAATTTCAAAAACAAAAAAATTCTCGATCTAGTGCGTGCTGTCAATGGCAGCAATGGTTCGATCCAGCGCCGGCAGGGGTCGCCGGAGGTGCGGAAGGGCAGCGGTAGACTAGATCCAGCGACGGCTGCTGCAGAAGGCCCGGATCCATGGCCGAGCAAGGCGGGGCGTGGGGCTCCTCTTCGCAGCCAATGCAGTGAGCTCCTGGTCGTCCATGGCAATGACCTACACGGGCAAGGACATGAAAGGGTGAGTCAAACCAGAAGGAGAGAGAGAGAGAAAAAGAAAAACGAGGGAGAGAGGAAGGAGATGGAGGTAGCAGCGGGGTTGGTCGCCGGTGGTGAGGTGCTCCGTCGTGGTGGCATAGAGGCGAGGGGGAAGACGGGCGAGCTCCTGGACGCCAGCGACACGAGGAGGTGAACTCGTTGGGCGCCATGGAGGAGGAGGTGTGCTTGGGCAGGAGCACCATGGGAGAGCCTATGGAGAGAGGGGGAGAGTGAGGGAGAGAGGAGGGATTCGGCCAAGGATAGGGGGACTTCACCTACCTTGTACTTAGTAGTAGCGAGGGATATAAACCCGCGCTACTACTATCTTAGTAGTAGCGCGAGTTTATATCCCTCGCTACTACTATGACATGCCCCGGGGAGGCACGGTAGAGACCACTTAGTAGTAGCGAGGGTTATAAACCCACGCTACTACTTTCAACTTAGTAGTAGTGGGGGGTATAAACCCGCGCTACTAGTAAGTAGCAGTAACGAGGGGTATAAACCCGTGCTACTAGTAAGCATCTACCTATAAGCTTTTCCTTAGTAGTTATCATAGTGTGGGATCCAACCACTTTGTGGATCGCAAGGCGATCGGGCGGCTAGCGCGGCTTGGCAAGTGCGTGCCCGTACGAGTTTTCGATGTATGCATCATGATGATGTAGAGGCTAGAGCCATCCTTTATTTATTATAGATACTTTGAGATTATTAGGCTCTTCCCAATGCTCCATTTTGTACGGGTGCTAAGGTTGTTATTTGGCCAAAAAAAACTGATGTGGCAAAGTGCTTAAGAGGAGAGAGAAGAGTTTGGTGACCTCGGGAAAAAACAATGTCAAACGGGTGAACCTAGACAAAATTAAATGAAGAAAGTTCACAAATGCATGCAAAAGTTTAATTGCCAAATCATTAAACGAAGGGAGCTTAGCTTCAAAAAATTAAGCACATGAGAGCTTTAGTTGCTAAATTTTTAAATCTACTTAGCACCTCGTCTAAACACCCTTGCATTAGAAGAGACCTTATTATGGACTACATCTATAATGTCAATGGGCGAGATCCATGCTATAAAGGAAAAACGTGCTGGTTAATTTGCTGTTACTGCTGCTACCAGCGAGTTCTTGTCTTGGGTGTCACTTGGACGAGTAAACAAATGTTAGCGCATCTCCAAAGCGGACCCTCAAATTGTTTGCATCCGTTCGGACCGACATGTCCAGACACAGTTTGCCATCCAACGCGATACCTATCGGCTCGCCGACGCGTCCGGGCATTCATTTTCCCGCAAACTGGAACCAAGGGGCTTTACGGGAGTCCGAACATCCACATAACAAATAAAAAGCCACAATGTATCCCTCTTCTCTCGATTTGGATGGCGGAAGCCCGCAGACGCGGTTTGATAGAATGACTAGCGTGCTTGGCATTTGGCGAAAGCAACTAATCTCTTTGTATCACTTTTTTTTTCCTTCATTTTCTCTATGAGATGCTCATTTGGCGGAAGCAAGCAGGCTGGGTACTAGTTCATTTGGCAGAAGCTACTTGCTGGTGGAAGCTAGTTCAAATGCTTAAGCAAACTACTAGTTCGTGCTTCATTTGACCGAAGCTAGTTCAAATGTTGAGCTAGCACATGGGTCAGTGGCCTTCGGCCAAACAAAAGGCTACTAATCATCACTGCTATTTTTTAAGAAAATCACAGTTATTTTGGCATGTTTGAAGAATGATATTTCATGGAAGGTTATTTAGGATTAAGTTTAACAAAGTCGGATATTGAGATACATGGTTGGATGGTCGGCTTCCGTATCACTATGGAGGGATACAATGTTTATTTTAAAGTTCAACGTTGAAGATGCCCTCACTGCACGTACCAAGAGCATCCGCATAAAACAACTGATCGCCCGCCGTCTGCTGTGCCCGGTTCCCCTTTGCGACTTGAATGCTCATCTGGACAACAGTTGACTAAGATTTAAAACGGGAGGTTCCCCAAGGTCGCAACCCTGCTCCTCTGTGCTCACGTAATTGCTTCAGTATTTCTCGAGGATCATTCAGTTCACCTACTTTTTACTTTTGCGAACCGGCATCAGCTCGTGTCGCGACTTTGCCGATAATTTCCCGTTGGCACCATTCATACACGAGACTCCACCCACAGATACGAATCATGTGGCTGCTCGCTTTCAGTGGTACGTATTTGGATGAGAGAAGGCCGGCTACACGCTCCCAGTTTTTTTTTTTATGGGAAACACGATCCCAGTTTACTTAGGCCTCCTTTGGTTCACAGGGTAGAAAAATCGTAGGAATAGGAAAGTCATAGGAAATGAGATGACATGTATCTCAAATCTTACGAGTAGGAATAGAAAAGAAGATGCCCTTTGATTCACATCATAGGATTTTTTCCATTGAATCTAGCCTAATATTTGTTTTCCTATGAAATGTGGAGGATAGGAAGAATTCCTCCGTAGGAATAAGATTCCATTCCTACAAACCAAACGGCTCTAAAGGGATTTTTCCTATAGAAATCCTATCCTATAAAATTCCTACAAGATCTTAACACCGGAGAAGCCCTAAAAAAAAAACTTAACACCCGAGTCTGAGAAAACTGTTTGACTAAAAGGATAGCAGCCAACACGTGTGTCTAGTTAATTGAAGGCAAAAATCAGGCGAAGAACAGTACAATAAACTCGAAGGACCTATCCTTATCTCTAACGCAAAAAAAATCGGGTCCACCTTGACGGGAAACACGGATATGCGATTTGTGGCGATCGCGTAGGCGACTGCCGCAGGTCGCTAGGGTTAGGGTTTCTCGCCAGTGGTGGTGTGGATCTGGTGGCCTGTAAAGGGGCGACGGCGTCTCCTGCACGGGCAGATCGGCGTGAGGGTTCGACCACCGTGGTTGTGCCATGGCGGGGAGGAACGACAGAGGAGGGACGCGACCCCCAAGGCGGCGTCTACCCCTCAAGTAGCGTAACAGAGAAGGCTCCGGCGGCGACTCAGAGCAAGACGGCAACTCCGCGGGGTACTCCTAGTGCGGCCAAGGATGCGACGGGGAAGACGGCGACCGGAACACTGAGTACAAGTTCGTCAAAATCACCGGCAGATGGTAAGGAGTCAGCGGAAGCGGCTGGTCTGTTGGAACGCATGGGGGAGCCTGGTCTTGACTGAAAAAGAGGCAGCAGGCTTCGTCTTTGAGGGCGCTGGCCGGGAGGTGCCGAGGCCGGCGAAGTAGTCGGCAATTGGTAGAGCGTTTACACCAAGACCTCTGAACTTTAGAGCTCTGGAGAAAGCAATGCAAAGGGCTTGGGGCTTGCACCGGGAGGCCAAGTTCAGTGATATTGGAGGGAATAAATTTGTAGTCTATTTTGGAAGTGAAGGGGATTGGAAGCATGCTCTTAACGACGGCCCATGGCAATTTGATTTCAATGTTCTGATGCTCAAGGATTATGAAGGCAGTATACGTCCGTCAGAGATGCGCTTTGATACGGTGGAAGTTTGGGTTAGGGTGACGGATCTCCCTCTGGACAAACGTTCAAAGGCTTTCGGGGAGGCGCTGGGGAATTGGCTGGGCAAAACAGTGCGTGTTGACGTTGAAAAAGATGGGTATGCCAAAGGAATACACCTAAGGGTTCGAACAAAACTGTCCATCTTCGAGCCACTTGTAAGGGGTTTCAACTTGAAAGAAAATTATGATGATCCTGATGGAACATGGTTCGACTTTGCATATGAGAAGATTCCTCATTTTTTGCTTTGATTGTGGTAGACTGGTGCATGGTAATGAAGGATGTGTCCCCCTGGTCAGTTCGGACATGCAATGGGGAGGGTGGCTCCGGACCTCGCCGGGACGCTCTTCGTCTGTCAAGGAGGGGCACCAAAGAGGTGGAGCTAATAGCAGTCAAAGTTTTAATACTGCGCACTCGAGTGAGGGAGAGATGGGAAGGAACATGAAGGGTTATGTGCGTGATCTTCCGACAAAAAGGAATTTATGCAGAGATTTTAATGCTCATGTCTCGGCTGATTCTCGCACTGGCGGGGACGGCAAGCAAGGATTTGAGGAAGTGAGCAGCCCGAATAAGCAACGGCACCGGCCGACTGAGGAGAGACGTAACGACTGGAAAAGAAAGGATCTACGGGATGATATGGAGAGAAAGAAAGAAAAAGATCTGAGGAATGAGCTGAAAACTAAACAAATGGATATGAGGCAGGAGCTAAGGAAGAGATACGAGTCCCAAATGTATGATGGTGCTAGTGGTTCTAGTCAGTTCAGAGAAAGGGAGAGGCGCCCTGGTCACTATATTAGGCGCCCGAGAGCTGAATATGCTGAATATCAACCCAAGCAGAACCAATACCAAAATCACCCTGGGGATAGAAAGAGGAGGCCGAGACAACACTGGGTGGCAAAAGGGGATTCTGGCAAATAGATCAACCAAGATGTGTTCATTCGTGAGACTAGACAAAAAACGTCTACAGTGTTTGATCGCATCTCCGAGCCTGATGATACATCAGCGGCCCCTGCGGAGCAGGGCCGCCGGGACCAATGAATATGTTGGCCTGGAACTGTCGAGGATTGGGGTTGGACTCGACAGTTGGCGAGCTTCGTGACCTGATTAGGTCCTACAACCCAGTGGTGGTTTTTCTTTCGGAAACAAAGAAGAAGGCGAGAGCAATGGAGAAACTTAAGTGGAGTTTGGGATTTAGGAGTGGGGTAGCCGTCGACTGCCAGGGCTTAAGTGGTGGGTTGGCTCTGTGGTGGAGGGAAAGTGTGCAGGTAAAGGTAAGGCCTTGGTGCCAATATTTCATAGACGCATAGATGGTGTGGGAGGGCAAATCCTATAGATTCACTGGTTTCTATGGGGAGCCCAAGACAGACCTTCGGAAAAAGTCATGGGATGCGATCCATTACTTACGAGCTCAAGATAATCTTCCATGGATATGTGTTGGTGACTACAACGAGGCACTACTTCAATCGGATCAACTTGGAGGCAACCCGAGGCCTTTTGCTCAAATGGAAGATTTTAGGGACTGCTTGGCGGACTGTGGACTTGCTGATTTGGGGTTCTCAGGGTATCCGTACACATGGGATAACAAGCGTGATGGAGGGGATAATATTAAGGTCCGGCTTGACCATGCCACATGAAGGAAATATGCCCTAGAGGCAAAATAAAGTTGTTATTTTATATTTCCTTATTCATGATAAAGGTTTATTATTCATGCTAGAATTGTATTGATCGGAAACTTAAATACATGTGTGAATACATAAACAAATACCGTGTCCCTAGTAAGCCTCTACTAGACTAGCTTGTTGATCAAAGATGGTTAAGGTTTCCTAACAATAGACATGTGTTGTCATTTGATAACGGGATCACATCATTAGGAGAATGATGTGATGGACAAGACCCATCCGTTAGCTTAGCATAATGATCGTTCATTTTATTGCTATCGCTTTCTTCATGTCAAATACATATTCCTTCGACTATGAGATTATGCAACTCCCGGATACCGGATGAATACCTTGTGTGCTATTGCTACTTCTTGAGCTTGTGTTGGTTTTTCCCTTGAAGAGGAAAGGGTGATGCAGCAAAGTAGAGATAAGTATTTCCCTCAGTTTGAGAACCAAGGTATCAATTCAGTAGGAGACAACGCACAAATCACTGAATACCTACACAAACAATCAAACAACTTGCACCCAATGCGATAAAGGGGTTGTCAATCCCTTCACGGTTACTTGAAAAAGTGAGATCTGATAGAGATAGATAAACGATAAAGTAAATATTTTTGGTATTTTTGGTTTATAGATCGAAAAGTAAAAGATTGCAAAATAGTAGATCGGAAACTTGTATGATGGAAAATAGACCCAGGGGCCATAGGTTTCACTAGAGACTTCTCTCAAGATAGCAAATAATATGGTGGGTGAACAAATTACTGCCGAGCAATTGATAGAAAAGCGCAAAATTATGACGATATCTAAGGCAATGATCATGAATATAGGCATCACGTCCGTGTCAAGTA
This sequence comes from Thinopyrum elongatum, assembly GCA_011799875.1. Lineage (NCBI taxonomy): Eukaryota > Viridiplantae > Streptophyta > Magnoliopsida > Poales > Poaceae > Thinopyrum > Thinopyrum elongatum. The sequence goes on from CM022298.1 coordinate 565,618,256, forward strand.
GACCGAAATGATTCTGCATCTACTACTATTACTCCACACATCGATCGCTATCCAACATGCATCTAGAGTATTAAGTTCATAAAGAACGGAGTATGCATTAAGTAAGATGACATGATGTAGAGGAATTAACTCAAGCAATATGATGAAAACCCCATCTTTTTATCCTCGATGGCAACAATACAATACGTGCCTTGCTACCCCTACTGTCACTGGGAAAGGACACCGTAAGATTGAACCCAAAGCTAAGCACTTCTCCCATTGCAAGAAAAGCCAATCTAGTTGGTCAAACCAAACCGATAGTTCAAAGAGAATTACAAAGATATCAAATCATGCATAAAAGAATTCAGAGAAGATTCAAATAATATTCATAGATAAGCTGATCATAAATCCACAATTCATCGGATCTCGGCAAACACACCGCAAAAAAGTATTACATCGAATAGATCTCCAAGAACATCGAGGAGAACATGGTATTGAGAGTCAAAGAGAGAGAAGAAGCCATCTAGCTACTAGCTATGGACCCGTAGGTCTGAGGTAAACTACTCACGCTTCATCGGAAGGGCAATAGAGTTGATGTAGAAGCCCTCCGTGATCGAATCCCCCTCCGGCAGGGTGTTGAAAAAGGTCCCTAGATGGGATCTCACGGGTACAGAAGGTTGCGGCGGTGGAAAAGTGTTTTCGTGGATGGCTCTGGTGGTTAGGGGATATTTGGGAATATATATAGGCGAAAGAATTAGGTCAGGAGAGTCACGGGGGGGGGGGGCACAAGGGTGGGGGGGGCGCCCTACCCCCCTGGGCGTGGCCTCCGTCCTTGTGGCCGCCTCGTGGCTCCTCCGACTTCATCTCCAAGTCTCCTGGTTGTCTTCTGGTCCAAGAAAAATCATCGCGAAGGTTTCATTCCGTTTGGACTCCGTTTGGTATTCCTTTTCTGCGAAACTCAAAAACAAGGAAAAAACAGGAACTGGCACTGGGCTCTAGGTTAATAGGTTAGTCCCAAAAATAATATAAAATAGCATATTAATGCATATAAAACATCCAAAATAGATAATATAATAGCATGGAACAATCAAAAATTATAGATACGTTGGAGACGTATCAAGCATCCCCAAGCTTAATTCCTGCTCGTCCTCGAGTAGGTAAATGATAAAAACAAAATTTTTGATGTGGAATGCTACCTAACATATTTATCCATGTAATTTTATTTATTGTGGCATGAATGTTCAGATCCATAAGATTCAAAACAAAAGTTTAATATTGACATAAAAACAATAATACTTCAAGCATACTAACAAGACAATTATGTCTTCTCAAAATAACATGGCCAAAGAAAGCTTATCCCTACAAAATCATATAGTCTGGCTATGCTCCATCTTCATCACACAAAATATTCAAATCATGCACAACCCTGATGACAAGCCAAGCAATTGTTTCATACTTTTGATGTTCTCAAGCCTTTTCAACTTTCACGCAATACATGAGCGTGAGCCATGGATATAGCACTATAGGTGGAATAGAATATGGTGGTTGTGGAGAAGACAAAAAGAGGGAGATAGTCTCACATCAACTAGAAGTATCAACGGGCTATGGAGATGCCCATCAATAGATATCAATGTGAGTGAGTAGGGATTGCCATGCAACGGATGCACTAGAGCTATAAGTTTATGAAAGCTCAAAAAGAAAACTAAGTGGGTGTGCATCCAACTCGCTTGCTCACGAAGACCTAGGGCAATTTGAGGAAGCCCATCATTGGAATATACAAGCCAAGTTCTATAATGAAAAATTCCCACTAGTATATGAAAGTGACAACATAGGAGCCTCTCTATCATGAAGATCATGGTGCTACTTTGAAGCACAAGTGTGGTAAAAGGATAGTAACATTGCCCCTTCTCTCTTTTTCTCTCTTTTTTTTGGGCCTTCTTTTTTTTGGCCTCTTTTTTATTATTATTATTTTTTGTCCGGAGTCTCATCCCGACTTGTGGGGGAATCATAGTCTCCATCATCCTTTCCTCACATGGGACAATGCTCTAATAATGAAGATCATCACACTTTTATTTACTTACAACTCAAGAATTACAACTCGATACTTAGAACAAAATATGAATCTATATGAATGCCTCCGGCGGTGTACCGGGATGTGCAATGAATCAAGAGTGACATGTATGAAAGAATTATGAACGGTGGCTTTGCCACAAATACGATGTCAACTACATGATCATGCAAAGCAATATGACAATGATGCAACGTGTCATATTAAAACGAAACGGTGGAAAGTTGCATGGCAATATATCTCGGAATGGCTATGGGAATGCCATAATAGGTAGGTATGGTGGCTGTTTTGAGGAAGGTATATGGTGGGTGTATGGTACCGGCGAAAGTTGCGCGGTACTAGAGAGGCTAGCAATGGTGGAAGGGTGAGAGTGCGTATAATCCATGGACTCAACATTAGTCATAAAGAACTCACATACTTATTGCAAAATCTATTAGTCATCGAAACAAAGTACTACGCGCATGCTCCTAGGGGGATAGATTGGTAGGAAAAGACCATCGCTCGTCCCCGACCGCCATTCATAAGGAAGACAATCAAAAAATATCTCATGCTCCAACTTCGTTACATAACGGTTCACCATACGTGCATGCTACGGGACTCACAAACCTTAACACAAGTATTTCTAAAATTCACAACTACTCACTAGCATAACTCTAATATCACCATCTTCATATCTCAAAACAATCATAAGGAATCAAACTTCTCATAGTATTCAATGCACTTTATATGAAAGTTTTTATTATATCCCTCTTGGATGCCTATCATATTAGGACTAAATTTATAACAAAAGCAAATTACCATGCTGTTTAAAGACTCTCAAAATAATATAAGTGAAGCATGAGAGTTCAACAATTTCTATAAAATAAAACCACCGCCGTGCTCTAAAAAGATATAAGTGAAGCACTAGAGCAAAATTGCCTAGCTCAAAAGATATAAGTGAAGCACATAGAGTATTCTAATAAATCACGATTCATGCGTGTCCCTCTCAAAAGGTGTGTACAGCAAGGATGATTGTTGCAAACTAAAAGCAAAGACTCAAATTATACAAGACGCTCCAAGCAAAACACATATCATGTGGTGAATAAAAATATAGTCTCAAGTAAAGTTACCGATAGACGAAGACGAAAGAGGGGATGCCTTCCGGGGCATCCCCAAGCTTAGGCTATTGGTTGTCCTTGAATATTACCTTGGGGTGCCTTGGGCATCCCCAAGCTTAGCCTCTTGCCACTCCTTATTCCATAGTCCATCAAATCCTTACCCAAAACTTGAAAACTTCACAACACAAATCTCAACAGAAAATCTCATAAGCTCCGTTAGTATAAGAAAATAAATCATCACTTTTGGTACTGTTGTGAACTCATTATTTATTTATATTGGTGTAATATCTACTGTATTCCAACTTTTCCATGGTTCATACCCCCCGATACTACCCATAGATTCATCAAAATAAGCAAACAACACAAAGAAAACAGAATCTGTCAAAAACAGAACAGTCTGTGAAGATCTGAATTGTTATAATACTTATGTAACTCCAAAAATTCTGAAACAAAAGGAAAACATATGAAATTCGTATATAAATTCTTTGTAAAAAATTCAGGGTTTTTCCACTCTCAAGTGAATTATTAAAATTCTGTGACTGGACGCAAAAGTTTCTGTTTTTCAGCAAGATCAAAACAACTATCACCGCAAGCCATCCCAAAGGTCTTAGTTGGCACAAACACTAAATTAAACATAAAACCACATCTAACCAGAGGCTAGATGAATTATTTATTGCAAAACAGAACAAAAAAATAAAAATAAAAATAAAATTGGGTTGCCTCCCAACAAGCGCTATTGTTTAACGCCCTTAGCTAGGCATAAAAACACGAATAGAACTAGGTATTGTCATCTTTGGTATGCAATCCATAAGTAGCTCTCATAATAGATTTATATGGAAATTTAATTTTATTTCTTGGAAAGTGTTCCATGCCCTTCCTTAACGGAAATTGGAATCTAATGTTTACTTCTTTCATATCAATAATTGCACCAATCGTTCTAAGGAAAGGTCTACCAAGAATAATAGGACATGTAGGATTGCAATCTATATCAAGAACAATGAAATCTACGGGCACATAATTCCTATTTGCAACAATAAGAACATCATTAATCCTTCCCATAGGTTTCTTAATAGTGAATCCGCAAGATGCAAATTTAAAGAACAATCATCAAATTCACGGAAACCTAACACATCACATAAAGTTTTTGGAATCGTGGAAACGCTAGCACCCAAATCACACAAAGTATGGCACTCATAATCTTTAATCTTAATGTTAATAGTAGGTTCCCACTCATCATAAAGTTTTCTAGGGATAGAAACTTCTAATTCAAGCTTTTCTTCAAAATATTGCATCATGGCATCAACGATATGTTTAGTAAAAGCTTTGTTTTGATTATAAGCATGAGGAGAATTCAACATGGATTGCAACAAGGAAATACAATCTATTAAAGAAAAAATATCATAATTAAATTCCTTGAAATCCAAAAGAGTGGGTTCATTGCTACTTAAAGTTTTGACCTCTCCAATCCCACTTTTATCAATTTTTGCATCAAGATCTAAAAACTCCGAATCATTGGGACGCCTTTTAACTAAAGTTGACTCATCTCCAGTCCCAACTTTATCAAGATTTATAATGGAAAACAAAGATTCAATAGGATTCACATCAATCATTTTAAGATCTTCATCATTATTTTCACGGAAACTAGAAGAACATGTTTTTACAAACCAATCTCGTTTAGCACGCATCTTAGCGGTTCTTTCTTTGCACTCATCAATGGAAATTCTCATAGCTGTGAGAGACTCGTTAATATCATGCTTGGGTGGAATAGATCTAAGTTTCAAAGAGTCAACATCAAGAGAAATTCTATCCATGTTCCTAGCCAAATCATCAATCTTAAGCAATTTTTCTTCAATCAAAGCATTGAAATTCTTTTGCGAACTCATAAATTCTTTAACACTAATCTCAAAATCAGAGGGCATCTTATTATAATTTCCATAAGAATTGTTGTAGGAATTACCATAATTATTAGAGGAATTACTAGGAAATGGCCTAGGATTAAAATTACCTCTATACGCGTTATTACCGAAATTGTTCCTACCAACAAAATTCACATCCATAGATTCATGATTATTTTCAATCAAAGTAGACAAAGACATATCATTAGGATCAATAGAAGCACTCTTGCTAGCAAATAATTTCATAAGCTCATCCATCTTTCCACTCAAAACATTAATCTCTTCAATCGCATGCACTTTTTTACTAGTGGAAGATCTTTCGGTATGCCATTGAGAATAATTAACCATAATATTATCTAGGAGTTTAGTAGCTTCTCCTAAAGTAATTTCCATAAAAGTACCTCCCGCGGTCGAATCCAAAAGATTTCTAGAAGCAAAATTCAATCCGGCATAAAAATTTTGTATAATCATCCACAAATTCAAACCATGAGTAGGGCAATTTCGTCTCATCAATTTCATCCTCTCCCAAGATTGTGCAACATGTTCATGATCAAGTTGCTTAAAATTCATAATATCGTTCCTAAGGGAGATGATCTTAGCGGGAGGAAAATACTTGGAAATAAAAGCATCTTTACACTTATTCCATGAATCAATACTATTTTTAGGCAAAGATGAAAACCAAGTTTTAGCACGATCTCTTAGTGAGAACGGAAATAGCTTCAATTTAACAATATCATTATCCACATCTTTTTTCTTTTGCATATCACATAACTCAACGAAACTATTAAGATGGGATGCAGCATCTTCACTAGGAAGGCCGGAAAATTGATTTTTCATAACAAGATTCAGCAAAGCAGCATTAATTTCATAAGATTCCGCACTAGTGGCGGAAGCAATTGGAGTACTAATAAAATCATTGTTATTGGTGTTGGAAAAATCACACAATTTGGTATTCTCTTGAGCCATCGTGACAAAGCAAGCAATCCAACACACGAGCAAACAAGGAGCAAATGAAGAAGACGAACAGAAGAGGGGCGAAGAAAAGGCAAATCTTTTTCGAAAATCATTTTAGAAGTGGGGGAGAGGAAAATGAGAGGCGAATGGCGAATAATGTAATGCAAGAGATGAGAGTTTATGATGGGTACTTGGTATGTCTTGACTTGGCGTAGATCTCCCTGGCAACGGCGCCAGAAATTGTTCCTGCTACTTCTTGAGCTTGCGTTGGTTTTTCCCTTGAAGAGGAAAGGGTGATGCAGCAAAGTAGAGATAAGTATTTCCCTCAGTTTGAGAACCAAGGTATCAATCCAGTAGGAGACAACGCACAAATCACCGAATACCTGCACAAACAATCAAACAACTTGCACCCAACGCGATAAAGGGGTTGTCAATCCCTTCACGGTTACTTGCAAAAGTGAGATCTGATAGAGATAGATAAACGATAAAGTAAATATTTTTGGTATTTTTGGTTTATAGATAGTAAAGTAAAAGATTGCAAAATAGTAGATCAGAAACTTGTATGATGGAAAATAGACCTGGGGGCCATAGGTTTCACTAGAGGCTTCTCTCAAGATAGCAAATAATACGGTGGGTGAACAAATTATTGCCGAGCAATTGATAGAAAAGCGCAAAGTTATGATGATATCTAAGGCAATGATCATGAATATAGGCATCACGCCCGTGTCAAGTAGACCGAAACGATTCTGCATCTACTACTATTACTCCACACATCGACCGCTATCCAGCATGCATCTAGAGTATTAAGTTCATAAAGAACGGAGTAACGCATTAAGTAAGATGACATGATGTAGAGGAATTAACTCAAGCAATATGATGAAAACCCCATCTTTTTATCCTCGATGGCAACAATACAATACGTGCCTTGCTGCCCCTACTGTCACTGGGAAAGGACACCGCAAGATTGAACCCAAAGCTAAGCACTTCTCCCATTGCAAGAAAAGCCAATCTAGTTGGCCAAACCAAACCGATAGTTCGAAGAGAATTACAAAGATATCAAATCATGCATAAAAGAATTCAGAGAAGATTCAAATAATATTCATAGATAAGCTGATCATAAATTCACAATTCATCGGATCTCGGCAAACACACCGCAAAAAAGTATTACATTGAATAGATCTCCAAGAACATCGAGGAGAACATGGTATTGAGAATCAAAGAGAGAGAAGAAGCCATCTAGCTACTAGCTATGGACCCGTAGGTCTGAGGTAAACTACTCACGCTTCATCGGAAGGGCAATAGATTTGATGTAGAAGCCCTCCGTGATCGAATCCCCCTCCGGCAGGGTGCCGGAAAAGGTCCCTAGATGGGATCTCACGGGTACAGAAGGTTGCGGCGGTGGAAAAGTGTTTTCATGGATGCCTCTGGTGGTTTGGGGATATTTGGGAATATGTAGGCGAAAGAATTAGGTCAGGAGAGTCACGGGGGGCCCACAAGGGTGGGGGGCGTGCCCTACCCCCCTGGGCGCACCCTCCGTCCTTGTGGCCGCCTCGTGGCTCCTCTGACTTCATCTCCAAGTCTCCTGGTTGTCTTCTGGTCCAAGAAAAATCATCGCGAAGGTTTCATTCCGTTTGGACTCCGTTTGGTATTCCTTTTCTGCGAAACTCAAAAACAAGGAAAAAACAGGAACTGGCACTGGGCTCTAGGTTAATAGGTTAGTCCCAAAAATAATATAAAATAGCATATTAATGCATATAAAACATCCAAAACAGATAATATAATAGCATGGAACAATCAAAAATTATAGATACGTTGGAGACGTATCAGCTATCAAACGTCACAACGTAACTAGATGATCATAAAGATGCTCTACAGGTATCTCCAAAGGTGTTTGTTGAGTTGGCATAGATCGAGATTAGGATTTGTCACTCTGAGTATCGGAGAGGTATCTCTGGGCCCTCTCGGTAATACATATCATAAGCTTGCAAGCAAATGACTAAGGAGTTAGTTACAAGGTGATGTATTACAAAACGAGTAAAGAGACTTGCCGGTAACGAGATTGAACTAGGTATAGAGATACCGACGATCGAATCTCGGGCAAGTAACATACCGATGGACAAAGGGAATTACGTATGTTGTCATAACAGTTCGACCGATAAAGATCTTCATCGAATATGTAGGAGCCAATATGGGCATCCAGGTTCCGCTATTGGTTATTGACCGGAGATGTGTCTCGGTCATGTCTACATAGTTCTCGAACCCATAGGGTCCGCACGCTTAACGTTCGTTAACGATATAGTGTTATATGAGTTATGTGATTTGGTGACCGAATGTTGTTCGGAGTCCCGGATGAGATCACGGACATGACGAGGAGTCTCGAAATGGTCGAGAGGTAAAGATTGATATATAGGACGATGGTATTTGGACACCGAAAGTGTTTCGGGACGTACCGAGAAGGAATCGGGTCACCGGAAGGGGTTCCGGGCACCCCCCGGCAAGTTATGGGCCTTATGGGCCAAAGGAGGGGACAGACCAGCCCACAAGGAGGCTGGTGCGCCTCCTCCCTTAATTGGCCAGCCCTAGGGAAGGAAACGGGGGAGGGCTAGCACCTCCTGCCTTTCCCTCTCATGGGAGAAAGGAAAAGGGGGGGCGCCACCCTCCCCTCCCTTTCCCCGCGCTCCAAATAAGGAAAGGGGGCGCGGCTTGGTAGGGACTCCAAGTAGGATTCCTCCTACTTGGGCGCCTCCTTTGGCTGCTCCTCCCTCCCTCCCACCTATATATATGTGGGAGGGGGGCGCCTAGCACAACCCAGGACAATTGCCTAGCCGTGTGCGGCGCCCCCTCCACCGTTTACACCCCCGGTCATATTTTCGTAGTGCTTAGACGAAGCCCTGCGGAGATCACTTCAACATCACCGTCACCATGTCGTCGTGCTGCTGGAACTCATCTACTACCTCGCCGTCTTGCTGGATCAAGAAGGCGGAGGACGTCACCAAGCTGAACGTGTGTGATACGTCTCCAACGTATCTATAATTTTTGATTGTTCCATGCTATTATATTATCTGTTTTGGATGTTTTATATGCATTAATATGCTATTTTATATTATTTTTGGGACTAACTTATTAACCTAGAGCCCAGTGCCAGTTTCTGTTTTTTCCTTGTTTTTAAGCCTCGCAGAAAAGGAATACCAAATGAAGTCCAAACGGAATAAAACTTCACGATGATTTTTCTTGGACCAGAAGACACCCAGGGGACTTGGAGTCCAAGTCAGAAGAGCCACGAGGCGGCGACAAGGGTGGAGGGCGCGCCCTAGGGGGGGCGCCCCCTACCTTGTGGGCCCCTCGGGACTCCCCTGACCTAGCTCTTCATCTTATATATTCACAAATATTCCCAAACCATCAAAGGCATCCACGAAAACACTTTTCCACCGCCGCAACCTTCTGTTCCCGTGAGATCCCATCTTGGGGCCTTTTCCGGCATCCTGCCGGGGGGGGAATCGATCACGGAGGGCTTCTACATCAACACCATTACCCTTCCGATGAAGCGTGAGTAGTTTACCTCAGACCTAGAATTACTTACCTCTACTGTGCTGCATCACCCTTTCCTCTTCGAGGGAAAAACCAACGCAAGCTCAAGAAGTAGCAGGAAGAATTTCTGGCGCCGTTGCCGGGGAGATCTACGCCAAGTCAAGACATACCAAGTACCCATCATAAACTCTCATCTATTGCATTACATTATTCGCCATTTTCCTCTCATTTTCCTCTCCCCCACTTCTAAAACGATTTTCGAAAAGATTTGCCTTTTTTATTCACCCTTCTTCCGTTCGTCTCTCTTGTTTGTTTTTTGTTTGCTCGTGTGTTAGATCTGTTTCTTGCCACCATGTCTGAATCTGGGGAGATTTTCGTTGAAAAGGATAGTAGTAATGATGGGGGGGTGCCTTGATAATTTTGCTAATATTGATCCTCATGAAGAACCTACTATCTTGCACACTAAAAAACTTCGCATAGGTAGCGGCAATATTATTGGAAAAGGGGTTATTCAAGATTTCTTTACTTGTGCTGGTGCGCTTCCCATGTTAGGTGGATCTATTCTCCATAAAACTAATAGTCTCGCGGATGCTATATCTTTGCTTATACTTGAACTTGAAAGACAATTTGTCCATATGCATCCGTGCATACAAAGGATTTTTCTAGAGTTCTCTAATATTGAGCATTCTTCTGTTAAACGCGCTGCTACTATATTTCCAGCCCATGAATTTAGATTTATTATGAAACAAGCTAGTGAAATTTTTGTGCATTATAAAGTAGATGGTGTTCGTCCTCCCATAGAGGGGATTCTTTTTAATCAAGAAGAAATAATGCGTTTGCGATCTCTTGATCATGTTGCTTATAATGAAAATTTAAGAAAAAAGGTTCCTACCGATGTTTTAGTCGATAAAATTTCTGAACTTAATGATAATTTTGCTATACAAAACAACGGATTGGGTTTCTCTCTTGGAAATAAGCTCATGACTTTTTGCCAAAAGAATTCTTACAATGATGAGTTAATCATACAATATAAGGGGCCGAAGGAGGAGCCAATACCTCCCGAGCTTGATCTTAGGGATCCTTACCCCGTTAAATTTAGCCCTTTTGATTACTTTTGCTTACCACAAAGAAAACTTGCAGCTGAACGAAGGGAGTACGAGATGAGCTTTTGAAATTTGCCTTATTATTACTATGACAATCCCTAGATCTATGTGTTTTTATGCCTAGCTAAGGGCGTTAAACAATAGCGCTTGTTGGGAGGCAACCCAATTTTATTTTTGTTCTTGTTTTTTTGGTTCTTTTTTTCAATATATTTTTCATCTAGCCACTGGTTAGATGTTTTTTGGTGTTTTAATTAGTGTTTGTGCCAAGTAAGACCTTTGGGATGGCTTACGGTGATAGTTGATTTGATCTTGCCGAAAAACAGAAACTTTTGCATCCAGTCACAGAATTTTAGTAATTCACTGGAGCATTGAAAAACCCTGAATTTTTTACACAGGATTGATATACTAATTGCCTCTGTTTTACTAATGTTTCAGATCTTCGCAGACTGTTCTGTTTTTGACAGATTCTGTTTTCTTTGTGTTGTTTGCTTATTTTGATGAATCTATGGGTAGTATCGGGGGGTATGAACCATGGAGAAGTTGGAATATAGTATATATTACACCAATATAAATAAATAATGAGTTCACAACAGTACCAAAAGTGGTGATTTTATTTTCATGTACTAACGGATCTCATGAGTTTTCTGTTGAGTTTTGTGTTGTGAAGTTTTCAAGTTTTGGGTAAAGATTCGATGGACTATGGAATAAGGAGTGGCAAGAGCCTAATCTTGGGGATGCCCAAGGCACCCCAAGGTAATATTCAAGGGAAACCAAGAGCCTAAGCTTGGGGATGCCCCGGAAGGCATCCCCTCTTTCGTCTTTGTCTATCGGTAAATTTACTTGAGGCTATATTTTTATTCACCACATGATATGTGTTTTGCTTGGAGCATTTTGTATGATATGAGTCTTTGCTTTTTAGTTTGCCACAATTATCCTTGCTGTACACACCTTTTGAGAGGGACACGCATGAATCGTGATTTATTAGAATACTCTATGTGCTTCACTTATATCTTTTGAGCTAGGCAATTTTGCTCTAGTGCTTCACTTATATCTTTTTAGAGCACGACGGTGGTTTTATTTTATAGAAATTGTTGAACTCTCATGCTTCACTTATATTATTTTGAGAGTCTTTCTAAACAGCATGGTAATTTGCTTTGGTTATAAATTTAGTTCTAATATGATAGGCATCCAAGAGGGATATAATAAAAACTTTCATATAAAGTGCATTGAATACTATGTGAAGTTTGATTCCTTATGATTGTTTTGAGATATAAAGATGGTGATATTAGAGTCATGCTAGTGTGTAATTGTGGATTGTAGAAATACTTGTGTTAAAGTTTGTGATTCCCGTAGCATGCACGTATGGTGAACCGTTATGTGATGAAGTCGGAGCATGATTTATTTATTGATTGTCTTCCTTATGAGTGGCGGTCGGGGACGAGCGATGGTCTTTTCCTACCAATCTATCCCCCTAGGAGCATGCGCGTAGTACTTCGTTTCGATAACTAATAGATTTCTGCAATAAGTATGTGAGTTCTTTATGACTAATGTTGAGTCCATAGATTATACGCACTCTCACCCTTCCACCTTTACTAGCCTCTCTAGTACCGCGCAACCTTCGCCGGTGCCATACACCTACCTTTTACCTTCCTAAAAACAGCCACCATACCTACCTATTATGGCATTTCCATAGCCATTCCGAGATATATTGCCATGCAACTTTCCACCGTTCCGTCTTATTATGACACATTCCATCATTGTCATATTGCTTTGCATGATCATGTAGTTGACATAGTATTTGTGGCAAAGCCACCGTTCATAATTTTTATACATGTCACACTTGAGTCATTGCACATCCCAGTACACCGCCGGAGGCATTCATATAGAGTCATATTTTTTTCTAAGTATCAAGTTGTAATTCTTGAGTTGTAAGTAAATAAAAGTGTGATGATCTTCATTATTAGAGCATTGTCCCATGTGAGGAAAAAAATAAAAGAGACCAACGAAGCCCACAAAAAAAATAAAAGAGGCCAAAGAAGCCCACCAAAATAAAAAAATGAGAGAAAAGAGAGAAGGGGCAATGTTACTATCCTTTTTTCACACTTGTGCTTCAAAGTAGCACCACGATCTTCATGATAGATAGTCTCCTATGTTGTCACTTTCATAGACTAGTGGGAATTTTTCATTATAGAACTTGGCTTGTATATTCCAATGATGGGCTTCCTCAAATTGCCCTAGGTCTTCATGAGCAAGCAAGTTGGATGCACACCCACTTAGTTTCTTTTTGAGCTTTCATAAACTTATAGCTCTAGGGCATCTGTTGCATGGCAATCCCTACTCACTCACATTGATATCTATTGATGGGCATCTCCATAACCCGTTGATACGCCTAGTTGATGTGAGACTATCTCCTTCTTTTTTGTCCTTTCCACAACCACCATATTCTATTCCACCTATAGTGCTATGTCCATGGCTCACGCTCATGTATTGCGTGAAAGTTGAAAAAGTTTGAGAACATCAAAAGTATGAAACAATTGCTTGGCTTGTTGATGCGGCTTGAACTACGTCGGTATTTCCCCAAAGAGGAAGGGATGATGCAGCACAGCTACGGTAGGTATTTCCCTCAGTGATGAGACCAAGGTTATCGAACCAGTAGGAGAACCACGCAACACCACGTAAATAGCTCCTGCACACAAAGAACAAATACTTGCAACCCGACGTAAGAGAGGGGTTGTCAATCCCTCACGGGTAAAAAGATAGGTAAAATTGTAGTAGATTGGATAAATAGATCTCGCGGGAACGCGAGATAAAATAAATAAATAAAAATTGCAGCAAGGTATTTTTGTATTTTTGGATTAATAAATCTGAAAATAAAAGCAAATAAAAATAGATCGCGAAGGCAAATATATTAAAGAAGAGACCCGGGGCCGTAGGTTTCACTAGTGGCTTCTCTCAAGAAAAATAGCATACGGTGGGAAAACAAATTACTGTTGGGCAATTGATAGAACTTCAAATAATCATGACGATATCCAGCCAATGATCATTACATAGGCATCATGTCCAAGATTAGTAGACCGACTCCTGCCTGCATCTACTACTATTACTCCACACATCGACCGCTATCCAGCATGCACCTAGTGTATTAAGTTCATGGAGAAACGGAGTAATGCAATAAGAACGATGACATGACATAGACGAGATCTATTTATGTAGAAATAGACCCCATCTTGTTATCCTTAATGGCACCGATACATACGTGTCGGTTCCCCTTCTGTCACTGGGATCAAGCACCGTAAGATCGAACCCATCACAAAGCACCTCTTCCCATGGCAAGAAAAATTGATCTAGTTGGCCTAACGAAACCAAAGATTCGAAGAAGAAATACGAGGCTATAAGTAATCATGCATATAAGAGATCAAAAGACTCAAATAACTTCCATGGATAAAAACATAGATCTGATCATAAACTCAAAGTTCATCGGATCCCAACAAACACACTGCAAAAAGAGTTACATCAAATAGATCTCCAAGAGACCATTGTATTGAAAATCAAGAGAGAGAGAGGAAGCCATCTAGCTACTACCTACGGACCCGTAGGTCTACAATGAACTACTCACGCATCATCGGAGAGGCACCAATGAGGATGATGAACCCCTCCGTGATGGTGTCTAGATTGGATCTGTGGTTTCTGGAACTTGCGGCGGCTGGAATTGATTTTCGTCGACTCTCCTTGGGTTTCTGGAATATTGGGGTATTTATAGAGCTAAGAGGCGGTGCGTTAGGTCACCGAGGTGGGCACAACCCATCAGGGTGCGCCTGGGCCTCCAGGCGCTCCCTGGTGTCTTGTGCTCACCTCGGGCCCCCTCTTCGGTACTTCTTTGGCCCACTGGATGTCTTCTGGTCCAAAAAAATCTCCAAAAATTTTCGTTGCGTTTGGACTCCGTTTGATATTGATTTTCTGCGATGTAAAAAACAAGCAAAAAACAGCAACTGGCACTGGGCACTATGTCAATAGGTTAGTCCCAAAAAATGATATAAAGTTGCTATAAAATGATTGTAAAACATCCAAGAATGATAATATAACATCATGGAACAATAAAAAATTATAGATACGTTGGAGACGTAACAGCATCCCCAAGCTTAATTCCTGCTTGTCCTCGAGTAGGTAAATGATAAAAACAGAATTTTTGATGTGGAATGCTGCCTAACATGTTCATCACAAATTCTTTTCTTTGTAGCATGGACATTTGGACTTTTATATGATTCAAAGCAATAGTCTAGTTTTGACATGAGGACTTTAATACTCAAGCATATCAACAAGCAACCATGTCTTTCAAAATATCAACGCTAAAGCAAGTTATCCCTAGCCCATTATGCTCAATCATTGATCCATTCATGAAACACACTCGCATATTAGCTACACCCAATGCTCAAGTACGATCATAGCGCCTCTTAGTTGGTGCTTTATAAGAGAAGATGGAGACTCAAGTAAAAATAAAAATTGCATAAAGTAAATAGAAAGACCCTTCACAGAGGGAAGTAGGGATTTGTAGAGGTGCCAGAGCTCAAAGCAAAAAAGATAGAGATAACACATTTTGAGTGGCATGCTTTTCCTGTCAACGAAAACGATCGAGTAGTTCCTAATACTTTCCATGCTAGATATATCATAGGCGGTTCCCAAACAGAAAATAAAGTTTATTCCTTTTTCCCCCATACTTTCACTTTCCATGGCTAGCCGTATCCACGGGTGCCCTCCATACCAACACTTTCCAAGGAATTTATTATTTGACAACATAAAGTAAATTCATTTTTCATTTCGGGACTGGGCATCCCTAATACCTTTGTCGTACTCTCATGCAATGACAAGTGAATAAACACTCATCTTGAGAATAACACATCTAGCATGAAAATATATCAGCCACCCCCTACCGTTTCATGAGCGGTATGAGCACACAAAAGAGAAAATTATTTTGAAAATTTAGAGATGGCACATACAAATTTTCTTAGAACGGCAAAAGAATACCGCATATAGGTAGGTATAGTGGACTCATATGGCAAAACTGGTTTAAGGATTTTGGATGCACAAGTAGTGATCATACTTAGTGCAAGTGAAGGCTAGCAAAAGATTGAGAAGCATCCAACCAAGAAACGAAAAATCTCATAAGCGAGCATTAAGCATAACTAACACCGAATAATGCACCACAAGTAGGATATAATTTCATTGCATAACTATTGACTTTCATGCTTGCATAGGGAATCGCAAACCTTAACACCAATATTCTTACTAAAGCATAATTACTCATCAACATGCACATATTATATCAACATATCACAAAACTATTACAAGGAATCAATTTTATTTTGTCCAATGATCTTCATGAAAGTTTTTATTATATCCTCCTTGGATATCTATCACTTTGGGACTAGTTTAATGTGTTGCTTTTGATAGCTCAAACAAATCTAAGTGAAGAACATGATCATAAAAATTTCCTTCTCTCAAAATAATTTAAGTGAAGCAAGAGAGAATTTCTTAAAAATACTAAAGGACACCGTGCTCAAAAAGATATAAGTGAAGCACTGGAGCAATTCCAAGGCTCTAAAAAATTTAAGTGAAGCATAGAGAGCAATTCTAACAAGTCATAGCATAATTTTGGCTCTCTTAAATAGGTGTGTCCAGCAAGGATTCACGACTAAAAATAAAAAGCAAAACAAGCAAAGACTCATATGATACAAGACGCTCCAAGCAAAACTCATGATATGTGACGAATAAAAATATAGCTCCAAGTAAAATACCGATGGTCGTTAGAAGAAAGAGGGGATGCCACTCGGGCATCCCCAAGCTTAGTTGTTTGCTTCTCTTTGGATAATGGCTTGGGGTGCCATGGGGCATCCCCAAGCTTAGGCTCTTCTTACTCCTTATTCCTTCATCCATCGTGATCTCACCCAAAACTTGAAAACTTCAATCACACAAAACTTAACAAAACCTTCGTGAGATCCGTTAGTATAAGAAAACTAATCTTTACTTTAAGTACTGTAGAAAACCCATTCAAATTTTGTTCTTGTATTATATCTACTGTATTCTAACTTTACCATGGCTCATACCCCCCGATAAAAACCATAGATTCATCAAAATAAGCACACAATGCAAAGAAAACAGAATCTGTCAAAAACAGAACAGTCTTTAAAGATACGAATTGTTATCATACTTGTGTAACTCCAAACATTCTGAAAAATTAGGAAGACAGAGGAAATTTGTATATAAATCTTGTGTAAAAACTTCAGAATTTTTCCTCGCCTCTGTGAAGTTTCAAAATTGTTTTACTGGACACAAAAGTTTCTGTTTTCTAACAAGATCAAATCAACTATCACCCAAATCATCCCAAAGGCTTTGCTTGGCACAAACACTAATTTAAACCACAAAAACACATCTAAACAGAGGAATAATTGGGTATTTTATTGAAAACAGCAAGAAAGCAAAAAAGCAAAAAGATACAAGTTGGGTTGCCTCCCAACAAGCGCTATCATTTTACGCCCCTAGCTAGGCATAATGCAAAGATCTAAGTGTTGTCATCTTTGGTCTTTGCCACTTTAGTAAGGGCCTTTTCAAATCTGGGAGGTTCTTTGCACTTCCCTAAATTTTGCGGAAAAGAAACCATCTTTAGATCTAAAATATCCAATCGTTTATTGCAAAGGGTAATCAAAGTGTTCAAACGATTGATACTACCATTGAGATGTTTGAGAGGTTCATTATATTTTTGCAATTCAACCATATGTTTGTGCAAATCACCAAGTTTGTCTAAAATTTGAACTCCATCTGGGGTGAAAGAAAAACCTTTCTTTTGTGGTGGAACCCCCAAAATTCCTTCTAAGATTTCATAGGCAGCATTGGCATCAAGCTCAATGAAATTCCCTTTTGCGGCGACATCTAAGAGTTGTCTATGATGCAAAGCCAATCCTATATAAAAATTACGAAGCAAAATTTTTGCGTCTCCCTTTAGGTTGCAAACACAATAGGATTCCATTAGCCTATACCAAGCATCTTTCAAATTTTCTCATTGTCTTTGTTTGAAGTATAAAACTTCAAAATCTGGTGACAAAGGAGGAGTGGTCACACCAGCCATTATGACTAGAAAGCAAGAACGCGAATAGATCCGGCAAGAAAACGGCGAACAAAAAAGAGGGCAAATAAAATGGCAAATTTTTGTGAAGTGGGGGAGAGGAAAACGAGAGGCAAATGGCGAATAATGTAAATTGCAAGGAGATGAGATTTGTGATTAGGAACCTGGTAGATGTTGATGATGTCTCCCCGGCAATGGCACCAGAAATTCCTTTTGATGCGGCTTGAACTACGTCGGTATTTCCCCAAAGAGGAAGGGATGATGCAGCACAACTACGGTAGGTATTTCCCTCAGTGATGAGACCAAGGTTATCGAACCAGTAGGAGAACCACGCAACACAACGTAAACAGCTCCTGCACACAAAGAACAAATACTTGCAACCCGACGTAAGAGAGGGGTTGTCAATCCCTCACGGGTAAAAAGATAGGTAAAATTGTAGTAGATTGGATAAATAGATCTCGCGGGAACGCGAGATAAAATAAATAAATAAAAATTGCAGCAAGGTATTTTTGTATTTTTGGATTAATAGATCTGAAAATAAAAGCAAATAAAAATAGATTGCGAAGGCAAATATATTAAAGAAGAGACCCGGGGGCCGTAGGTTTCACTAGTGGCTTCTCTCGAGAAAAATAGCGTACGGTGGGAAAACAATTTACTGTTGGGCAATTGATAGAACTTCAAATAATCATGACGATATCTAGGCAATGACCATTACATAGGCATCACGTCCAAGATTAGTAGACCGACTCCTGTCTGCATCTACTACTATTACTCCACACATCGACCGCTATCCAGCATGCATCTAGTGTATTAAGTTCATGGAGAAACGGAGTAATGTAATAAGAACGATGACATGATGTAGACGAGATCTATTTATGTAGAAATAGACCCCATCTTGTTATACTTAATGGCAACGATACATATGTGTCGGTTCCCCTTCTGTCACTGGGATCAAGCACCGTAAGATCGAACCCATCACAAAGCACCTCTTCCCATGGCAAGAAAAATCGATCTAGTTAGCCTAACTAAATCAAAGATTCGAAGAAGAAATATGAGGCTATAAGTAATCATGCATATAAGAGATCAAAAGACACAAATAACTTTCATGGGTAAAAACATAGATCTGATCATAAACTCAAAGTTCATCGGATCCCAACAAACACACCGCAAAAAGAGTTACATCAAATAGATCTCCAAGAGACCATTGTATTGAGAATCAAAAGAGGGAGAGGAAGCCATCTAGCTACTACCTACGGACCCGTAGGTCTACAATGAACTACTCACGCATCATCGGAGAGGCACCAATGAGGATGATGAACCCCTCCGTGATGGTGTCTAGATTGGATCTGTGGTTTCTGGAACTTGCGATAGCTGGAATTGATTTTCGTCGACTCTCCTAGGGTTTCTGGAATATTGGGGTATTTATAGAGCAAAGAGGCGGTGCGGGAGGTCACCGAGGTGGGCACAACCCATCAGGGCGCGCCTGGGCCTCCAGGCGCGCCCTGGTGTCTTGTGCTCACCTCGGGCCCCCTCTTCGGTACTTCTTTGGCCCACTGGATGTCTTCTGGTCCAAAAAAATCTCCAAAAAGTTTCGCTGCATTTGGACTACGTTTGATATTGATTTTCTGCGATGTAAAAAATAAGCAAAAAACAGCAACTGGCACTGGGCACTATGTCAATAGGTTAGTCCCAAAAAATGATATAAAGTTGCTATAAAATGATTGTAAAACATCCAAGAATGATAATATAACAGCATGGAACAATCAAAAATTATAGATACGTTGGAGACGTAACACTTGTCATCGGGGTTGTGCATGATTTGAATACTTTGTGTGATGAAGATGGAGTATAGCCAGACTATATGATTTTGTAGGGATAACTTTCTTTGGCCATGTTATTTTGAGAAGACATGATTGCTTTATTAGTATGCTTGAAGTATTATTGTTTTTATGTCAATATTAAACTTTTGTTTTGAATCTTATGGATCTGAACATTCATGCCACTAGAAAGAAAATTACATTGATAAGTATGTTTGGTAGCATTCCACATCAAAAATTCTGTTTTTATCATTTACCTACTCGAGGAGGAGCAGGAATTAAGCTTGGGGATGCTTGATACGTCTCCAACGTATCTATAATTTTTTATTGTTCCATGTTATTATATTATCTGTTTTGGATGTTTTATATGCTTTAATATGCTATTTTATATTATTTTTTAGACTAACTTATTAACCTAGAGCCCAGTGCCAGTTTCTGTTTTTTCCTTGTTTTTAAGCCTCGCAGAAAAGGAATACCAAACGGAGTCCAAACGGAATAAAACTTCACGATGATTTTTCTTCGACCAGAAGACACCCAGGGGACTTGGAGTCCAAGTCAGAAGAGCCACGAGGCGGCGACAAGGGTGGAGGGCGCGCCCTAGGGGGGGGCGCCTCCCTACCTTATGGGCCCCTCGAGACTCCCCTGACCTCGCTCTTCGTCCTATATATTCACAAATATTCCCAAACCATCAGAGGCATCCACGAAAACACTTTTCCACCGCCGCAACCTTCTGTTCCCGTGAGATCCCATCTTGGGGCCTTTTTTGGCATCCTGCCGGAGGGGGAATCGATCACGGAGGGCTTCTACATCAACACCATTGCCCTTTCGATGAAGCGTGAGTAGTTTACCTCAGACTACGGGTCCATAGCTAGTAGCTAGATGGCTTCTTCTCTCTCTTTGATTCTCAATACAACGTTCTCCTTGATGTTCTTGGAGATCTATCCGATGTAATCTTCTTTTGCGGTGTGTTTGTCGAGATCCGATGAATTGTGGATTTATGATCAGCTTATCTATGAATATTATTTGAATCTTCTCTGAATTCTTTTATGCATTATTTAATATCTTTGTATTTCTCTTCGAATTATCGGTTTGGTTTGGCCAACTAGATTGGTTTTTCTCGCAATGGGAGAGGTGCTTAGCTTTGGGTTCAATCTAGCGTGATTTCACCCAGTGACAAAGTAGGGGTAGCGAGACACGTATTGCATTGTTGCCATCGAGGATAAAAAGATGGGGTTTTCATCATATTGTTTGAGTTAATTCCTCTACATCATGTCATCTTACTTAAGGCGTTACTCAGTTCTTTATGAACTTAATACTCTAGATGCATGCTAGATAGCGGTCGATGTGTGGAGTAATAGTAGTAGATGCAGGCAGGAGTCGGTCTACTTGACACGGACGTGATGCCTATATGCATAATCATTGCCTTGGATATCGTCATAACTTTGCGCTTTTCTATCAATTGCTCGACAGTAATTTGTTCACCCACCATATTATTTGCCTTCATGAGAGAAGCCTCTAGTGAAACCTATGGCCCCCGTGTCTATTTTCCATCATATTACTTTTCGATCTACTATTTTGCAATCTTTTATTTTCAGATCTATATACCAAAAAACCCAAAAATATTTTATCTTTTGTTTATCTATCTCTATCAGATCTCACCTTTGCAAGTGACCGTGAAGGGATTGACAACCCCTTTATCGCGTTGGGTGCAAGTGTTTGATTGTTTGTGCAGGTGTTGGTGATTTGTGCGTTCTTCTCCTACTGGATTGATACCTTGGTTCTTAACTGAGGGAAATACTTACCTCTACTGTGCTGCATCACCCTTTCCTCTTCAAGGGAAAAACCAACACAAGCTCAAGAAGTAGCAGTGTGCAGAACGCGGAGGTGATGTACATTCAGTACTTGATCGGTTGAAGCGCGAAGAAGTTCGACTACATCAACCGCGTTATCAAACGCTTCCGCTTACGGTCTATGAGGGTACGTAGACATACTCTCCCCTTTGTTGCTATGCATCTCCATGGATAGATCATTGTGTGTGCGTAGAAAATTTTTTGTTTTCCATGCAACGATTCCCAACAGTGGCATCATGAGCCAGGTCTATGCGTAGATGATATGCACGAGTAGAACACAAAGAGTTGTGGGTGGTGATAGTCATACTGCTTACCACCAATGTCTTATTTTGATTCAGCGGTATTGTGGGATGAAGCGGCCCAGACCAACCTTACATGTCCACGCACATGAGACCGGTTCCACCGACAGACATGCAACTAGTTTTGCATAAAGGTGGCTGGCGGGTGTCTGTTTCTCCTACTTTAGTTGAATCGAATTTAACTGCGGCCGGTCCTTGAAGAAGGTTAAAACAGCAAACTTGATGAATCACCGTTGTGGTTTTTGCCGTAGGTAAGAACGGTTCTTGCTAGAATCCTGTAGCAGCCACGTAAAACTTGCAACAACAAAGTAGAGGACGTCTAACTTGTTTTTGCAGGGCATGTTGTGATGTGATATGGTCAAGACATGATGTGATATATGTTATTGTATGAGATGATCATGTTTTGTAAGTTATCGGCAACCGGCAGGAGCCTTATGGTTGTCTCTTTATTGTATGAAATGCAAATGCCATGTAATTGCTTTACTTTATCACTATGCGTTAGCGATAGTTGTAGAAGCAATAGTTGGTGAGATGACCACGACGCAACGATGGAGATCAAGGTGTCGAGCCGGTGATGCTGGAGATCATGACGATGCTTTGGAGATGGAGATCAAAAGCACAAGATGATGATGGCCATATCATGTCACATATTTTGATTGCATGTGATGTTTATCTTTTATACATCTTATTTTGCTTAGTACGGTGGTAGCATTATAAGATGATCCCTTCACTAAATTTCAAGGTAAAAGTGTTCTCCCTGAGTATGCACCGTTGCTACAGTTCGTCGTTTCAAGACACCACGTGATGATCGGGTGTGATAGACTCTACGTTCACATACAACGGGTGTAAGACAGTTTTGCACATGCAGAATACTTGGGTTAAACTTGACGAGCCTAGCATGTACAGACATGGTCTCGAAACACTGGAGACCGAAAGGTCGAACATGAGTCATATAGTAGATATGATCAACATGAAGATGTTCACCATTGAAGACTACTCCATCTCACGTGATGATCGGACTTGGTTTAGTTGATATGGATCATGTATCACTTAGACAACTTGAGGGATGTTGATTTAAGTGGGAGTTCATTAGTAATTTGATTAATTAAACTTAATTAATCATTAACTTAGTCTTGATAGTTTTTGCATATCTATGTTGTAGATCAATAGCTCGCGTATAGCTCCCCTGTTTTATTTTTTGATATGTTCCTAGAGAAAACTAAGTTGAAATATGATAGTAGCAATGATGCGGACTGGGTCTGTGATCTGAGGATTATCCTCATTGTTGCACAGAAGAATTATGTCCTTGATGCACTGCTAGGTGACAGACCTGTTGCAGGAGCAGATGCAGATGTTATGAACATTTGGCAAGCTCGATATGATGACTATTTAATAGTTTAGTGCACCATGCTTTACGGCTTAGAACCGGGACTTCAAAAATGTTTTGAACGCCACGGAGCATATGAGATGTTCCAAGAGCTGAAATTGGTATTTCAGACTCATGCCCGTGTCGAGAGGTATGAGACCTCTGACAAGTACTTTGCCTACAAGATGGAGGAGAATAGCTCAACCAGTGAGCATGTGCTCAGAATGTCTGGGTACTACAATCGCTTGAATCAAGTGGGAGTTAATCTTCCAGATAAGATATTGATTGACAAAGTTATCTAGTCACTATCACCAAGCTACTAGAACTTCGTGATGAACTATAATATGCAAGGGATGACGAAAATGATTCCCGAGCTCTTCGTGATGCTGAAATCGGTGAAGGTAGAAATCAAGAAAGAGCATCAAGTGTTGATGGTTAACAAGACCACTAGTTTCAAGAAAAAGGGCAAGGGAAAGAAAGGGAACTTCAAGAAGAATGGCAAGCAAGTTGCCACTCCCGTGAAGAAGCCCAAAGCTGGACCCAATCCTGAAACTGAGTACTTCTACTGTGAAGGAAATGGTCACTGGAAGTGGAACTGCCCCAAATACTTGGCGGATAAGAAGGATGGCAAAGTGAACAAAGGTATATTTGATATACATGTTATTGATGTGTATTTTACCGATGTTCATAGTAGCCCCTGGGTATTTGATACTGATACGTCTCCATCGTATCTACTTTTCCTAACGCTTTTCCTCTTGTTTTGGACTCTAATTTGCATGATTTGAATGAAACTAACCCGGACTGACGCTATTTTCAGCAGAACTACCATGGGGTTGTTTTTGTGCAGAAATAAAAGTTCTTGGATTGGGACGAAACTTTGCGAGGAATTTTTATACAATAAAAGAAAAATACTGGAGCCAAGAACCATCGGAGGGGGGCCCCTGGGTGAGCACAACCCACCAGGGCACGCCCCCCCCCCCCCCTCCAGGCACGCCTAGGTGGGTTGTCCCCACCTGGTGGCCCCGCAGACCCTGAAACCGACGCTATAAAATCACATTTTTCTAGAAAAAAATCAGAGAGGAAGAATTATCATGTTTCACGAGGCGGAGCTGCCGCCACCTCCTGTTCTTCATCGGGAGGGCAGATCTAGAGTCCGTTTGGGGCTCCGGAGAGGGGGATCTTCGATCTTCGTCATCACCAACCCTCCTCCATCACCAATTCCATGATGCTCTCCACCGGGAGTGAGTAATTCCTTCGTAGGCTCGCTGGTCGGTGAGGAGTTGGATGAGATTCATCATGTAATCGAGTTAGTTTTGTAAGGGCTTGATCCCTAGTATCCATTATGTTCTGAGATTGATGTTGCTATGACTTTGCTATGCTTAATGCTTGACACTTTGGGCCCGGGTGCCATGATTTCAGATCTGAACCATTTATGTTATCACCACTATATCTATGTTCTAGATCCGATCTTGCAAGTTATAGTCACCTACCACGTGTTATGATCCGGCAACCCCGGAGTGACAATAGTCGGGACACTTCCCGGTGATGACCGTAGTTTGAGGAGTTCATGTATTCACCGTGTGTTAATGCTTTGTTCCGGTTCTCTATTAAAAGGAGGCCTTAATATACCTTAGTTTCCAATAGGACGCTGCTGCCACGGGAGGGTAGGACAAAAGATGTCATGCAAGTTCTTTCCATAAGCACGTATGACTATTTACGGAATACATGCCTACATTATATTTATGAACTGGAGCTAGTGCCGTATCGCCCTAGGTTGTAACTGTCACATGATGAATATCATCCAACAAATCGCCGATCCAATGCCTACGATTTTCCTACATATTGATCTTGCTAAGTTACTACTGCTGCTGTTACTATTGTCACTGCTACAAAATTATTGCTATCACTGTTACCGTCACTATTGCTGTTGCTACTACTATCAAAACTATCATACTACTTTGCTACTGATCACTTTGCCGCAGATAACTAATCTCCAGGTGTGGTTGAATTGACAACTCAGCTGCTAATACTTGCAAATATTCTTTGGATCCCCTTGTGTCGAATCTATAAATTTGAGTTGAATACTCTACCCTCGAAAACTGTTGCGATCCCCTATACTTGTGGGTTATCAAGACCTTTTTCTAGCGCCGTTGCCGGGGAGCATAGCTATATTTGTTGAGTCACTTGGGATTATTATCAAATTATCACTATGAAGAATCTGAAGGACGCTAAGACTAAGATATTTCCCTCTAAGACGAGGGGAGGTAAGGAATTGCCATCCAGCTCCGCTTTAGATTCACCTTCTGTTGTAAGTAGACTTGCAACACCACCACATGCTATCAATTCTGATATGTCGCAAGTTATTGATGATGCTACTTCTGCTATGAATGCTACTCATGATGATGCTAGTACCTTGCTTGATGATAATGTGCCACTAGGTGAATTTCTTGATGAACAAATTGCTAGAGTAAGACAGCATGAGATTGTTGAAACTGATGAAGAGCTTGAAAATGGAAATCTTGAAACACCTATTAGACCTAGTTCTCCTAGATATGAATTGCCTAAAGTACCTGAAGGTTATGTTATGGATGAGGAGACAACTAGAGACATTCTTGCTTGTAAGGATAGAGATGATCTAAAGAAATTATTATGCAAACTAAGAGAAAAATCTTTGAATGCTAGAATGAAATGTGATCCTAAGTTTGCTACTTCACCTATCTTTATTGATGATAAGGATTATGAATTCTCTGTCGACCCAGAGTTAATTACTTTGGTTGAATCTGATCCTTTCCATGGTTATGAAACCGAAACTGTTGTGGCACATCTTACTAAGTTGAATGATATAGCCACCCTTTTTGCTCATGATGAGAAAATTCGCTATTATTATATTCTCAAGTTATTTCCGTTCTCATTAAAGGGTGATGCTAAGGCTTGGTACAATACTCTTGCTCCTGGTTGTGTGCGTAGTCCCCAGGATATGATTTATTATTTCTCTGAAAAATATTTTCCTGCTCATAAGAAACAAGCTACCTTACAGGAAATATTTAACTTTGCGCAAATTGAAGAAGAGAGTCTCCCACAAGCTTGGGGGAGGCTTCTCCAATTGCCTAATGCTTTGCCTGATCATCCTCTTAAGAAAAATGAAATACTCGATATCTTCTATAATGGACTAACCGATGCTTCTAGGGATTTCCTAGATAGTTGTGCTGGTTGTGTTTTCAGGGAATGAACTATTGGGCAAGCTGAGGAATTATTGAATAACATATTGAAAAATTATGATGATTGGACTCTTCCTGAACACCCGCCTAAACCCACTCCGAAGAAGAGGGGTATCTTATATCTCAGTCCTGAAGATATGCAAGAGGCAAAGAAATCTATGAGAGAAAAAGGTATTAAAGCTTAGGATGTCAAAAATCTACCTCCTATTGAAGAAATACATGGGCTTGGTACACCACCACTACCTAAGGTGGTAGAGGTAAATTCTCTAATGAAATTCAATGATAGTGACAATCCTCATAACATGCACCCTAGCCAATGCCTTTATGAGTTTGAAAATTACATTAGAAAGCAAGATCACTTCAATGCAAATGTTATGAAACAATTAAAATATAATTCTGATATGATTGCTCGCTTGAGTGACTTGTTATTTAGAATCTCAAATGATGTTAGAGGTGTAGGAAAGCATGCTTCTATGGTTCAAACTCAATTAGAACAAGTTGCTAAATCTCAAAGAGAGTTGCTTGATGAAATGAATAATAATATCAATGATCATGATGTTAGAGTAATGACTAGAGGAGGTAGAATGACTCAGGAACCACTTTATCCAGAGGGACACCCAAAAAGAATTGAACAAGACTCTCAAAGAGTTGACACTGATGTACCTAGTCCTTCTAAAAAGAAAAAGAAGAAGAAAAATGATAGGACTTTGCATGCCTCTAGTGAACCTGAAGTAGAAAAACCTCCTGATAATGACAATGAAGTTTCTATCTCTGATGCTAAAACTCAATCTGGTAGTGAACACTCACCATCTGATAATGAAAAAGATAATGATGAGGTTCATGAAGATACTCAAACAAATAATAAAGAACCAGACAATGATGTTGAGATAGAACCAGCAGTTGATCTTGATAACCCACAACCCAAGAATAAAAGATATGATAAAAGAGACTTTGTTGCTAGAAAACACGGTAAGGAAAGAGAACCTTGGGTCCAAAAACCTATGCCCTTTCCACCTAAGTCAACTAAGAAAAAAGATGATGAAGAATTTGAACGCTTTGCTGAAATGATTAGGCCAGTCTTTTTGCGTACTCGCTTGACTGATATCTTAAAAATGCCTCCTTATCCAAAGTACATGAAAGGCATCATCACCAATAAAAGAAAAATACCGGAAGCTGAAATCTCCACCATGCTTGCTAATTATACCTTTAAGGGTGGAGTACCTAAGAAACTTGGAGATCCGGGAATACCAACTATACCTTGCTCCATCAAAAGAAATTATGTGAAAACTGCTTTATGTGATTTAGGATCTGGTGTTAGTGTTATGCCTTTCTCTTTATATAAAAGACTTGATTTGAATAAACTCACACCTACTGAAATATCTTTGTAAATGGCTGACAAATCAACTGCCATACCTATCGATATTTGTGAGGATGTGCCCGTTGTTGTTGCTAATGTTACTATTTTGACTGACTTTGTTATACTTGAGATGCCCGAGGACGACAACATGTCGATTATCCTTGGTAGACCCTTCTTGAATACTGCAGGGGCTGTTATTGATTGCAATAAAAGCAAGGTCACTTTTCATATCAATGGTAATGAGCATACGGTGCACTTTCCAAAGAAACAATTCCAAGTGAATGGTATTAATGTTATTGAAAAATCTCCGACAATCACTATTGGAAGTTTTCAACTACCTCTACCTACTGTTAAAAAGAAATATGAAATGCTTGTTGTTGGGGACATTCATATCCCCATTGAGGTAACTTAGTGTTTTACGAAAGTTCTTCGGTTTCATGCTAATCGGAAGTGGTTGTTAATAAGACTTGATCAACCTTATTAATGAATCATTTTTTAGAGGTATGAAGTTGATGAATTCAGTGAGCACTGCCTTCTGTCCCTACCTTTTGTTTTCGGTTTTTATTAGTTAAATAAAATAAAATGCCATGCCTTGCCTGCTTTCTGAGTTTTCCGTGCAATAAAAAATGACCAAAAAATAAAAGTTCTCAGAATGCTATGAAAATTTAATACAATTTTTTTCTAAATATTTAAGAATTTTTAGTGCAAATAATATCAGAGGGAGGTGCTCTAGGTGGGCAAAACCCACCTGGGCGCGCC
This sequence comes from Thinopyrum elongatum, assembly GCA_011799875.1. NCBI lineage: Eukaryota > Viridiplantae > Streptophyta > Magnoliopsida > Poales > Poaceae > Thinopyrum > Thinopyrum elongatum. The sequence continues at coordinate 565,646,663 of CM022298.1, forward strand.
AGCACCCCCAAGCACGCCCTGGTGTGTTGTGGTCCCCACGTGGGCCCCCTCACTTATCTCTTCATCCCACATCACCACCTACCTCCAGAAAAAAATCACCATTACTCTTTCTCATGTTCTTGCTCCCGAACCCGTGGATTTCGATCTCTTTGCTCGAAGCTCCGTTTTCGAAACTGTTTCGGGGGATTGTTGCTTGGTATGTGACTCCTCCGTTGGTCCAATTAGTTTTTGCTTTAGTGGTTTGTGTTTTGAATAATTAGTTACTCTTGGTGCTGCGATAGATGAGCTTGCATGTTGAATTCTTAGAGTTCTAAGTAGTTTGAATGCTTGCTATGGTCTCTATGCATCCTTATGAGTAGTTGCTTTCAATCTTGTGAAGTTCTATTGAGAAAAAAATTGTGGACTAAAAATTTCAGAGTTTTGTTCTTAGGAAAAGGATGAGTATCTTTAGGAAGTTTGCTTCCAAGAAGAACTCCAAGGGAGTTATTGGGGAGTCATCTGACAGTGATCTCCATACCCGGAGAATGGCGGAGGTACGGCCGTGCGAATGGCCGCATAACCCGTTCATGGAAGGGGCTGGAATCCTTCAGGAGTTTGCACAATATGCTGCTAATGCCGACCTCACCGACTTCATCGCAGCTAAATGTGAACAGTATCATCTCCTCACAAATTCCTTTGTGCAAAGTTTTAATTTCTTAAGTAGGAATAATCCCCCTGAGGTGCAGTTTAACTTATATGCTGAACCCCATCAGATACCACTTACTGAATTTTGTGACATATGATTGCTTCCTTCTGACGGTGGTTTAATAGAGCCTAGGCCCATGGAGTTTGATGGTTTTTACCGTACTCTGATAGTGGGGGATGAAAGAGGGTTATCGGGTGTCACTGCCACTAGCTTACACTTTCCGGCTGTACATTATTTTGCTCTATTCATTACGAAGTGTTTGCTTGCTAGAAAGAAGGTAGGTGCACTCAGTGCTCCAGACTTTGTTGTTTTACGTCGTGCACTTTACGGCGACAACACCTATAGCTTGGAAGCTATTGTGGCACGTCGCCTCCACATTAACAAATCCAAGGGTAAGATACATGGTGGTATTTATGCTACTCGTTTAGCTAGTCACTTTAACATCCAGATGCGCCAGCATGATTATCCTCTACCCAAGGTTTATTTAGATCATCAGGCTATGGCACACCACCAGTTTATTGCTGGCGAGAACACTGATATTCTTGTTCCTTATAACCTGGTTTTCAGTGTGGACACTTGTGATATTATTCCATTGCATGCACCTGCTTTGTTTGATCCTATTGCCAGGGGCGAATACAGGATTATGCCTGAGGACATTGTCGCCTATCGGAACAACCTGGCTGCGGCACAGGAGGAGCCTCAGCAGTGGGACCCTCATGTACCCGCTCCCCAGCACTTCAACATAGGACCCCATGGTTTCTACGAGTGGTGATTACCAAGTTAGGCCAAAAGCCTAAGCTTGGGGGAGTACGTATTTCCACCGACATTACATTCAAGTTCACACATTTCATTCCAGTTGTCGGTGTTCACACTTTTTCATTGTATTATCCATGCCAAATTTATTTTCTCGCTTTCTTCATGTGTGTTTGAAAAAAATTGAGAAAATCCAAAAATATATTTCCTGCTTCTGTTCGGTTTATCTTCCTAGTTTAAATTGTTGTAGTACTAAAAAGAGAAAACCCAAAAAGATTTCCTTGTTCTTCTTTTTACTTATTGGGAGCTTTCCCGTGTAAATAGTCTTTCTCATTTTTGTTTGCTTGTTCAAGAAAAACCAAAAAAAACTCTAAAAATATTTCAGTGTGTTTCTCTGAATTTCTTTTTCTTTTTTATTGAGTCATGCCGAGGCGAAGACCACGATGAAAATGTTGAGTGGCTCTCTTATGCATTATTGTTGATCTAACAAAGAGCCCATATTACCTTGTCTTCTCCTTTTGAATAAAATGTTTGTAGATTCCAGCTTAGTTCACGACACTCTTGCATTATTATTATTTTCATATCGTTCGGTCGTGCAAGTGAAAGGCAATAATGACGATATTTGATGAACTGGCTGAGGCAGAGAGAAACGGGTATGAACTCGACTTGTTATGTTTTTGTAAATATGTTTAATCTAGTATCCATTATTTGGCCTATTATGATCAAACATGTTTGCAATGACAATTAGAGATTATAGTTTCTCATGCCATGCATAAGTAGCTAGGAGTGGATAATGATTTATCTTGGATGTCAACATTGCGTTAAAATAATTGTGATGTAGTATGATGATATGGTATCCTCCTCTGAATGTTTGAGTGGCTTGACTTGGCACATGTTCATGCATGTAGTTGAATCAAAACCAACATAGCCTCTATGATATTTATGTTCATGGTGTTCATATCCTACTCATGCTAGTATCCAATGTTACTTATGCATAATGCATGTTCATGACCATTGTTGCTCTCTAGCTGGCCGCTTCCCAACCTAATTGCTAGCCTTCGCCTGTACTAAGTGGGAATTCTGCTTGTGCATCAAAAACCTGAAACCCAAGTTATTCCAGATGAGTCCACCATACCTACCTATATGCGGTATTACCCTGTCGTCCTAAGTAAATTTGCATGTGCCACCTCTAAAAACTTCAAATAAATATCCTTTTTTGTGTGCTTGGATTGTTCACAGAGCGGCAGGAGGTAGTCAGTATCTTCCATGCTAGGCGGGTTATTCTCATGATGAGCGTTTATTCACTCGTCCTTGCACGAGAGGGGCGGTAATAGGGATTCCCAGTCCCGAACTTAAATTACAAATAATTAAACAAAACTCCCCCGGGACTGTTGTTGGTATGTGATACGTCCATTTTGCATCATGTTTTCCTACTATTATTTATGATGTTTTTATGCATAATAATGCTTTTTGGAGTAATTCTAATGCCTTTTCTCTCATAATATGCAAGGTACACACAAAGAGGGAGAATTCCGGTAGCTGGAAATCTGGACCTGAAAAAGCTATGTCAGGCTACCTATTCTGCACAACTCCAAATGAGCTGAAACTTTACGGGGATTTTTTATGGAATAAATGATAAATATTGCAGCCAATAAGTACCAGAGGGGGCCCACCAGGTGACAACCCACCTGGGCGCACCAGGGAGCCCAGGCGCGCCCTGGTGGGTTGTGCTCCCCTCGGCCCACCTCCGGTGCCCATCTTCTGGTATATAAGTCATTTTGACCTAGAAAAAATAAGGAGAGGACTTTCGGGACGGAGCGCCGCCGTCTCGAGGCGGAACTTGGGCAGGAGCACTTTTGCCCTCCGGCGGAGCGATTCCGCCGGGGGAACTTCCCTCCCGGAGAGGGAAATCATCATCATCATCATCACCAACAACTCTCCCATCTTGAGGAGGGTAATCTCCATCAACATCTTCAACAGCACCATCTCCTCTCAAACCCTAGTTCATCTCTTGTGCTCAATCTTTGTACCGGAACTATAGATTGGTGCTTGTGGGTGACTAGTAGTGTTGATTACATCTTGTAGTTGATTACTATATGGTTTATTTGGTGGAAGATTATATGTTCAGATCCAATATGCTATTTAATACCCCTCTGATCTTGAGCATGATTATCATTTGTGATTAGTTACTTTTGTTTTTGAGGTCACGAGAGAAATCATGTTGCAAGTAATCATGTGAACTTGATATGTGTTCGATATTTTGATAGTATGTGTGTTGTGATTCCCTTAGTGGTGTCATGTGAACGTCGACTACATGACACTTCACCATATTTGGGCCTAAGGGAATGCATTGTGGAGTAGTTATTAGATGATGGGTTGCGAGAGTGACAGAAGCTTAAACCCTAGTTTATGCGCTATTCCGTAATGGACCGATTGGATCCAAAAGTTTAATGATATGGTTAGAATTTATTCTTAATACTTTTCTCGTAGTTGCGGATGCTTGCGAGGGGGTTAATCATAAGTAGGAGGTTTGTTCAAGTAAGAACAACACCTAAGCACCGGTCCACCCACATACCAAATTATCAAAGTAGCGAACACGAATCAAACCAACATGATGAAAGTGACTAGATGAAATTCCCGTGTACCCTCAAGAACGCTTTGCTTATTATAAGAGACCGTTTTGGCCTGTCCTTTGCCTCAAAAGGATTAGGCTACCTTGCTGCACTTTTTTTACTACTATTGCTACTCGCTCGTTACAAATTATCTGGCTATCAAACTACTCTGCTACTTACAATTTTAGTACTTGCAGACATTACCTTGCTGAAACCGCTTGTCATTTCCTTCTGCTCCTCGTTGGGTTCGACACTCTTACTTATCGAAAAGGCTGCAATTGATCCCATATACTTGTGGGTCATCAAGGCTATTTTCTGGTGCCGTTGCCGGGGAGTGAAGCGCTTTTGGTAAGTGGAAATTGGTAAGGAAAAGTTATTACTACGTGCTGAAATTTATTGTCACTTGTTACTATGGAAAACAATCCTTTGAGGGGTTTGTTTGGGGTATCTTCACCTTGACCGGAACCACAATTAGTTACCCCTCGACCTACTGCACCTACTGAAAATATTGAATATGAAATTCCTTCGGGTATGATAGAACAACTGCTAGCTAATCCTTATGCAGGAGATGGAACCGAACATCCTGATATGCACTTGATATATGTGGAAGAAATTTGTGGATTGTTTAAGCTTGCAGGTTTACCCGGGGATGAAGTTAAGAAGAAGGTTTTCCCTTTATCTTTGAAGGGAAAGGCATTGGCATGGTATAGGCTATGTGATGATATTGGATCTTGGAATTGGAATCGATTGAAATTGGGGTTTCACCAAAAAAATTATCCTATGCATCTAGTTCATCGTGACCGGAATTACATATATAATTTTTGGCCTCGTGAAGGAGAAAGTATCGCTCTAGCTTGGGGGAGGCTTAAGTCAATGTTATATTCATGCCCCAATCATGAGCTCTCAAGAGAAATTATTATTCAGAATTTTTATGCTCGGCTTTCTCGTGATGATCAATCCATGCTTGATACTTCTTGTACTGGTTCCTTTATGAAGAAGACCATTGAATTCAGGTGGGATCTTTTGGAAAGAATTAAACGCAACTCTGAAGATTGGGAACTCGATGAAGGTAAAGAGTCAGGTATTAAGCTTAAGTATGATTGTGTTAAATCTTTTATGAATACCGATGCTTTTCAAAAGTTTAGCACTAAATATGGACTTGACTCTGAGATAGTAGCCTCCTTTTGTGAATCATTTGCTACTCATGTTGATCTCCCCAAGGAGAAGTGGTTTAAATATCACCCACCTATTAAAAAGGAAATTAAAGAACTAGTACCAGCTAAAGAGGAAACTATTATTTATAATGTTGATCCAGTTGTTCCTACTGCTTATATTGAGAAACCACCTTTCCCTGTTAGGATAAAGGAACATGCTAAAGTTTCAACTGTGGTCAACAAAAGTTATATTAGAACACCTAAACCTGATGAACAAATCAAAGTAGAACCTAGTGTTGCTATGGTTAAGGATCTCCTGGAAGAAAATATAGATGGGCATGTTATTTACTTCTGTAATGAAGCTACTAGAATTGTCAAACCTGATAAGTCGGCTATTCGTAGACCCATTGTTGGCATGCCAGTTGTCTCAGTCAAAATAGGAGATCACTGTTATCATGGTTTATGCGACATAGGTGCCAGCTTGAGTGCTATTCCCTTTACCTTATATCAAGAAATTATGAATGACATAGCACCCGCTGAGATAGAAGACATAGATGTTACTATTAAACTTGCTAATAGAGACACCATATCACCCATTGGGATTGTTAGAGATGTTGAAGTCTTGTGTGGGAAAATAAAATACCCTACTGATTTTCTTGTTCTTGGTTCCCCACAAGATGATTTTTGTCCCATTATCTTTGGTAGACCTTTCTTGAACACCGTTAATGCTAAAATAGATTGTAAGAAACAAACTGTCGGTGTCAGTTTTGGTGATGAGTCTCATGAGTTTAACTTTTCCAAGTTTAGTAGAAAACCTCATAAAAAAGAATTGCCTAGTAAGGATGAAATAATTGGTCTTGCTTCTATTGCTATGCCTCCTACTGATCCTTTAGAACAATATCTGCTAGACCATGAAAATGATTTACATATGCATGAAAGAAATGAAATAGATGAGATTTTCTTTGAACAACGTCCTCTACTTAAACACAATTTGCCTATTGAAACTCTAGGAGGTCCTCCTCCACCTAAAGGTGATCCTGTGTTTGAATTAAAACAATTGCCAGACACTTTGAAATATGCTTATCTTGATGAGAAAAAGATATATCCTGTTATTATTAGTGCTAACCTTTCAGAACATGAAGAAGAAAGACTATTGAAAATTCTAAGGAAGCACCGAGCTGCTATTGGATATACTCTTGATGATCTTAAGGGCATTAGTCCCACTCTATGTCAGCACAAAATTAATATGGAACTTGATGCTAAACCCGTTGTTGATCACCAACGTCGGCTAAATCCGAAGATGAAAGAAGTGGTAAGAACGGAAATATTAAAACTTCTGGAAGCAGGTATAATCTATCCTATAGCTGATAGTAGGTGGGTAAGTCCTGTTCATTGTGTCCCTAAGAAGGGAGGAATTACTGTTGTTCCTAATGATAAAAATGAACTCATCCCACAAAGAATTGTTACAGGCTATAGAATGGTAATCGATTTCAGGAAATTAAACAAAGCAACTAGAAAAGATCATTACCCTTTGCCTTTTATCGATCAAATGCTAGAAAGATTGTCAAAGCACACACATTTTTGTTTCCTTGATGGATATTCTGGTTTTTCACAAATACCTGTTTCTCAACTTGATCAAGAAAAGACCACTTTCACGTGTCCCTTTGGAACTTATGCTTATAGACGTATGCCTTTTGGTTTATGCAATGCACCTGCTACTTTTCAAAGATGTATGACTGCTATATTCTCTGACTTTTGTGAAAAGATTGTTGAGGTTTTCATGGATGACTTTACTGTTTATGGGAAGTCTTTTGATGATTGTTTAAGCAACCTTGATCGAATTTTGCAGATATGTGAGCAAAAAAATCTTGTCTTGAATTGGGAGAAGTGCCACTTTATGGTTAATGAAGGTATTGTTTTGGGCCATAAAATTTCCGAAAGAGGTATTGAGGTGGACAAAGCTAAGGTTGATGCAATTGAGAAAATGCCATGTCCTAGAGATATCAAAGGTATTCGTAGTTTCCTTGGTCATGCTGGTTTCTATAGGAGATTTATCAAAGACTTTTCTAAAATTTCTAGGCCTCTTACAAATCTTTTGCAAAAGGACATCCCTTTCATTTTTGATGATGATTGTTTAGAAGCCTTCGAAACACTCAAGAAAGCCTTAATTACTGCACCTATTATTCAACCACCTGATTGGAACTTGCCTTTTGAAATTATGTGTGATGCTAGTGATTATGATGTTGGTGCTATTCTAGGACAAAGAGTTGACAAGAAACTAAATGTTATCCATTATGCTAGTAAAACTCTAGACAGTGCCCAACGAAATTATGCTACTACTGAAAAAGAATTCTTAGCAGTTGTGTTTGCTTGTGATAAATTTAGATCCTACATTGTTGATTCTAAAGTGACTGTTCACACCGATCATGCTGCTATAAAATATCTTATGGAAAAGAAAGATGCTAAACCTAGACTCATTAGGTGGGTTCTCTTGCTACAAGAATTTGATTTGCATATTACTGATAGAAAAGGAGCAGAGGATCCCGTAGCTGATAACTTGTCTAGGCTTGAAAATGTCCTTGATGACCCACTACCTATTGATGATAGCTTTCCTGATGAGCAGTTAGCTGCAATAAATGTTTCTAATAACACTCCTTGGTATGCCGATTATGCTAATTATATTGTTGCTAAATATTTACCACCTAGCTTTACATCCAACAAAAGAAAAAAATCTTCTATGATTCAAGACATTACTTCTGGGATGACCCACATCTTTATAAAGAAGGAGTAGATGGTATTATTAGATGTTGTGTACCTGAGCATGAACAGGGACAAATCCTACGGAAATGTCACTTCGAAGCTTATGGAGGACATCATGCGGGAGACAGAAGTGCTCATAAGGTATTGCAATCTGGTTTTTATTGGCCTACTCTCTTCAAGGATGCTCGTAAGTTCGTCTTATCTTGTGATGAATGTCAAAGAATAGGTAATATCGGTAAGCGTCAAGAAATGCCTATGAATTATTCTCTTGCTGTTGAACCATTTGATGTTTGGGGATTTGATTTCATTCGACCTTTTCCTTCCTCTAATGGGTATACTCATATTTTGGTTGCTGTTGATTATATTACTAAGTGGGTAGAAGCTATTCCAACCAGTAGTGCTAATCACAACACCTCTATTAAAATGCTTAAGGAAGTTATTTTCCCAAGGTTTGGAGTCCCTAGATATTTAATGACTGATGGTGGTTCACACTTTATTCATGGTGCTTTCCGTAAACTGCTTGCCAAGTATGATGTTAACCATAGAATTGCATCACCCTATCATCCTCAGTCTAGTGGTCAAGTTGAACTTAGCAATAGAGAAATAAAATTAATTTTGCAAAAGACTGTCAATAGGTCCCGGAAGAATTGGTCTAAGAAATTAGATGATGCACTTTGGGCTTATAGAACAGCATATAAAAATCCTATGGGTATGTCTCCTTATAAAATGGTTTATGGAAAAGCTTGTCATTTGCCTCTTGAGTTAGAACATAAAACATATTGGGCAATTAAAGAACTCAACTATGATTTCAAACTTGCCGGTGAAAAGAGGTTATTTGATATTAGCTCATTAGATGAATGGAGAACCCAAGCTTATGAAAATGCCAAGTTATTTAAAGAAAAAGTTAAAAGATGACATGATAAAAGAATCCAAAAGCGTGAATTCAAAGTTGGAGAATATGTTCTTTTGTACAACTCTCGTTTCAGATTCTTTGCAGGAAAACTCCTCTCCAAATGGGAGGGACCCTATGTTATCGAGGAGGTTTATCGGTCTGGAGCTATCAAAATAAATAATGCCGAAGGTACTAACCCGAAGGTTGTTAATGGGCAACGAATAAAACATTATATCTCAGGTACGCCCATTAATGTTGAAAGTAATATTATCCAAACTATGACACCGGAAGAACACATAAAAGAGTCCTTCCGAAACACTCCAGAATCGTGAAAAAGAGGAGGTACATGATACGGTAAGTAAACAGACTCCGAAAAATCCGCAAAAATATTTTTTGTCAGTTTTGGAATATTTAGAAAATTAGGAAAATAAGAAGCAACCAGGAAGGCACACCTGGTGGGCACAAGACACCAGGGCGCGCCTGGCTTGCCAGGCGCGCCCAGGTGGGTTGTGCCCACCTTGGGTACCTTCCGGACTCCGTTTTTCTTCCGTTTGCTTGTGTCCCAAGATAAAAAAATCTTTATATACCCCCCGAACCTATTGACCACAGTATCACGGAGAAATCTTCTGTTTTCTTTTCTTGCTGTTTTCAGTCAGATCTGTTAATCCAGGCATCATGTCTTCCCCCTCTTCCACCAATGGAGAAGACGATGCAGGGTTGCTGCAGGAGGAGCTAGAAGGGGAGGAAGTTCAGGAGGTTGCCATGGAGGAAGATGAATGGAATCCTGTTGGAGTTCACTCTCCGGCTTCCGAGAGAGGCACACTAACTGGTATCTCTACTCGTTCTAATCCTCATCAAGCCATGAGATCATCAAACAATCAAGGAGAACTCCCTCCAAGGAGGCCTTTACACAGGTTACATCAAAACAATTTTCACAATTTGATTCATAACTATGGGTTCGAAAACACTCCTCGTGTGCATATACCGTCCAATTGGGACATATCTCGTCCAAGAGAAAGTGATGCAGGGACGAACTCTTGGGGTCCGGAAAATAAGCATATCATGGCTAAAGTAGAGAAGAACACTGAGTTGCTTCACCAAGCTCTTCAGGAGATTCACAGTCTAAGGGAGGCACTCGGAGATATATTGAACAAGATCACTACTACTTCATCAACACCACCTCCTTCTTCATCACCAAAAGAAAATTGAGTATCGGGTATGGGAACTCCCCTTGGCTTCTGCCAAGCTTGGGGGAGGTGCCCCGGTATCATATCACCCCCACTATATTTTGCCTTTACTTTTCTTAGTTCGATTTATGGTTATCTTCACTACAAGAAATATGTCAACTTGTGACCTTCTCTCAGTGACCCCAGCTGAATTGGTCGTAAATCCACGGCCATTTCGCTTGGAAGGGCTCAAACCCTGAAATTGCCTTACACCAAATGGTCATAAAGCAGACAAGAGTGGTCGACGACCTTATTTCTACCTGATTACGACCAATATAAATGGTCAAGAGGTTGTGAACGTGGATGCATTGGTACTTAAGGTGTCGCTCAAGGTGCGCTTGGGCCTCGGTGGAACGAGGCCACCTCCTTTTTTGAAAAAAAAAATATGTGTGCCATGTAGGTCTCGGCCCATCCAGGAAGAAATGTGGGATGCTCTCATATTACTCAAAAAAAAACATATATTCGTCCCAACGAAAATGGGAAAATAAGAAGTTTTCATTATTACCATTTGGTAAGGATGGTCAGTTATCTGAAAAAAAAAGTTTTCATTATTGTCTAAAAAACAGGTTTTTCATTGTATAACTCTAAAAAGGTTTTTCCTTATAGAAAAATCTCGAAACCAATTAAACAATATAAAATTATAAGAATAGGAAAATAATGAACTCCTTCGTGAATCTTGCTATATGGTTTAGCAATTAGAAAACTAAACGTGTAATTCAAAAAAATGTTAATGTTAATATGTATTTCAAAAAATGTAATCATGTGTTTAAAAAACTAAATGTGTATTTGAAAAGTTTCATGCACATAAAAAATGATAATCATAAATAATATTGGATATGTATAAAAAAAGTTTCATGTGTATGCAAAAATAGTCACGGTACGTATATATGGAAATTTTACAATATATATATATATATATGGAAAAGTAGATAACAAAACAAGATTTTCTAAAAATGTAATCATGTATTTAAATTTTTCTAACCAATATCAACAATGTTTTATATGTATACAAAAATATACAATGTGTAAAAACAAATATAGACATCAAAACGTATGTATGAAAAGATGTTTTTTTGTTGAGAATACATGAAAATATGTTAATCATGTATTGAAAAAAGTTAAACATATATAAACAATATGTACAATGTGTCTTAAAAAATGTAGACATGTGTTCAAAATATTAGACATCAAAATATTTATTAAAAATGTTAAGGATGGAACTAAAAACCGTTCAATATCTATAAAAAATGTTTCTAGTGTACCCAAATTTGTTCCTAAAATGTGGTCTAATATTCTTGAAAAATGGAGAAGTTTTTTTACAACAAATATTTATTAGGTTCTTCACAAAAAAACTCAATTTGGGAACTCGAAAAATGGGAAATGAATATGCGGAAATTTGTCTTTTTCACGAGAGGTGGATCAAAAACTTTTTACACCCAACTATTTGGTCAATTGTACATTAAATATGGCCTAGTATTTTAGAAATTTGATTTGGTCCAATTTTGCAACAAATATATGGTAGGTTCTTCACAAATAAACCTCATTTTTGGCACTAAAAAAATGGAAATTTGATTGCCGTATTACAAGTTTATTATTTTTCCTGGTAACTTGGCCACATATAATGACACAATGCGAAGGTTTTCCAATTTTTTGATTTTTTTTGAAATTTTCATGCCCGTTTCAAAATGCGGTCAAAACGGCGGGCATGACCGTTCCTAGCTAGTGGTTGAATCTTGAAAAAAAAATGATGTTTCTCTGATTAAATAGATATTTATGTACCTAGAAATAATTTTTGGAAAAAATAAAGAGCAAACTATAAGGCAGCTGCATTTCAAATTTGACTCGCTTCCTAATGAATCGGCGGAAATTTGTGTTTTTCACTAGAGGTGGATCAAAACTTTTAACACCCAACCATTTGGTCAATTGTGCATTAAATAGGGCCTAATATTTTATAAAATTGATTTGGTACAATTTTGCAACAAATATATGGTAGGTCATTCACAAAAAAACTCATTTTGGGCGCTCGAAAAATGGAAAATTGATTTTTCGTCGAAAGAAAATGAAAACTCTCTTAGGCAACATTGTTTATCATTCCAAGATGCACCCTTGTGCATAATATGAGATCATTTGAACAAACTATGTCATGAATGTGGCCATAAGATTGATCATTTGGCTTGAAAGCCATGAATCTTCACACACGATAGCTCATTTCCGAGAACACTTTTTTAAAATAATTACCGTATTACAAGTTTATTATTTTTCCTGGTAACTTGGTCACATATAATGACACAATGCGAATGTTTTACAATTTTTTGATTTTTTTTTGAATTTTTTATGCCCGTTTCAAAATGCGGTCAAAACGGCGGGAATGACCATTCCTAGCTAGTGGTTGAATCATGGATTTTTTTTGGTGTTTCTCTGATTAAATAGATACTTAATTACCTAGAAATTATTTTTGGAAAAAATAAAGAGCAAACTATGAGGCAGCTGCAGTTCAAATTTGACCCGCTTCCTACTGAATCGGCAGAAATTTGTCTTTTTCACGAGAGGTGGATAAAAACTTTTGACACCCAACCATTTGGTCAATTGTGCATTAAATATGTCCTAGTATTTTAGAAAATTGATTTGGTACAATTTTGCAACAAATATATGGTAGGTCCTTCACAAAAAAACTCATTTTGGGCACTCAAAAAATGGAAAATAAAATTTCCGTCCAAAGAAAATGAACACTTTCTTAGGCAACATTGTTTGTCATTCCAATATGCACCCTTGTGCACAATATTAAATCATTTGAACAAACTATGCCATGAATGTGGCCATAAGATTGAGCATTTGGGTTGAAAGCCATGAATCTTCACACATGATAGCTCATTTTTTAGAACACTTTTTAAAATAATTGCCGTATTACAATTTTATAATTTTTCCTGGTAACTTGGTCACATATAATGACACAATGCGAAGGTTTTCCAATTTTTTGATTTTTTTTTATTTTTTTATGCCCGTTTCAAAATGCGGTGAAAACGGCGGGAATGACCGTTCCTAGCTAGTTGTTGAACTTGGAAAACTTTTGGAGTTTCTCTGAAGAAATAGATACTTATGTACCTGGAAATTATTTTTGGAGAAAATAAAGAGCAAACTATGAGGCAGTTGTAGTTCAAATTTGACCCGGTTCCAACTGAATCGGCAGAAATTTGTCTTTTTCACGAGAGGTGGATCAAAACATTTTACCCCCAACCATTTGGTCAATTGTACATTAAATATGGCCTAATATTTTCTAAAAATGATGTGCTACAATTTTGCAACAAATATATGGTAGGTCCTTCACAAAAAAACCCATTTTGGGCACTCGAAAAATGGAAAATGATTTTTGTGTGCATTGCAAATAAAGACCACAAAATCATCATTGTTTGAAATCCTAAGATACACATATGTGCACAAAATTGGGTCATTTAAACATACAATATGAGGCTAATACGTTGAGTGTTTACCCGAAATAAGAGGGTAAAAAATATAAAAGAAACACAATTACATAAGCTGGATTCTGATTGGTGGAACCGCTTGTGACACGGATCGATGACATGGCAGACATCCTACCATCCATTGCTAGCAATCCCACGTCCATCCATCCATCCATGTGAAGAAAAGGAGAAAAAAACCACCGCACCAAACCCTACCTCTCTCTCTCACCTCTCCTCCCTTCCTTCCTTCTGCCCGCCACCTCCCTCTCTCTGTCCCCGGTCCAGATTGACGCCGCCACCCCTCGTCCCGGCCTCTCCCTCACCCCTCTCTTCCCGTCGCCGGTGGCGGCGCCCGAACCTCGCACTGCACCCGAACCTCGCTCCCGCTCCCAGCTCTTCTTCCTCCTCCGTCGCAGCTAGGGTTTCGTCTCCCCGATCCCCAATCCCCGAAGCTCGGATCCAACAGCAGCAGTAGCGATGGCGGCCGCGGGAGATCCTCTCCAAGGTTAAGCACGTCCAGGCCAAGCCTGCTGGCCGCCCTCGCGTGTGGCTGGCTCCGCGGCGACGACGGCGGCCTTGTCGTCCCCGGAGGCCGCGGCGTCCCTCAAGGCCGACCTGGCGCCCTTTGCGCCTGCGCCGCTCGTGTGGGACAAAGTGGTGCACGATGACTAGGGGCCCCTCGCCGCCGCCGCAACATTCCGACCGGATCGGACCAGGGTCCCTCCTCCTCCGCCCACGACGCGTCGTCGGAGATGGCGTCCCTGAAGCGGCTCCCGTACTCCTCCGCGGGCGGCGGCAGAGCGAGGCGCGGCTCCGGCGCGCTGCCGCCGGTGGTGGTCCTCGTCTTCCTCTTCGTCGTCGCGCCGTCGATCTTCTTCGTCGTGCGCAGCGGCAGCAACGTCCACGTCGCGTCCGGTTCGACCCGCCTCACTCCCTAGACCACTTTTGTTAGAGGAACCACTTCAGCCATGGATTTCATACGAGGCGCCACCGATTCTTAATTTGGGGTCCCGTTTCGTCTAGGTTGGTCCATCCGCGTCGGTGAGGGCGTACGGCGGCGCCGGCCAGAGCAAGGTGTCCAACAAATGGCCCAGCCCCTACGTGCTCGTCTGCGGGGTGCTTCTGGTGGTCTCGCTCTTCAAGCACTTCTGGAGGCCGCTCAAGTGGTTCACCGTGGTGGGGGCGGCCGCCGGCCTGCCGCCGATCATGCTCAGGAGCATCGCCGCGCTCCGGCGGCGCACCATGGACGTCAACATACTCATGCTCATCGCAGGTACGGCCAACACTTGCCACCTTCTGAACTATTCTGATGTTGATGTTCATTGTGGGCTGTACTGAAGTTTCCACACGCACGCAGCATGTGTTTCATGTGACTTAGGCTTTGCCTTTTTTCTGACTAGACTCATAGTGTGTGATCAATATATCAATATTATGCAGCCATGGTGTATATCCTTAAATCCATGAATCTTTTGGGTCACCCCACTAGCCTGGCTACTTGCAGAGGAAGCAAAGAATAATAAATCTCATCCATTTTCTAAAAATAAATAAACAAAAAATGCCGTGCTAGGTGCAGAGCATAAGGTGCCCTGCTTGGCTCGTGCCGAATCTAGTTAGGCAGAGGAATCCTTGCTAATTCTGGCAAGTTTTTTGCTTTTACATCCGAGTTAAAGAAAACTGGAATTGATCTTACAAGTGGCTCAAAACGTGAGACTGCCTGATTCCATTTTAAGGTTGTCACTAACCTGGTAGTTTTATTTGGTGATGTAGTTTGTAAGTTAAAATGATGACCAGGGTTCAGGCCATGTGTGATTTCTCTTGACATAGGTGCTCCTCCCATGCTATGTCTCTCTGTTGAATAGATAGGTTCAGTTTTCTTTTGTTCTATTTCTAGTTTCAGCATAAGCAGGTTCTAGTAAGTGTCTATGCATGTGGCTCATGAGTCGGAATATCTAATCTAATTAGGGACTGCAGACCTGCTGTGTCATGTGCAAACTTGCTTGCATTCAGTTCAGAAATTTCTGAATTCTTTGATGTTTGCTTTCACTCAATGATTGTGGTAGTCAAATTAGATGCCTCCTATGCTGCAATTCACTCGTCTCCCTGTCATGGTTTGTCTTGAATTTTGGTAGTGTGACAAACACATTAGTAAATTCTAGTTTTTGGGTGCTAATTCTAGTTACTTTATATGAAGCAAAAGTTATCTTGCAGCCATCTAATGTGCAATTCTAATAATATTTCATATCCTATTTTTTTAGTTGTATATGTCATTCATGCATTAATTCCTTTTCTTATGTACCAGCTCCCTAATCATGTTTTTTGTTTTTTGGGTTGCTATCTTAGGAGAGAACCTAGTGTCCTATATGGGGAAGCAAAGCAGCAGCTCACAACTCCGACCTGCAACTCCCGATGAAGGCACAACGACGCACCATGCTGCTCCTTTGGAAGGTCGGCTCCTGGATCGTAAATTTCTCTCAATTTGTGCTCTGCTTGATACCAGCTCTTTGTATTGTTGCTGCATTGATGCTGAACAATATGCTCTTAATCTGTTGTTATATTCTCACCAAATGCATGGGTTGGTACTTATCATTTGCCCTTTTACAAATATATCTCAGTTTTGCTGTTATGCGAATGTTATATGCACGGTTTCTTATTAGATCTCAACTTCAGCAACTATTTTTCATTGTTAGGAGAATGTTATATGCACGGCTTCACTTGATTTCCTAACTTTTTTGATTTATAACCTGCAGATGCTGGCCTTCATTCGTCAAAAGTTGGTGTACAAGAGCTCCAGGAGAAGAATCCCGAAGAAAAGCAGCACCCAACTATGTGTTTTAGCTCCCTGGAGCTGGCCATGTTAATATTAGGTGTATTTTATAGTTGAATACCTGATTTGTACTGCATGACTGTAAAGTACTTTGTTTGGCTGTCGTTTGAAATTGTATGTGTTATTGGCTCTGTTTGAATCAAGTTATTGGTTATTGCACAAATAGTGAACTGACGTGCGGCACCTAAACAACACCCTTGGGTCCCATTTCACTAGTGAGTCCTTTAAAATGAGAAACAAACAAAAGAAAAACCAACAAGTGGGCCTAATTGGATGATCTGACTAGTGGGACCTGGTCTAAAATGGAATGTAAAAAGGCCAAGGCCCAAACAAGAAATGGAAGCGAAAAGGCCAAAGGCCTAGAAAATAAAAGGCCGAATTGCTGGGCTAGGCCCATGTAGCTAGCAAAAATTAACAGAAAAAATAAATATTAAAAAGGATGAATTAATGGGCTCGGCCCATGTAAAACACCGAATTGGACCGGGCTGATTCTTATCCACGTCAGCTTGCCACGCTGGATCCTACGTGGCCTGGGGAGGCTGCCAGTGACCAAAAATTTGGTCGTAGAACCAACGACCTTTTACATATCACAAAGAAGGTCATTAATTTCAGTTTACGACGGCCAACTTTTGACCATCTGTTTTTGGTCACAAAAAGGTCACAAATGAAAAACAATGACCAGTCAGCGACCAATAGTGATGGTCGCAAGTTGACATATTTCTTGTAGTGTTTTTGCTTTAGATGAATAAAAGTTTAGTTCGATCCTTTCGTTTTGAGAGCTTTCTTAGTAATCCATCCTTGTAATCGTGTGCGAGATATATAATAAAGTTTAGTTTGAGTTTTTGCTTTCTTTACTTTCATGTTTCAATAAAGAGAAAGGAAATAAATGAAAAGGTCATATGCTAATCCTATGATAGGTGATAACATCACATAAGGAAAAGTATAAGTAGAAAATTTTATTAGAGATTGACAAACATAGCATTAGTCAATGATGCAACTCAGGAAAGAATTAATAAGGGAAGAGAAGATTCACATATAAATACACTATCATGGAAATCTTTTGTGATTGTGAGCCCCCATCAAAATATTATATGCCAAAATTGTGGATGTTGGACAAGGAAGACAACTTAATGATTTATGTTTGTTCATATTCATATAGATGTTATATTGTGATAGATCCTTCAACATGTGGTGCTTGCCCCCCATCTTTGCTAGCCAAAAATTCCGCACTAAGTAGAGATACTACTTGTGCATCCAAAAACCCTTAAACCCAAATCTTATTTTCGAGAGTCCACCATATCTACCTATGGATTGAGTAAGATCCTTCAAGTAAGTTGTCATCGATGCAATAAGGCAATAAAAATTGCTTCTAAAAGTGTGAGATCATTTAGTGTAAGAGAAAATTGAGCGTTGTACGAACTTGTGATGGTGAAGAATAAAAGCGACAGACTGCATAATAAAGGTTGCCATCACAGGGGCCAATATAACGTGACGTTCTTTTGCATTAAGGGGTTGAGCATACAAACAAATAAGCGCATGGCAACCTCTGCTTCCCTCTGCGAAGGGCCTATCTTTTACTTTTATGTATTTACTTTTATGCAAGAGTCAAAGTTCTTCTCTCTTTTCCTTTTATTTTTCTCCTTTGGCAAGCATCATATGGTGAGGAAAGATCTAGGCACATATGTCCAGTTGAATATGGGCAGCATGAGTTATTATTGTTGACATCACCCTTGAGGTGAATACGTTGGGAGGCGAAACTATAAGCCCCTATCTTTCTATGTGTCCGGTTGAAACGTTTTGCTCATGTGTATGCGGTGAGTGTTAGCTTGCATCCTGGCTGCTGAGCTGGTTTGCCGGGGCCTCGGGGGATGAAAAGGAAGTTTTGCTACAGGCGACATATGGGCTATGGCTCACGAGAAACGATGCGAGAGATGGCAAGAAAATTGCCCAGCCACATGAAATAGTAGGCACAGTTCAGACACATCTCACGGATTGGAAACTAGCACACTAGACGAGGGCGCTACAACCGGAGCCAAAGACCATCCAATGATGGGAGCCTCCCGAAGATGGATGGGTAAAGGTCAACTCCGACGGCGCGGTCTCGAGACATGGAGATAAGGGAGGAGCAGGAGCAGTTTCTTCCAAACACTGTTGACCCCGAGATGGCAGAAGTGCTAGCGTGCAGACGAGCAGTTCAAGTGGCGATTGAACTTCAGGTTCAGAGGACTCATGTCGAACTAGATTGTCAGGCAGTGGTCCAGATGCTTAACAATCCAGAAAGGAATTTGTCCGCTGTAGGACCATGGATGCAGAATATAAAGTTGATGCTCAATACACTGAAGGATGCAAATGTGTCGTGGGTTCGACGCTCTGGGAATGTAGCCGCTCATAAACTTGCTAGAGTAGGTGTAGGAGAGAACCGGTCGGACATTTGGGTGGGCTCACCACCAAACTTTATTTTGGATGTAATTGCAGACGAGATCCCTAGTTTCGGTTAAATAAAGCGGCATGATTTCCCTAAAAAAAAAAAAACCTCGAAGGACCTGGCTGGAGTAGACCTGGAGCCATGCGGATGGGCGACACGATCGACACGGCAGGCGAACGCACGACCGAAACAACCACCGCCGGTCCACTGCCGGACCCGACCCACGGCGCGTAACTCACTCACGTGCGATCCTTGCTCCCATATCGCTCCGCTCGCAGATCACAGTCGTGGGAACGGGCGTCGGATGTGCTGTCGCACCTTTCCTTCGTCAACAAGTTACTGCCGGGCCCGTTCCAGCGGCTACTCGCTGCTGCGGTCTCGTGCAACAATGTTGGATCTGCTCTTGTACTCTCCTTGATGTGTTGTGTTGGTCCGATTTTTCGCACTTTTTGTTAAAGCGAAGCTAGAGCAACTTCCGAGGGTCTTGTACTTGGACCAACCAAATACACCTGCCGGTACCATGTAGTACCTCCAATTATCGTCTGCATTTCCTTAATATATACTATACTCCAGATACATCGTCCGCATTATTTTTCTTTTGACATGGCATCAATTGGTGTTTTTTTAGCCTAACTGGTGTTTTCGTAATTGCGCATCAAATGGTGTTTATGATCAAGTGATTAGTCACTGGCTTGTTCCAATTGGCGCTCTCTTCAGTCGCCGCCAACATGGGCCCAGCTCTTAACCTCGCTTCCTTAACGGGCCTAATAAGCCCAAACCCGGAACTGAAAAGTAGTAAGCTGGACGTCTGGCTACTCCCCCCAGCCGCAACTCGTGAAGCGGCCGCGTCTCCTTTCTCCCATCCCCCTTCCTCTTCGTCAGTTCATCCATCCCATCCCGGATCTCGTCACGCATCGCCGCTGATCCCACCTCCCTCTCGCAGCCATTCCCCCGGCCGCCTCTCAGTTAGATCTACGCGCATCCCCGCCCACATTGCGCGCCGCCGTTTACTCCGATCTCCTCCCCACCACCACCACCACCACCAGTCTCCGCTTCGCTGTCCCACTATCGTTGACCGATTCCGCTCGCATTTTTATTCGGAAGGCTTTCCTCGGATGTGGTGTTGATGAAGTAAGCCCTCGCAATGGCCGAGGACGCCCACGAGATGCGCGATTCCTCGCCGCCGCCTCCGGAGCAGGGCCCGTTCGTTCCGCTCGCCGGCGAGGCGGGTGCCGAGGCGGCGCCGTCGAGTCCGGGGACGAGCGCGGCCACGCCAGCGTCGCCGCCGGCGCCTCGGGAGCAGGGTCCCGTGCAGCAGTTCGCCGCGGTTTCGCTCAGCGAGGAGGTGGGCGTCGAGGAGGTGGCGTCGAGTCAGGAGACGAGCACGGGCACGTCGGCGCCGCTCCCGACGCACCGACAGCAGGGCTCCGTGGCGGAGCAGTTCGCGGCGGTTCCGCTCACGGATGAAGTGGTTGTGGAGGAGGGGCTGTCGAGTCAGGAGATGAGCACGGGCACGCCGGAGCCTTCGCGGGTGCCTGAGGAGCAGGGCTCCGTGCAGCAGTTCGCCGCGGTTTCGCTCAGCGAGGAGGTGGGTGTTGAGAAGGGGACGTCAACTCCGAAGATGAGCACGGGCACTCCCACGATGCCGCCGGAGCCTTCGCCGGTGCCTCAGGAGCAGGGCTCCGTGCAGCAGTTCGCCGCGGCTTCGCTCAGCGAGGAGGTGGGTGTTGAGAAGGGGACGTCAACTCCGAAGATGAGCATGGGCACGCCCACGATGCTGCCGGATCCTTCGCCACCGCTGAGGAGTCGGCATCGGCCTCCGGGAGTGCCAGCTGACGCGCCCCAGGAGGTGGTGCGGGCCGTGGATGCGGCGGTCATGAGCAATTGTGGGGGCGGGGTGGACTGCCTCCTCGAGATGGTCTCTGAGGGGCAGGGCGAGTTACCGCACTCCGTCGTCGATGTTCTGCTCGGAACCATGGGCGGTGTGGATTGTCTCGATGAGGTTAGGGACACCACTGGCACTGGCACTTCCCCGAGCATCATGTCCAACTCGGGCGCCGCCATCACTGCAGCGGAGCTCCTGCCTTACCTCCCCTGCAGCGAGGAGCCTTCACCACGCACTCGTATGGCTGTGGGCCTGCACGCCGCGCTAAGGGCCTGCACCCGCAACCGTGCCATGTGCTCTTCGTCAGGCCTCCTAGCTGTACTCCTTGAGTCTGCAGAGAAGCTGTTCGTTGGAACAGGCCGGAGTAGTACTAGTAGCTGGGACGGGGCACCACTGCTTCAGTGCATTCAGCTCTTGGGTGGCCACTCGCTTAGCGTGAAGGACCTCCATTCCTGGCTTGGCTTGGTTAAGAAGGCGCTCGGAACAAGCTGGGCCACGCGACTGATGCTGGCACTTGAGAAAGCTATGTGTAGTGAGGAAGCAAGAGGTCCTGCTGCAACGTTTGAGTTTGATGGGGAGAGCTCTGGTCTGCTTGGTCCTGGTGATAGCAGGTGGCCCTTCTCAAGTGGCTATGGATTTGCTACTTGGATTTATATAGAATCATTCTCGGACACACTTAGCACAGCAACAGCCGCGGCTGCCATTGCTGCTGCTGCAGCGGCAACATCTGGAAAATCATCAGCAATGTCAGCAGCTGCAGCGGCCAGTGCCCTTGCAGGAGAAGGTACAACACACATGCCACGGCTTTTCAGCTTTCTCTCTTCGGATAACCAGGGTGTGGAGGCTTACTTCCATGGCCAATTCTTGGTGGTGGAGAGCGGGGGCGGGAAGGGTAAGAAGGCTTCTCTGCACTTCACTTATGCGTTCAAGCCTCGGCGCTGGTACTTTGTTGGGCTAGAGCACACAAACAAGCATGGTTTGCTTGGGAAGGGAGACAGTGAATTGAGGTTGTATGTGGATAGTAGTCTGCATGAGAGCCGTGCTTTTGATTTCCCGCGCATATCGAAACCACTGGCATTTTGTTGCATTGGGACGAATCCACCACCAACTATTGCAGGCCTGCAGAGGCGTCGACGGCAATGCCCATTGTTTGCCGAAATGGGCCCCATCTACATCTTCCGGGAGCCAATAGGGCCAGATAGAATGAGTCGGCTGGCACTCCGGGGAGGAGATACACTTCCCACTTTTGGAAATGGTGCAGGTTTTCCATGGAAGGCAATGAACAACCATATTAAGAACATGGCAGAAGAGAGCTTTGCACTGAACCATGAGATTGGGGGCTGCTTGCACCTTCTTTATCACCCTAGTCTTCTCAGTGGCCGTTTTTGTCCAGATGCTTCCCCTTCTGGTTCAGCAGGTTCTTTCTATTTCTTCTTTTTACATTAATGTTACTATGATCGTTTTCCTTTATAAGCAGTACATTCTATGTTTATGGAGAATTAAATTTTGATTTAATTTACCCAAGTGGAATAGCTATGCAGTCTTGCAGGTAGAGAAACACTTTGTAACTTAGAAACTGATGCCTGAATTTTTGCTAAATCTCAGTTACATTTTTAGGCCTTCGGATCAAGATCCAACTATTGTCATTTCGCTTCACCCCATTTACAACGTAAAGACTGAAATTGCAGTTAAGTTTGGTTAAAATTGCACATTTTCAACACTGCATTTTTTGGTTAAATGATGTGCAATTTTAGATGACTGAGATTTACAGAAGTTATAGTCAACTGAGAATCAGCTAAACCATTTTTTTTCTTGGGCAAAACATAGTACTATTACGTTTTTAAGCCATATAAAGAGGTGGCGTCAATCATCCGCACAAGGGATAGTTACTATTTTAACCCATCAATTTTGGATGGGTCTTTCTCTGGACCTTTTAAGAGGAAAAAAACTATAGGGGAGGCCCTTTTGAATGTCCGATCGTGGTCCATCAACTTTCTCATTCTGGCCCTATAATAAAATCCTTTTGAAAGTTTTGTACGATCACAAATTGTAGCCTAAAAATTGTAGGATCCAAAATAGGCTTTTCCCAGAAGACAACAGAAGATGCATCATACTGGAAAAAACGAGAGAGAAGATTAGAGAATTGCCATCAGCAAGGCATTCACTCTTACATAGAAATAAGTATTTTACTCACGAGTCAGTTCTTTAATCTATTTTTTTTTCTTCATATGATCCAAAAAAAGACTGGGTTCCACTATCAACTGATAACGGAACAAAAACAAGAGAAAAACATCCATGTGCAAACTTCAAAGCTATTCAAACAGGTTCAAAGAGGCCTAAACAACCGTGGCCACTGCCACATGCAGTAAAAGGGAGGCAAAAGTATAAAGTGACAAGCTACGAAAGGACACATCAACATCACATTATCTTGAGTCATCTAAATATTTGCTACCAGTAATTGACAAATCACTGAGTCAGGATCACATTGTCTTGAGTCATCTATACCATTTTCAGTGTGCAGAGCTATTTGATAATCCTTCTCCACTATATTGTATTTGTCATTGCTTTTATGTTATCTGTATCAGATTGTCAAGTTTTTGTTGTAGGAATGATGCTGGGACATTTGAATGTTGAATTTTTCAGTTACTTCTGAATGTACTGAGCAATGTTCTGTTATATATATATACATGTGTGATTTTATTGATATTTTCTTCTGTTAAATTGCAGGAACTCATCGAAGGCCTGCAGAGGTTCTTGGGTTGGTTCATGTTTCACCTCGTGTGCGGCCTGCGGAATCTTTGTGGGCCTTAGCTTATGGGGGTCCAATGGCTTTACTTCCATTAACTGTGAGCAGTGTGCAGATGGATACTCTTGAGCCTGCACTTGGTGAATTGTCGTTGTCACTTGCCACTGCTTCCCTTTCTGCTCCAATCTTCAGGATTATTTCCCTGGCTATTCAACATCCTGGCAATAATGAAGAATTATGCCGTACATGTGCACCTGAGCTTTTGTCACGCGTTTTACATTATCTGTTGCAAGCATCTTCAAAGCTGGGAAGTGGAGAAGAGGGAGTGACTAATGAGGAGCTAGTCGCTGCAATTGTATCTTTGTGCCAATCTCAAAGAAACAATCATGAGCTTAAAGTGCAGCTTTTCAGGACTTTGCTGTTGGACTTGAAGATGTGGAGTTCATGCAACTACGGTTTACAGAAGAAGCTTCTGTCCTCACTTGCAGACATGGTATTTACTGAGTCTATGTGCATGCGAGATGCAAATGCATTGCAAATGCTTCTTGATGGCTGCAGAAGGTGTTACTGGGCGATTCGGGAACCAGATTCAATCGATAACTTACCACTTACTGGAACAAAGAGATCCTTGGGTGAAGTGAATGCTCTGATTGATGAGCTTTTGGTTGTTATTGAACTTCTGCTAGGAGCAGTATCTTCCACGGCTGCTTCGGATGATGTTTGCTCTTTGATTGGATTTATTGTTGACTGCCCACAACCTAATCAGGTGAATGGCACCTACCATTGCAAGTACATTGACTATGTTCTTAAAGATTGCATGTGGTTGCACAATATTGTTCTTTTGTGATATGTTATATACTACCTCCTTCCCAATATGTAGGTCCTTTCAGCATTTTTCCCATCCAAATATTTTTAAGTTTGATCATCTATAAGAGAAAAAGTACTAGCATCCAAAACGTCAAGTTGATATTACTGAATCTATAATGAATTATAATTTCATGATGTATATTGATTTATTTTGGATAGGAGGACGTATTCTCTTATGAAAGTGTAACAAAGTATGTGTAAGATCGCCTAATGTGGCTAGCTTAATTGACAATCTAGTATGAAGCTGTTTCTTATGATCTTATGAAATGTACTCGTTGGCAGGTAGCAAGGTTGCTTCACCTCATCTATAGGCTGATTGTGCAGCCTAACATTTCTAGAGCCAACATGTTTGCTCAGTCATTTATATCTAGTGGTGGCGTGGAAGCACTTCTCGTTCTTCTACAGCGAGAAGCTAAAGCTGGCAATAACCATATTTTGGACAATAGTGCAAATTTAAGTGAATGTGATGTAGTGAGTAATGAGGGTTCTGATGCAAAAGCTACGACCGGTGAAGGATATTACCAGGATGATGAAAGTCAGTTAGCTGAACAGCATGAATCCATTGTTCATGAAGACACTGAACAGGAAGCTGCAAAAACAAATGGTGCTTCTTTTAAGATGTTGGGAGCAAAAATAGGAAGAAAGATTTCTAACTCTGAGAATCAGCTCGTAAAGAATTTGGGTGGCATCAACTTCTCAATTACTGCTGATAACGTCCGGAATAATGTATACAATGTTGACAATGGTGATGGAATCATTGTTGGAATCATTCGCATTCTGGGTGCTCTAGTTGCATCAGGACACCTAAAATTTGCCTCGAGTTCTTCAAATCCAAATTTACCCGATGGTCTTCTGACGACAGTTCATGACGAAGGAAATACTATGTCAGAAGATAGAGTATCACTGTTACTTTTTGCGTTACAGAAAGCATTCCAAGCAGCCCCAAGGAGGCTTATGACTGCAAATGTCTATATGGCTTTAATTTCTGCTGCGGTATGTTGATTACAATTTCAGTTGCCCTTATTTACGCAAATGCCCCCCCCGCGCCCCGCGGGACACACACCTACAGTCGAAAGTTTCTACCTTTGATGTTGTTGTCTTGAATGCAGATTAATGTTTCTTCAGCTGATGAAAATCTGAACCTATATGATTGTGGCCACCGTTTTGAACACATTCAACTTTTGCTAGTGCTGCTCCGCACGCTTCCGTATGCACCAAGGTCATTCCAAGCTCGTGCTATACAGGTGCGTTTTGTTATTGTGCATGGTTCCAGTTGTCGTGTCAAACCTACTTTGTCTGCTTTGTGCTAGTTTTGAACTGCCATTGATTTCCCTCATCTTAACAGAAACTAGTTGCCCATACAGGCAAGGGAAAACTTGCCCACTGAGGAGAGTCGATTGATTCTATCATGTGGGCAAGGCCGTTGCTAAGGCTAAAATTATATCATGTTGTGTCCACCAAATAGTTTGAAATAAATGCTGCATACTCTTACAACAATTTTACCTTTGTGTTAAATAGACCCTCATAATTCTGAATTCATCTTATGCTTTCAACTTTTCAAGACAAAATAACCAAACACCTAGCTTTGCTAACCTTTCTTTCCTGAGCTATTGCTTATGTGATCTAGTTTTTCCTCGCCTTGGAAAGCAAGGTGGCATGGGATCCAATCATGCCCTCAGGTTTTGGAGTTGTAACTTTGGTATTTTTCAGCTTCATTTACATTACACAAACCATTCTCAGTCAAACCACATGCATACTTAGCAGTGGTCAAGGTCATCAGTAAAAGTCAGCGGAGAACTCAAAAGAGCAATCTACAGATATCTGTGTTATTTGTGTAGTGTAGGTGCACATTGATGATGTCATGTCGCCAAATACTTGCACGTCTGCAACTCCGCATGCTTATATTTCATGATCTCCGTTAATTTTGTTTGCTCTATTCCATTGTTGCTTTTTTTTGTAACCTTGTTTGCCAGGTTACCTGCTTATTTTCTTAGGGTCTCAAAATTTCCTTCTGTATCATTTCAGGATATTCTGTTTTTGGCTTGCAGTCATCCTGAGAATAGAACCACAATGACCACAATTGCAGAATGGCCAGAATGGATTTTAGAGGTTTTGATTTATAATCGTGAGGTAAGTATCACAAGCTTTTGACATTATTTCATGTTCTAATTAAAATCATATAGAATGCACTAGTTTCATCGACTACATTTTGTACTGTGTTCTACCCATAGCTCTAATTCAGATGTTTACAATTATAGAAGGGTAGTAAAAAATATGTCGATGGTGTAAGCATTGGTGAGATTGAAGACCTTGTACATAATTTCCTGATTATCATGTTGGAGCATTCAATGCGACAAAAAGATGGGTGGAGGGTAAGATAACTTCTTTTCCAGATCAATTTACTCAGAAACGCTTTTGCTTTTGGGTCGTGCAACCTTCTTTCTGGGTTTCGTTGGGTTGATTGTATCACTACCGGCTCCGCCTTGTAACTTGAAAGATTTTGCTATTGCTGTGACAACATAGGATGTGGAGGCTACAATTCATTGCGCAGAGTGGCTTTCAATGATTGGAGGATCTAGCACTGGAGACCAACGGTTGAGGTACTCTCTCTCTCTCTCTCTCTCTCTCTCTCTCTGTGTGTGTCTCTGTTTGCATGTATATGTGTACATCTGTAAAGCTGAACTACAATCTCGGTACCTGTTCTTCTTAGGCGCGAACAGTCATTACCAATTTTCAGAAGGAGATTATTAGGTGACCTGCTTGATTTCTCTGCCAGGGAGCTTCAAGTTCAGGTAAATGCTCTTTTCTCGACAAGATTTTCTTGCATTCTTATGCATGTCCAAGCTGTTGTTTCTTACATTCTTTGCTGTTACTACTTGCTTTAGGGCTCATTCGGTTTGGAGGAAATCAAAACGTAGGAATTAGGAGTAGTATAGGAATTTGATAGGATGGCACTTGCCATCCTAAGGAATTGACTTGCCTCGTTCCTATGCGCAAAATGAACTTTGAGTGGATGTATAGTTTCCTCCAAAAACACAGGAAATGAATAGTAAATCCTACGAAATTCCTGTACGCATTTCCTACAAACCGAATGCATATATAGGAAATTTTCCTCTGGAATCTTTGTTCCTACGTTTTTCCTATAGAAATCCTCCAACCCGAATGAGGCCTTAGTTGATTTTTTTTTTGTCATGTGATGTAGTTTGTTTGGTCCTGGCCCATTTTAGGCCCTCTTTGTATCACCCAAAAGAATAGAAAAAACACAGTAAAGGCAGGAACAGAAAAAGTGCATTGATACTATGGATCGGAGGCAGTAGCATTTTCTTCTGGTTTAAAGGGTTTTTACAGGAAAAGATTCTAGGTATTGGATGCTGAAATGCAAAGAGGGCCTTAATTTTTTGAAAAATTATGGGAAAAGGCGAGTGTAAATCTAGACAGATTATGGGATACCCTTCAGATTGAATTAGTAGAACACCACAATTGATACCTTTGCATTTCCACAGCCCCATTTGAACACGCAAGCGACACTTTGCACCTAGATGTAGTACTACAACGCCAAGAACATTGCACTGTTATTTATGATGTTACTGGGACTGCATATATCCAACTCCATTTGTTTTTTCTTTTGAACTTGAACAATAACTACCATGCTACTAATGTTACCTTGGACTTGAACAATATCCAACTCCATTTTTTACTTTATACTTTTATCTCTATTCGTAATGTGCCTTCCTTTTGCTTCCCCTACAACAGACTGAAGTAATTGCAGCAGCTGCTGCTGGTGTTGCTGCCGAGGGCTTGTCTCCTGAAGAAGCAAAAGTGCAAGCAGAAAATGCTGCTCATCTCTCAGTAGCACTAGCAGAAAATGCAATAGTTATCCTCATGCTTGTAGAAGATCATCTGAGGACACAAGGCCAACATTTTTGTGTGTCCCGTGTACTCAATAGTGTTTTTTCTTCCGCCTCCATTGCTTCGTCTGCTCCCAGTCGGACAAATTCATTGAGCAGAGCTGGTAGTGAGCATATGGATACTGGACTCTCAAGGCGGTCATCTTTGTCCAGTGATGCTGGTGGCCTTCCACTAGATGTAAGAAGTGCAGACTGCAGACATTTATATTCAAGTCAGTTATTGGCATTATTCTGATCAAATGGATATTTATTTCTAAAGGGATTACAATTTGAGTACTTTTACATTTACCTTTATACGCAATATGGCCATCTTGAATAGATATGTTTCCTTCAAGATGATGTGTCATGTTGTTGGAAAATCATGATATTAACCTGGATTTAGACTTTTAGATTGATTTCATACTTTACCCATGTTCCTGGAATCCTAGCATATCATTTACTAGCCTTATATAGTACTCCCTCTGTAACTTAATATAAGACGTTTTTTGATACTGTCATAGACTCCAAAAACATCTTATAAAAAGTTAGAGTGGTAGTAGCTATTGAACTCCTCATGGATAGGATATGTAGCAAAAGTTTTTTTCTTCAACCTAGTCAGCTTGCCCACCTTGTCCTGCATTGGCATTTAATACCGGAGCAATTTATTGCATGGGGAATGCTAGGATATTTCACATTACAGGTATTGATCATGTTTGATCTACTGCAAATTGCATGTAGAACAGAGTGTAAGTTTTTTGTTTAACAGATTATAGATAGGAAGACACATTCCACTTTAATAGAGGTGTTCTACAAGAAAGTTTCTTGTAGTCTGTCTATTAGTATGCACAAGCACTCATGTGGCAGCATGAAATACCTGTGAAGTTGATAAGCACTACTGGAAATTAGGTTCCCTTTTTAAGATTTACCATCAATTTTGGTATTTTTTCTGGTTACCTAATGAACCTGCATGTAATCCAGTGTTCCTTTATGGCTTATGTATAATTTTAGATATTGCAGACAGATTGGCAGATAGTTTTTAAAATTTATTCATATGAATGCTGCATTTATTCTTGATTCTGTGTGACCAAAGCAGGTGCTTACTTCTATGGCTGATGCAAATGGACAAATTTCTGCTGCCGTGATGGAACGCCTTACAGCAGCAGCAGCAGCTGAGCCATATGAATCTGTCAAGCATGCCTTTGTGTCTTATGGGAGCTGCATTGCAGATCTTGCAGAAAGCTGGAAATACAGAAGCCGCTTATGGTGTGGTGTAGGCGTTCCATCCAAATCTGATTTATTTGGTGGTGGTGGAAGTGATTTAGAATCTTGGAGATCTGTTTTAGAGAAGGACTCAAATGGGAATTGGGTTGAGCTTCCACTTGTGAAGAAATCACTCGAAGTGCTGCAGGCACTCTTGTTAGATGATTCTGGACTTGGCGGTGGTCTTGGTATTGGAGGGGGGTCTGGCCCTGGTATGGGGGTTATGGCTGCACTTTATCAATTGCTAGATAGTGATCAGCCATTTCTTTGCATGCTCAGAATGACTCTTGTTTCGATGAGGGAGGATGACAATGGTGAAGGTGATGCTCTTTTGAAGAACACTAGTATAAAGGACGTCATATCAGAAGGAAGCCTGGTGCCATTTGATGGCAACAGTCACTCATCTACAAGGAAACCCCGGCCTGCACTTCTTTGGAGGTACATACTATGCACCATCAAGTATCAATTATCAAAATGGAATATGTACTTTTTCAACTGCAGGAAAAAAAGATTCACAAACTATACTTTCCCATTGAACTACCAGAATCCATTTCGAGAGGAAAAACGTTAACAAAACTCAAAGTTCACTTGATACCTTTTAACTGAAAACTTTAGGAGAAAATCCATTTAGCATAGCAGAGTCCTGTGCTAAGAATCTCTGATAGGAGCTGAACATTTGTATATAAAATGCGTTGGAATAGTCTTTCATGTTGAAAGAAATCTTCTTCATACTGTTTTGCCATTATGTAATAATATCCAGAACTTTGATGGAAGAACAGTTGCCTTAATATATTACATAGGTGGTCAGCCTGTCTATTCTGGGCTACTATTATGTTAATTTTGATTTTACTGAAACTCTTATAACTGTACAGTGTGCTTGGCCCAATCTTGAATATGCCTATTACCGAGTCGAAGAGGCAGAGGGTGTTGGTTGCTTCTTCTATTCTCTATTCAGAGGTGAGTTTGTTACTTTGCCTTGCATACAAGCATGCCACGCCCTAATAGTCAATTTCATTCCATGCTCTATTCTTTGCCTACGATTCTAATGCCAAAGAATAACTTGTCTGTGCGAATTTGTAAAGCTACTGTGATTTATTAATCATTGTGTGATAACTTAGTACATAAATGTTCATCACGTTACACTTTCTGTAACTTCTTATTTATTAGAGATAGTAATCTGGACAGTAAAAATATCATATATGTTCATGCTATCTTGCTCGTGATGCAGGTATGGCATGCTATTGGCAGGGACAGAAGCCCCCTAAGGAAACAGTACATTGAGCTGATTTTACCACCATTTATAGCCATCCTAAGAAGGTGGCGGCCACTTTTGGCTGGTGTTCATGAGCTAACTTCTTATGATGGACGGAATCCACTCATTGCTGATGATCGTGCTCTGGCAGCAGATGCACTACCCATCGAGGTACTAACTGGTTCTTTGTAAGCCAACCATAGTCCCGTCAGTGAAGTTACATAGTGTTAATGCTGAATTCTGCATCAGTGGCATATTGCACTAGCAAAATATGGTGATATGTGTTATGCTTGTTTTACTCGTATCCTCTCTTTAAACTGGGAAACAGCAAGTCCACGGAATATCTTGTTATTTTGCTTACCTTAGTCCATAAATGGAAGGTTGGATGGGTCCAATCACCCATAGACTCACCATAAGCTGATAATCTTAAAATAGTCTAACATGATTTATCTAGCTTCTCCTAATCTGGTAATATGATTCACACCTGTTGACACTCGCCCTACCGTCTGATCCATCTTATATTAGTCTCTCAGTGTAGCTATTGTCTGCTTGACTTTTTTCCCCTTACGTATTTGGCAATTGGTTAGCATTTTTGTTGTGGACACTTTGATATCTAACTAACCTGAGCTCATGTGACTAAATATTCAAATGTGCTTCGTGCCATTTATCATATGCTCATAATTTGTCACAAACTTTGATGAAAAAATGCTGTTGTGTCTTGGCTAGTTTAAAGCTAACTATCAGATGTCGCCAGGCTGCTCTTTCAATGATATCGCCTGGCTGGGCTGCTGCTTTTGCCTCACCCCCGGTTGCAATGGCATTAGCCATGATGGCTGCTGGTGCCTCCGGAACCGAAACAGTAACACCTCGAAGGAATACCTTGAGTAGGCATGACACTTCTTTGCCGGAGCGTAAAGCAGCAGCAAGATTACAGACCTTCTCAAGTTTCCAGAAGCCTGTTGAAACAATGCACAACAAGCCTGGGTCCATCCCAAAGGACAAAGCAGGAGCTAAAGCTGCGGCATTAGCTGCTACACGTGACCTCGAGCGGACTGCTAAGATTGGTTCAGGAAGGGGTCTTAGTGCTGTAGCAATGGCAACATCAGGACAGAGGAGAAGTGCAAGTGATATCGACCGTGCAAAGAGGTGGAATACATCTGAAGCTATGAGTGCTGCTTGGATGGAGTGCCTGCAATCAGCTGATTCTAAGCCTGTTTCAGGAAGAGAATTTTCAACCCTTTCATACAAATATGTTGCAATTCTTGTTTCTGGTTTTGCCTTTGCACGGAATTTACAGCGAGTTGAGGTAAATCCACTTGGAATATTTTCATTTCCGATGCTTAGAATTTACTCCCTCCGTTCCTAAATATAAGTCTTTGTAGAGATTTCACTATGGACCACATACGCTCCAAAGACTTATATTTAGGAACGGAGGGAGTACCATACATCCTATAAATTTTTGTTCATGATGCAGATGGAGAGGCAAACACAAGCTGATGTGCTGAATCGGCATCGTGCATCAACTGGAGTTCGAGCATGGCGGCATCTTCTTCACTGCCTGACAGAGATGGGAAGACTATATGGACCTTTTGAAGAACCCCTGTGTACTCCTGATCGGGTATGTACAATAGCTAGTTTATTTATTTTATCTCTGTTTTCGTGACCAGCTTCTTTATCAAGACACACACTTTGTTGACCGGTACATCTGGGAGTAGTTGAGTTCTTCTCATGTAAGATTCTTCACATCTGCATGAAAAGAAGCACTGTGTCAAAAGAGAGAAAAAAGCTCTAGGACAAATCCTGATATATCTTTTCACTCCTGCATTTTGCAGATTTTCTGGAAATTAGATTTTACTGAAAGTTCTTCAAGAATGAGAAGATTTATGAAAAGGAACTATAAGGGATCTGATCATTTGGGTGCAGCTGCTGATTATGATGATCGGAAGCTTCTTAATGCTGCTGTGCAATCAAATGAATGCAACCCCAAGGGTGCAGATTCTTCATTAACAGACACCATTCCATCAACTGCATCGGTAGTAATTGCTGAGGCCATGTCAGTGGATGACAGAAATGAGGACATTGAGCAGTTAGAATCCGACACTACTCACAGTAGTGCTGATCAACTTCAGTCCTCATCAGCAGATCAACAATCGATGAAAAGATCAGTAGATTCAAGAAGTTCTGGTATTTCTGCCGATCGCAATTTGGTTCGATCCACAGTTGTTGCACCTGGATATGTGCCAACTGAAGCTGATGAGAGAATTATAGTTGAACTTCCATCATTGATGGTGCGACCATTGAAAGTTGTGCGTGGAACCTTCCAAGTAAGCACTGAGAAAAGTTAATGCTTGCCAGTTACGAAGTTCTAGTGCCATGAACAGTCCTGAAAATGTGAAGCTGAGCTTTGATGGTGTTAGAGTTTAACTTATCTTGTAGGCATCTTTAATCTAATGTGTTCTTATCTAGAATTCTGAATTTCAAAATTTAGGGTCCGTTCTCTTAAGATTGGCTAGTTAACAATTTAGCTACAGTGTATCACATACGTTGCAGTTATTACCAATAAAGGTTGCACTAATTTAACACAATATTTTGCCATAGTGTTTTATTCTGTAGTTCAACGGTTTCTCAAAATTACTGTACCATTTCAGTTGAAGTAGTGCAATAATATGGCGAGTTTCTTCTTTCCTTGTGATGTAGCATTGAGTTCCGTAGCAGGCTACAAACTGTTGGCACTTCTGTATGGATGGATGAGAAAGCTTCATGCTACCTCATTATTAATAATGACTAAAATTGCTTCCTACTTCTGATTTATGTATTCTCTAGTGTAATCAACTATGATCTATCCCTTGTAATGATATATGTTGTGTTAATATTCCATTGTTTGAATCATGCACTCCTTGTGTGTTCTAGTAAATGTGTACATGAGAACAAATCTGTATTTTTTTTATGGTATCCAACTATACATACATGCAAACATATGCACAAAAATATGATGTCAATATGCGTAGGGGTGCACCCAATCTGCTTTGTGCTTAACCACATAACTTTTTCAGATGAAACTATGACTACGGAATCACAAGGATCTATATGATGGAATTATTCTCCTTTTTCTTCAGTTCCCACTTAAGCTGTTAGCTGGTATCATTCACTCCTGTAATTTTGTTCCCAGGTAACATCAAAGAGGATTAACTTTATAATTGACGAGCATGCAAGTGACAGTAATGTGGATGATCATGCATCCACTAGTGGCCAATGTTATCAGCAAGATAAAGATCGGAGCTGGTTGATCTCTTCTCTACATCAGATATATAGCAGGCGGTAAATTTTATATTCTGATCTGGTTCTAATGTTAGAAGTTGATTCTTACATACTCCTATGATGCATATATCCTGTTCTGTTGGAACAAAAGGTGTCTATGCTTTTTGGACTGAATAACTGTGCAGCATCATCTGTGAATCACCACACCATGTAGTTTAGAGTTTATTTTCCATTTACTCATTTGGTGATTTTGTTGACTTGTTGCAGGTACTTGTTACGACGAAGTGCTTTGGAATTATTTATGGTAGATAGGTCAAATTTCTTTTTTGATTTCGGGGTACGATCTTTATGATACTCTACTATAGTGGTTTAGGTCCATGCCTGACACAGATTAATAACTTCCTTCCACTTTGTGTCTGAATTTCTTATACTTTATCTAGGATATGGAAGCACGCAAAAATGCTTATCGGGCAATTATTCACACCAAACCACCTAATTTGAATGACATTTTTCTAGCTACCCAGGTTAGTGCAACGTTTTTTTCCTCCTAATCTCTAGTGTTGTCAATATGCAATGATGATCAGCAGTAATCTATAATATTTTGTTCAGAGAGCTGAGCAAATCCTTAAAAGAACTCAGTTGATGGAGCGCTGGGCTAACTGGGAGGTACGCAAACACTAAATATGTTTTATTTTTTTTTCATTTTTGTTGTTGTTTCAAGATCTAAGTATGTCCAATATCTTCAGATTAGCAATTTTGAATACTTGATGGAACTGAACACTCTTTCTGGGCGCAGTTATAACGACATAACTCAGGTCAGTTTGATGCACATAACGTTTGTCTAGCCTAAATGTCTAATAAAGTAACCTATCATTCAACTAATCTTATATGCTTGTGCAGTATCCTGTTTTCCCCTGGATAGTTGCTGATTACCAGTCCAAAGTTTTGAATCTGGATGATCCTTCTGCATACCGTGATCTTTCAAAGGTTGATCTCCTGCTATTATTGCTTCTATCTTTTCCCTAATTGTTTAAACTGCTAACCGTAGTGGATATTTGATGCAGCCAGTTGGAGCACTAAACCCAGAACGACTAAAGAAGTTCCAAGAACGGTACTCGACGTTTGAGGATCCAATCATCCCTAAGTTTCATTATGGTTCACATTACTCCAGTGCTGGCACGGTATAATCTTCTTTGTATAGCTGAACCAAATGTTTATCTATAATGTCAGCTAGGTACTATATCCTGCTGAAGGATTTCCAATCGTATTCTACTCTCTGGGTCTCTGTAGTTCTCAATAACTTTTAGCTCAATCAATTTGTAATGTGCAGACTAAAAGATGATATCGTAATTACCGTAGAAGAGCCTACATGTTATGCTTGCACATGGCTTTTCCTACATCGGTGAAAACTCTGCATGTGCATCGTATTAATATTAAGATGCGACTGTTGATAGGTTCACCCTTCTGAATAATTTTGGTTGGCTACCGGTCTGCTTTTGCTGATACTGTTCATTTGGTTAGGAGACATAACATCCAATATTTAATTACCGTTGGCCTACAATTCTATTCTGTACCCCAAGTTTTTTTTATGCAAAACCATTTGAATTTTTTGTACTGATAACTAATATTCATTGCAGGTCTTGTATTTCCTTTTCAGGATGGAGCCCTTTACCACACTATCTATACAATTGCAAGGTGGCAAATTTGACCATGCTGATCGCATGTTTTCTGACCTTTCTGGTACATGGGATAGTGTTCTGGAAGACATGAGTGACGTAAAAGAGCTAGTAAGTTGTTGGTGTCTCCAGTATGTTTTCCTGGACGTTGATTGGGTGGTACCAACATCCATTCAAGGTTTGCTCCAATTTTATTATATGGTGATATTTATGTAGGTCCCAGAGATGTTTTACCTCCCTGAGGTATTTACCAACATAAATTCTATTGACTTCGGGACAACTCAACTTGGAGGAAAGCTAGGTAAATGCATTTTCACCTGTGTAGAAGTACGTATCAGAATACATGATTGCAGAGTAATGTAATACTGAACAGCATTGCAGATTCTGTAGAGTTGCCTCCTTGGGCCGAGAACCCTGTTGATTTTGTCCACAAACACCGGAAGGCTCTTGAGAGTGAGCATGTCTCAACTCATTTGCATCACTGGATTGATCTAATATTCGGGTACACTATTCTATTCTATTTTACTACTTTTGCAACCTATTTCTTCATGGAATGTTGTGTGCTTGAGCGCACACTCAAATATACCCACCATAATTTGGTGGATACTGTTAACTATAATATATGCATTATTGTAAGTAGGATGACCTTGCTTATATGGCCAATCTAGTAGGTTTAATCCATGTGACCCATAACTCTTCTGTATCTTTCTTTCTAATGTACTAAGATGCAAAGCTTCCATATGATGATTGTACCTATGATGCTTTGAACTTTCTTTCAAGCATTACCTTTTTGTCACCATTAGTATGTTATCTCTTTTCCCATCAGTATAACCTAACCTCATAAACTCAAGCCCCTTTTTGGATCGAAATCGAGCACTTTTGATGCTTAAAAAAAACATAAAATCCTTTGGATGGAGCATCCTATTTTTAGTTTGGAAAAAGATTTATGTAATGTAGCAAGATGAAGGATCTGGATTTTCAGTATTGGCAAATTCAACCTTTGTGTTTTTGTGCTTATATTTTGTGTCTGACATCCATGAATAAGGTAGGACACCTGGTTACTTGCTTTATGAATATCCTACTTATGTTTTGCCTGCACAATGTCTATGCACCGCCGTTTTATCATGGAGACTTCCTTTTGCAGATATAAACAGAGGGGTAAAGATGCGGTAATGGCCAACAATGTGTTCTTCTACATCACATATGAGGGAACTGTTGATATTGACAAAATTGCAGATCCAGTAAGTATTATTTATTTGATTTGGTGTTACATGGTTTTGAACCAGTTTCATTTGGCTGCTGATATTTTACTGAAAATGCTTAAGGTGCAACGGCGAGCCATGCAAGATCAAATAGCCTACTTTGGACAAACACCGTCTCAATTGCTGACTGTCCCTCACATGAAGAGAAAGTCATTGAGAGATGTCTTACAACTGCAGGTACTTTATATTAGCCGATGCGTGAGTTCAAGTATTTTTTTTAATTAACCACAATTAGTTATATTGGGTTTGTGTAGCTAATTGAGTTTTGCCTTTTCCCATGCTAGAAATGGAAATGCATTGCCATGCGAAGAAGTGATATAAAAAAATACTCCCTCTGATCCATAATAAGTGTCGTGGAACTAAAACCACGACACTCATTATGGATCCGAGGGAGTAATAATCTAGCTATAGTTCTCATTACAGAATTTTAGGGTATGGTTGTTCTTTGAATTTAGTGTATCTCCATTTTGTTTATCATGCTTCTTGATAGACGAGCACTACATCCCTGCAAAATAAATACGTAATAAAATCGACAACCACTCTTAACAGCTCTTACTGGCTTTTTTGTTTTTGCATGACCTGACCCTCATGATTTACTATGCAGACCATATTCCGGAATCCAAGTGAACTTAAATCTTATGTACTGCCTAATCCAGAACGCTGCAATGTCCCTGCAAGTACCATGCTTGTATCAAATGATTCTATTGTAGTTGTAGATATAAATGTGCCCGCGGCGCATGTGGCACTTCACCAGTGGCAACCAAATACTCCAGATGGCCAAGGGACACCTTTCCTTTTTCATCATGGTAGAAATGCTGCAAGTTCAACAAGTGGTGCATTCATGCGTATGTTCAAAGGATCCACTAGTTCTGGAGAAGATTACGAGTTCCCAAGAGCTATAGCGTTTGCTGCTTCTGCAATCCGTAGTTCAGCTATTGTTGCTGTCACATGTGACAAAGACATCATCACTGGTGATTATTTTTCTCACTGTTTGTCCTTTGGATTTATTATCTGCATACTAACACTACCTTTTGAAGAAACCTCAAATTTAGAATCACCCACAGAAGATACAAAAGAAAAGGCCTTCAGGATTGACACTGGCTTTATTTGTTTTCACACCTTAAAATTGACTTACTTTGTATCTTCTGTAGAGTTGGTTTGAAGCTGAATCTTTAGTGTAAATGTAGAATACTGCTTCCTCTATCTAAACAATTTTTAAGATTTTTTGGTAGATTTTTAGACCAAAGTGCACACCCCTAATAATGCCATTCTAGAATTTTGTTTCTTATTATCAATTCTGCTATGATACTTTTAAGCCGCTTCTATTATTTGGTCTTTCGATGCTGCTGCTAATGCCATCTCTAATACCATTTTGTCTTAACAATAGGTGGGCATGCGGACTGTTCGGTGAAGTTGATCTCCCCAGACGGAGCAAGGACAATCGAAAGTGCTTCTGGGCATCTTGCTCCAGTAACCTGCCTTGCACTTTCCGCTGATAGCAACTACCTTGTGACAGGGTCTCGAGATACTACAGTTATACTCTGGAGGATTCATCAGGCAGGCTTTATACATAAGAAAAATCCTCCTGAACCTCCACCTGCAACACCAAGGACACCACGCAGCCCTCTTCCTACTAGTCCTAGTAGCATGAGCAACCTTTTAGAAACCAGGAAGTGTCGAATCGAAGGTCCTATGCATGTGTTAAGAGGACACCTTGGAGAAGTAATTTGCTGTGCAGTTGGTCCAGACTTGGGACTTGTTGTATCCTCGTCAAACATGTCTGGTGTGGTGCTACATTCTTTGCGGACAGGTCGGCTGATAAGGAAGATTCATGTAGCGGAGGCGCATGCTGTATCCTTGTCTTCTCAGGGAATCATTTTGGTTTGGAGTGAATCAAAGAAAAGATTATCTAGCTTCACAGTCAATGGAGTCCCTATTGCTACCTCAGTTCTATCACCTTTTTCTGGGGGAGTTAGTTGCATTGAGATTTCTATGGATGGTCATTTTGCCCTGATTGGAACTTGTTCGTCCAGCAATTACAAGTGCGAGGACAATACTGAGGTAGCAGATCATGAGCCCAACAAATCAAGTCGCAAGGTTGATATATCTGAGCAAACTGAAATCAGGCAATCTGTTAACGTGCCTTCGATCTGCTTTGTTGATCTGCATAAACTTAAGGTTAATAAACAAACAAATCTAAAACAAGTTTCTGATTTACGTTGTTTGTCATTTGATGGAAGTCTTACCAGAAACGTTTTCCTGCTAGGTGTTTCATACACTGGAGCTTGGAAAGGGCCAGGACATCACAGCAATTGCATTAAACAAAGAGAACACTAATCTTCTAGTTTCTACTGCCGATAAGGGTCTAATGGTTTTCACTGATCCTGCTGTGAGTATACTACATATGTCATTATAAATTTTGCATCAGCAATCCAATTTTACCACCTTATATGCGAGCACTTAACCTAATTAGAATGTTGCTAGTTGCATGGAAGTTTGACTTGTGCAACTTTGAACCTTCTTTCTGATTGAATTGGTAATGTTGCAGTTGAGCCTGAAGGTAGTGGATCAGATGCTACGCCTTGGCTGGGAAGGTGACGGACTTCTTCAGTCATGAGAAAGCCATCGATGTTACAAGTCATTACTTGCTTATAGATTGGTGACGCCCATTCGTTAGCATAGGTAGGAGCAGGGTACTGAAGCAAAGGGGTGGAATATGCCATATGTACAAAACGAAAAAGCAATAGGCGTTGCGGGTTAGGCTGGGTCGTATACTGTATCCAACTGGTCGTATGGTCAGAGATAAAGAGGGAACGCGTAGACTTGCTGAGCAACAGCATGATCCTTTTGCTGCATCGGTGTTGCCTTGTAAATTCTCGGTCATTTTGTAGAGTGCATGAGTAGTTATTTAGCATATACAATTCTGTCATTACGAATCTCTGCTTGTAGGGTGATCATCTTTTTGTCTATGATTTTTAAGAAAGCATCTAAAGGATGTGGCACCAACTTCTTTTTTCCATCAGTGATCTGCAGGTGGACTGGTGGAGTCCCTTACTCATGGTTATCTTGCCTTTTGTTGTTACAATTTTCTTTGACCGCGTTCTATTATTACTTTTGTTTGGGGAGTTGATTTTGTACATGCACGTGTGGGTGCTAGAGCTATCTTTGCCCACATTTATCTTTGAGACCTGTGTATTAATCTCCAACCAATTTCTTTTTCTATCAAAAGGGGTGCACCCCCTAGCTCCATTTTTCTTGAAAAAACGAAGCCAAAACAGGCACAAGATCTAAGATGTTATTGCTTACAGCAACACAACAACTAACAAACTACCTCCGTCCCAAATTAATTGTTGTGGAAATGGATAATAGAATTGAATGTATGTAAAACTAAAATACGTCTAAATACATTCATTTCTGTGACAAGTAATTTCAGACGAAGGATGTACTACTAACTCAAACTTATTTTTTCATGGTAATACATGTCTCATTCATATCATACAGAACAAAGTATAAAGTCATGTAAAGACCGATACGACAAAACTGAAAAGATAACAGAACGTCTTTGAGCTTGACATCAACGTTCATCACCTGCCTCTTGCACCACCACAACAGCCACAAAAAAAAATGACGGATCACCTCCTCGTCCGAACTCGACGCAAACCTATCTGGTGAGCTCCCTTGAAAAGGGCCAAAAGTATGGTAATGTATATCAGTCGAATCAGTGTGCAGAAATCGGCCCCATCAACTTGCCGTGTGCTATGGCTAGTTGCCAAAGTATGGTAATGTATATCAGTCGAATCAGTGTGCAGAATCTGCCCCATCAACTTGCCATGTGCTATGGCTAGTTGCCAGGTAAGCGAATATCTATTTCTGAGTCCAGGCGCATCTCCACCCGGTCAAGAAAAAATTCACAAAAAAATAAAAAAAAACATTTTTTGCATGGTAGATAATTTGATGCATGAGGTGCGCTCCAAATTTCAGATCATTTGGTGTAACACCCCCTTGTAATAAGCTCTGTGACACTCTGTTAATATTGCCTAGTCATGACCATTTGCAGTGCCAAGTCACATGGGTTAAGTATCCAATACAAATTCAATTCTGAAAATCAATTCAATTTCCAAAGTGAAATAAGGAGTTGATCAAACCCTGTTGGAAAAATGTTCATTTAATGGCAAATAATCCAGGAACATTTGAAAAACCATCATCAAAATATTTGGAGTTAGATAAGTGACTTAAACAAGTTGCAACAGCACCAAAACAGGATATTTAAATCCATTTAAAATCGTTTCAAATACAAATGAACTCCAAATCTGTCCAAACCACTTTTTGGTGAGAGCTAAAATGGCACTGTAATATTTGGACTAAGTTCCATATTTTATGAAAGTGCATAAGAGCCCTAACTATTTCTAAACAGAAAAGAATAAAAGAGAAAATGAAAAACAGAAATAGATAAATAAAAACGAGGCACTGTGCATGGGCCTTAGTGCACAGTGCCCCGGACACGGCCCAGCTGGCCCAGCCCAGCGCGGTCGTCTCTCTCCTCCCGCGCGCTGTCGCTCCCCCTCGCCGACACGCCGACGCCGCGCCGCGCTGTCGCCCATCCGGCGGCTCCGCGACGTAGATAAGACCAACCCCGGTTCGCCCTCACCCTCGCAAACCCTAGCGCCCCCCAGTTTCCCTCCTCCTCGCTCCCTCTCTCAGATCCCGCTCGTCCGAGCGCCACCGCAGCTACTCGCCGTCGATCCCGCGCCCTCCGTCATCCTCCAGCCTCGCTGCGATGTCATAGCGCTTCCTCGTGCTCGTCTACGTCGGCTACACCGACTCGTCGGAGCTCGGAGGCGCTGTTGCGACCTCCACGAGCTCGTCTTCCACTTGCGGCCGCCGGCGAACCTCCGGCGTATGTCGCCGATCTGCTGCTCCTAAGCATTCACCGGGCCTCCGTGTGCCTTCCCGGTGAGCACACGCTCCTTTCCCCTCTCCCTCTGTTGCCGTTCGCCACCCGTAGCCGCCGCACCGCTAGCACCCGCACACATCGCCGCCGATGAGCTCGCAGCCGTGGCCGTCATCACTGTCATGCGCGGCCGAGCCCCGCGACGAGCTCCTGGAGCTCGTGCGAGCCCGAAGCGATCACTAGCGCGCCTCCCCGTGCGTTGTAGCTCTAAATCCGCCGATGCCCGATTCCGGCGTCCGCCGGTGACGACCTAGCGCTCGTTTCCGGCCGTTCTAGCTCGCGCTCGTGCCTTAGATCGACGCGGCGTGGCCCCCTCATTCGGACGCGACCAGCCCCGACCGTTTTGGTAGTCTGTGGGCGAAACCCGACGCCGGGCCGTGGCCTCCGCCGCGTTCTGGCGTCGCCGCCGGCAAACCGCCGGCCCCGCTGATGTGGCACAGATGGGACCCACTTCTGGGTCGCTGACAGCGGGCCCTGGGGCCCCAGTTGACCCAGTCAACTGCTGACTGGGCAACCCCAGTCACTGACATGTGGACCCCGCGGCTAATTAACCTAATTAAACATTTAATTAAATAAAAACTAATTAATTAGACTAATGTCTCACTGACAAGTGGGGCCCACCCCCTAATTAACCCTGTGGATTAAGTTAATTCACTGTTAAGATAAACAGAGGCTGACATGTGGGTCCCACTGGACCCACATGTCAGGTTTGACCCTAGTCAGCCGCTGTTGACTTGCTGATGTCATCATGTCATCATGCTGACGTCATAATTCATTTTCTGCTAAATAAATAAATTCCAGAAATTCAAATAAACTTTGAAAATTAATAACTTTTAAACCGTAGCTCGGATCGAAAAAGTTAAAACATGAAAGTTGCTCAGAACGACGAGATGAGTCTAATCGTGCCGTCCATTTCTTTGTCGGAACCCCCTACGTAGAAGAACTCGTAACTCCGGACCCGTATCCGGCAGATGAATAGTGCACACACTTCGGTAAATAAATCCCAGATTAATTCTAAAAATAACTAAAATGACTTAGATGCATATTTAGGCAACCCTGCACTGCATCATAGCATCACACGCACCGTGTTGCATCTGTTTGCATTATGTTTACCTGTTTCTTCCCCCTCTTCTCTCTCGATTAGACCCCGACGTTGACGTAGCTCCCGAGGCAGACGCAGCTCAGGAGTACGACTACGTCCCCGACGACACCACAGGCGACCTTGCCCTTGCCCCAGAGCAAACAGGCAAGCACCCCCATTTTTGAACATGCCTATATCGCCTATTCTCTTCTCTCTTATGCTTGCATTAGAACTGCTACTGCTACTGTTTTCCTATATCTGCTGCATAGCCTGATTATTGTAACCTGCCTTGCTACCTTGCTGGATATCCTAGACTGTTTAGAATAGGCTGGGTAGAGACCCGACAGAGAACCCCACTTGATCCCGACTGCCCCGCTGGATATCAGAAGACTCGATCATCGGGATTGAAGACCAGACCCTGGCACCACACATCACTTCCCCCTTAGTTGCCGACACTACTGGGTTACTGTCGAGTGCCGAGGGTGATACCTCGTCAGCACTTCTGATGTTAACCTTGTAGGTTAGTTACTCGGTCGTGGTAAGCGAGGGTGATTCCTCCTACACCACCCCCGATAACAGCGTCGTCGTGCAACTTCTCAAGTGTGGACCTCGAGGGTGATTCCTCCTTCGTTCACCTTGATGATAACATCGAGCGGGAATTCCATCGAGGGTGATTCCTCAGGGTTCCTTTCGGTGTCAGATACACAGTTACTTTGGATACTATGACTTGACTTTGAAACATGATACTAAAGACGGGTCGGCCCTGAGGGGTACCCGCGCGAGCTTAATGCGAAGTGATGTGGAGTCGGGTTGACCTGGATGGTGCCCGTGAGATAACTACGAGGCGTGGCCGGGCATTCTTAGCCCTTGCCGCAAGTCCTCGAGACGGGGCGACGGGGTCACATTGATCGTGAGTCTCTGCTCGTTTCCGCGCGCTCCTAATCCACTATGGTTTGGATATTTGATCCGAGGGGCCTCTGACCCGATAGCACTAACCATCACGTGGGCATAGTATGGGCGTTCTGCGTCGTATACATCAGCCGAAGCTTATTTGACGTCAGTAAGGAGCGGCGCACGCCGAGTTGGACTGGGAACGCAACCGCGCTTGTATAAGGGGTTGCTAGGTCTGCTCTCGGTGGCCCCGTAACATGCAGGAGTTCCCGGGGCGATGGCCCAAGACCCCTGGGGGCATAGGTTTAGTCCGGCGTGCTGATCTCTCTTATAAGCCTAGGTCGGGTTGCGGCGTGTTGCTTAGCCGAGGTCGGGCATGACCCAGAAAAGTGTGTCCGGCCGGAGTTAAGCGAGCGTGGTGGGTAAGTTGGTGCACCCCTGCAGGGAAGAAACTTCTATCGATAGCCTGTCCTACGGTAACGGACACTCGGAGTTGTATCCCAATCGGTACAACTAGAACATGAGATGAGAACTGGATAGTACGGCTCTGGGATTGCTTTCTCGCAGGGAGTCGAGAAAGGATCTCAGGTCGAGGTTGATGATACTACTACTACTTTACATTACGTTGATCTACTCCCTTCTATTGCTGCAAGACTGTCGAAGAGTGTTGAAGATGCTAGTCTTCGATAGGACTAGGCTTTCCCCCTCTATTCTGGCATTTCTGCA
This sequence comes from Thinopyrum elongatum, assembly GCA_011799875.1. NCBI lineage: Eukaryota > Viridiplantae > Streptophyta > Magnoliopsida > Poales > Poaceae > Thinopyrum > Thinopyrum elongatum. Next base: position 565,691,194 of record CM022298.1, read on the forward strand.
GCCCAGTCCACATATACAGCCATTTCTTTGACAATGTTGCATATGTAGTGTAGATCCTTGCTTGCTGAGTACTTCGGATGAGTACTCACGTTTGCTTTACTTTCTTTTTCCCCCATATCCAATTGATGCCACCAGACGACGGAGCCGCTGAGCCAGACGCCCCAGCCGACGACCAGTACTACTACCCGCCTGGCGAGTACTACTACTACGAGGAGCCGTTTGACGACCAGGAGTAGGATCGGAGGGTCCAGGGCAGGAGGCCTACGCCTTTCGATCGTAGTATTTTATTTTGCCCCGCCTCTGTGAAGGCCTATCTCTCCCTTTGTAATATATCTGTACCCAGATATTTGATGCTTCCGCTGACGCTTGTATGCCATCGAGCTATGTATTCGAGCCCTCGAGGCCCTGGCTTGTAATATAAAGCTTGTATGACTTTATTTATGTTTTAGAGTTGTGTTGTGATATCTTCAAGTGAGTCCTTAGGCTTGATCGTGCGCATTTGCGTGTATGGTTAGTGCACGATTAAGCCGGGGTCGTCACATTTGGACATATGAATAGCTCTCAGCAAAAAAAGTTAAATTGGGTCAGAACAATACATGAACAGTAAAACTTTTTTACAAACTTCAAATTTGTCTTTTTTGCTGAGAGCTACTTAGATGTCCAAATGATTTGAAATTTGAAGCGCACCTCACACACCAAACTATTTACCATGCAAAAAAACTAGGTTTCTTTTGAATTTTTCTAGTATTTGATCAACACGGGTGCAGATGAGTCTGGGCACCGAATCGCTGCTCTCCGAGGTAAGTGCATTTCTAACACGGACCCTCAAGCCGCCCATACATCCGGAGAACGTGTTTTGCCATCCAACACATGTATCCGAAGGGCAGTGATGCGGACGAGCCATCACCACTTGCCTTGCCGGTCTAGGCCAGCATCACCATGTGCGAGGCGCGGGCATACTACACCGACATGGTGTTGGAAGAGCGGGAGGCCGCGTTCTGGCAGGCGCAGGCCGACCAGAGGCACAACCTCCGCCTCCTCGACAAGCATCGACACACGGAGGAGCAAATCCCCGTACGGGTATCACAGTGAAGGTGGACGAACAGAAGACGTTGTTCATGTCCTATGCTGCCACCCGCGAAATCCGCCGCAAGCGATGGCGGCACCATGTTATGTAGGTGGAGAAAGAAGCCATGTTCGCAAAGATCGATGCGGCGATGGCGGAATTTGACGACGGCACCGACGATGTGGCCAGCTTGATGTCGGCCGCGCCCAATGCCACGACGATGAAGCCGGCATGTCTGCGGCAACCATCGATAGTGAAGAAGAGTAGAACATGGGAGGCCGATGATGACCCACAAGTATAAGGGATCAATCATAGTACTTTCGATAAGTAAGAGTGTCGAACCCAACGAGGAGCAGAAGGAAATGACAAGTGGTTTTCAGCAAGGTATTTTCTGCAAGTACTGAAAGTAGCAGTGATTGATAGTTTTGTAACAAGATATTTCGTAACAAGTAACAAGCATAAACTGTAACAAGGTGCAACAAGGTGGCCCAATCCTTTTTATAGCAAAGGACAAGCCGGAACATTCTCTTATATAAAGTAAAACGTTCTCGAGGACACATGGAAATTCTCATCTAGTCACGTTCATCATGTTTAGTTGATTCGCGTTCGCTACTTAAATAATTTGATATGTGGGTGGACCGGTGCTAGGGTGCTGTTCTTACTTGAACAAGCAACCCTCTTATGATTACACCCTCTCACAAGCATCCGCAACTACGAAAGAATAATTAAGATAAATCTAACCATAACATGAAACATATGGATCCAAATCAGCCCCTTACGAAATAACGCATAAACTAGGGTTTAAGCTTCTATCACTCTAGCAACCCATCATCTACTTATTACTTGACAATGCTTTCCCTTAGGCCCAAGTATGGTGAAGTGTCATGTAGTCGACGTTCACATGACACCACTAGAGGAAGAACAACATACATATCATCAAAATATCGAACGAATACCAACTTCACATGATTACTTATAACAAGACTTATCCCATGTCCTCAATAACAAAAGTAACTACTCACAAATCATATTCATGTTCAAGATCAGAGGTGTATTGAATATGCTTAAGGATCTGAACATATAATCTTCCGCCAAATAAACCAACTAGCATCAACTACAAGATGTAATCAACACTACTAGCAACCCACAGGTACCAATATGAGGTTTTGTGACAAAGATTGAATACAAGAGATGAACTAGGGTTTGAGATGAGATGGTGCTGATGAAGATGTTGATGAAGATTGGTCCTCCCATAATGAGAGGATCATTGGTGATGTCGATGGCTTCGATTTCCCCGGAGGAATCGCTCCGCCTCGAGATGGTGGCGCTTTGTCCTGAAAGTCTTCTCTCTATTTTTTTTCTATGGCAAGTAGCCTCATATAGAAGAAGATGGGCACCAGAGGCCTGTTGGGGGGCCCATGAGATCAGAGGGCGCGCCCCCTTAGCTCGTCGCTCCCTGGTGGCCCCCCTTCTGATAATTCTTTCGCCAATATTTTTTATGTATTCCAAAACAATTCTCCGTAAATTTTCAGGTCATTTGGAGTTGTGCAGAATAGCTCTCTGTTGTAGCCTTTTCACGTCCAGAATTCCAGCTGCCGGCAATCTCCCTCTTCATGTGAAACTTGAAAAATAAGAGAGAAAATGCATTAGAATTACATCATAAAGTGAAATAATAACCCAAACCATAATAAATAATGGTAAGAAAACATGATGCAAAATGGACGTATAAGGCGCCGTGGCTTGGGTCCCAAGAAGGCCACAACCGTCGTCTTGTCGGTCCTCACAGCTGCTGACTTGCCCGCTTCGCGAGGGCGTAGGCCACAGTGATCATCTTCTCCCGCCCAAAAAATAACCGATGATCCGGGTTTCATGGAGGCGAAGGCTATTCTTCCCCTCGCACTGAAGCATTTAGCCCCGAGGCTCACATCGGTCCGATGAGCTTGCTGCCGGACATGGGGAAGACATGTCGTGGGAAACGGGCTCCGTCACGGTCGGGGATAGACTAGGTTAGAGTAGCCTTACCTACCCCGGTATAGTTTATTTAAAATATGTCTGAAATGTAAATATTTTTGTCCGGTTTATATGAAAATCATCTGGTTTGCATGAATTTCGTCAGGTTTGTTGAAATCCATTTTGAAATGTATGCGGACAGGGTTGAATGGTCAGCTCCCACATAAGTGTCCGCGGACTGGTCCCACCCATTCACGGGTGGATATGGTGTTCGGTTTTGGGGTCAGTGTTGGAGATGCCCTAAGCCCCAACTATGTGCTATAACCCTAGGGATCGGAGTAGGTTGCCATGTTTGTGTACCTTCCAAAGTGCTTTACCATTTTCTGAAGGGAATTTTACATTTATGCCCCTAACTCAAACCCACTACTCAAATTTGTCTTTAATTTTGAAGCATGCTCAAATTTGCCCCTCTGCCCTTAGTTGCACTTATAGAAATGTCATTCCTTATCGCTATCGTCCAGTTAAAGGGCTTTCACCATTTTCTAGGCTTTTGCTGGACATTTTTGCCCATCTCAACATGTGTCACTTACAAGTGGGAGAAAAATAGAAACAAAAACCCTATCAACCCTTTCACTCACTTACAAGTGGGACCCACTGAAGAAAAATAAAAACAAAAACCCTATTCTCCCTCTCACTCACTTACATATGGGCCCACTGAAGAAAAACAAAAACAAAAACCCCTCTCTCTCACTCACATGTGGGACACCACATCTAAGTGTCTAGTTATTTTTCTAAAATGATTTAGCCTTTTCGTTAATTGGTAGGGCACATAGATTAGTCTCACTAATAAGCATAGTGTTAACACTATCTAGGATTAGGGCTAAACTAATTAATGGGCCGCACATGTCATAGGAATCCCACAAATCCTAATCAAACCACCAGCGTTAAGTTGCGAGCGAGCACGGCAGAGGGCATGAGTGCATTGTCCGGCAACCAAAACGACTGGTGGATTCGTCCTATGTGCTCCTGGGCTCGCTTTGCGACTAATGGAGGTGGTAGGGAGAGCGAGGACTGCTGGAGTGTTGCCATGGTCGATGATAGTGCCGGCGCCGATCAAAGCTTGGTCGCAGGGGGATAGATGCGAATACATTGAGATGCTTAAATGAAAAATGGTAACCCCATTTTGAGTTTAACGATGAGTATGACCTATGATCAAGTGTTTTCACTTGACTCCTAAGTCAATATACTCTAACATAGGTGACCTAGTCACCGACCGCTTCCTAGATGAAGTTCTCTAGTGTTTCCATGCTTCACTTCATCTAGTCGTTCTTTCCTTGTACTTCTTTTCTTGTCTTAGCTAGTTTATTTCTTCTAGTTAATTCCTTGCAAATCTTATTCGAATTCTTTGCAAATCTTTGTGAGATTGTATTCCCAAGTGAGCTGAGTTGGACAAATTCTTCTTTTTGTCATGAACTTGGTCTCTCCGATTCGACATGCACCAGTGCCACTAAGACTGCATACACATTCATCGGCCCTACCAAATTGAACTGTCTCAGACACACCAATGGGATCAACTAGTGACATTCCGTTTCTCAGACTCACCAATTGATCCTACTCAGAGACACCAATTTCATTACACAAAGAACTTTTTTGCCAAAATTCCTCCAGATTCTTTCCAACTTCACTCAACGATTCTTTCCCCTCTAATGCATTCAATATCATCTCAGCTAGATGTGTCACTCAAGGACCCTGCCTATTTGACCAATGACCTTGAAGTTAAACCCTTCTTGGAAATTCATGTCAAAGGGGGAGAGAGATGTGCACACCAAAGGCTTCTAAACTCTCATTTGTCAAAGGGCGAGAGAGACAACAATACACTTTGTAAGAGGAGAGAGACCTATATGTTTCCAAGTGGGGAGAAACATATATTTGTTTGATAATTCTATTTGACCTTCATGTGCTCTGATTTTGTCTCACCCTACCTACTCCTAATATCTACAATCTCAGATTCAAGGGGAGAGGAAGTTCGAAGTTTAGGGGAGAAAAATCCTTGGAATTCTATTACAAATCTTTATTTGATATTTTGGGGACATGTCTGCTCTTAAAGAAGTATTCACCTAGTAATACTATTCCCTACATGTCATCCCAGTCTTGGTATTCTTGACGTTCTTGCATTCTTCTTAAAGAGATTCTCTTGTGCTGTCTAACCTTATTTTCTCAAGTCTGTTTCTTCAGGTAAAATGCTCAAGCACCTCAAGGTAAGTATATGCATCACACTCATGTGCATGATGATATTTTGCTTCTTGCACATATTATTTGCAAGAGAGAGTCATGAACATGAATATACTTCATTCACATCATATTTGCTCTGATGCATATGGCCAAGATGCATGTGACTTATCAAGTTTCCTACCTTATTGTGCATTTGCATTCCAAAAGCAATTATTCTTTTAAAAGACTGCACACTTGCAGGGGGAGCTTATGTATGCCACATGCCTCTCAAAGCTTTCATATATAGTATATTCTTATCTGAAGCTTTAATGTATATTGTCATCAATTAGCAAAAAAGGGGAGATTGAAAGCACATTTGCTCCCTTGGTGGTTTTGGTAATTCATGTCAATATACATGTTGTTGGGCTAACATTTTCATCTGGTATATTTCAGAAATAGTCCAACCTAGGCTTGTAGATGGATGGAGATGTGAACCCCTCAAGCTACAAAGGACATCCATTAGCAAAAGCTTCAAGCCTCTACATTTTTGGTTAGAGATCAAAGATCACATTGAGTCCATAGGAAAACCAATACTATTAAAAGGGGATGAGGTTTTTGATCATGAGTCATTTTCTCAAGTGCTTGAAGATATTGCTCCAAAACCCTCAACCACTTTCTCAATATACAATCTGTCCAAAACCCTCAAGTCATTCTCGGTCACAATGTGTCATACTCATCTGGACCCACTGAGATACACTAGATAGAGCCATAAGCCTAACCCGTCCTAGAAACTCGGTTCTACCGAGATGGCATTCGGTCCCACCGTAGTGCATTGGCAAAGTTTCTATACCCAATCGAGTTCATTTAGGAATTACCAAGTGAAACCGATCGGAACTAACAAAACAATGCAAATGCTTAGGTCATCACATATCGGTCTCACCGAGTGGATTCATCCGGTCTCACCGAAACGTCTAACTTTGAATCATTTACACTAGTCAGTATCACCGAGATTTACTTTTGGTGTCACCGAGTTGTGCATAAAGTTTGTAATGGCTAGATATTTGGTGATGGCTATAAATACCCTACCCACACCACCTACTCTCAGAGAGAGCAACCAGGACGAAACTACACTTCACATATCCATTTTCTGAGAGAGAACCACCTACACTTGTGTTGAGATCAAGGCATTCCACTCCAACCATTTGATCCTTGATTTCTATCCCCCTCAAGTAGCTTTACACTCAAATCCTTCTCCCACCACCATGCCATATCTTTGAGAGAGTGATTGAGTGTTGAGGAGACTATATTTTGAAGCACAAGAGCAAGGAGTTCATCATCAACAACAACATCTATTACCTTTTGGAGAGTGGTGTTTCCTAGATTGGGTAGGTGTCACTTGGGAGACTCCAAAGCTTGTGGATTTGAACCAAGGAGTTTGTAAGGACAAGGAGATCACCTAATTCGTGAAGATCTACCCCGAGTGAGGCTAGTCCTTCTTGGGCATAAGCCGTGATGGCATAGAAAAGGTTGCTTCTTCGTGGACCCTTCGTGGGTGGAGCCCTCCATGGACTTGCGCAGCCGTTACCCTCCGTGGGTTGAAGTCACCATCAATGTGGATGTACGATAGCACCACCTATCGGAACCACGCCAAAAATCACCGTGTCTTCATTGCGTTTGATCTTATTATCTCCACCCCTTTACTTTCTTGCACTTGCATGTTGTTCATTTTCCGCTGCTCAATCTCTAGATATGCATGTGTAGGATGTATTGGTTGCAACTTAACTTGTGCTAAAATCTTCCTAATTGTCAGGAAAACTAAAAACTGCACCTTTGTCTTGTTAAGTGTCTATTCACCCCCTCTAGACCTATCTTCTCGATCTTATAGCTGCCAGACTGTGAAGACCGTACGCTTGCAACTCGTAGAGAGGCCGTGCTTTCGGTCTTCCGTTCAAGGGACTATTCGTGGGCAGTTTGCGGGATTGTTCATCTATAGTTCAAGGGGATCCAAGTATGATCTACACTGACTCGTCTTCTTCTGCTGCAACTCGAAGTCGGTAACGATCTGATCCAAACCGTTCATCACATCTTCATAGTGTTCCTGGGTGACCGTAGGGCGATTTTTTTTGTTTTCTACCACATTTCCCAACAATAGTGCCCTAGTTCACCTGAAAATAAGAGTAAAACTAAAACTTTGCATGTTGCTAGTGAATCTGTTGTTGATAAGGAACCTGTTGAGAATCCTAATAATGTTTCTATCTCCGATGCTTAAACTCAAGGTGGTGAAGAGCATGAACCTAGTCAGAATAATGATAATGCTAATGATAATAATAATGATGCTCCACCTAATGATAATGAACTTGGAAAAGAGGAGGTAGAAGTAGAAGCTGAAGTAGAATTTGGTGACCCACATCCTAAAACTAACAAATATGATAAGAGAGATTATGTTGCTAGGAAGCATGGTAGAGAAAGAGAACCTTGGGTGCAAATATCTATGTATTTTCCTAGTAAGACACAAAAATCTAAAGAAGAAGAGCAATTCAATCAATTTGTTGAATATCTTAGACCTCTTTTCTTCGTGTTCCTTTGACTGAAATTATTAAGACCCCCCTTATTCTACGTACATGGAAGATATTGTGACGAATATAAATAAAATACCTGAAGAAGAAATATCTACTATGCTTGCCAGTTATTCCTTCAAGGAAAATAATACCTAAAAAGCTTGGAGATCCAGGTATACCTACTATACCTTAATCTATTAAAAATAACTATGTTAGAAGTGCTTTATGTGATTTAGGAGCAGGAGTTAGTGTTATGCCCTTTTATCTTTATAAAAGACTTGATTTGAATAAGATGACACCTACTGAAATATCTTTGCAAATGGTTGATAAAACTACTACAATACCTATTGGCTTTGTGAGGATGTTCATGTCATGGTTGATAATGTTATGATTTTAACTGACTTTATTATATTTGAGATGCCTAGGAGATTGCTTCTTGGTTTGTGACTCCTCTGTTGGTCCAATTAGTTTTTCATATAATGCACTATACTTAGCTTATTTTGCTGCTATTGGTGACCTTGAATGTGAACTTACATGTCAAATTTATGATGTTCTAGGTAGTTTTGATGCATGGTGTAGACACTAAAAGATTGTATGAGTAGTTGCTACCAATTACTTTGAGTTATGTTCACTTTTTATGAGGTGTTGACCTTTTTATAAAAAATGAGGTAAATGAGGAATTATTTTGTGCCATCAAGGGATACTGGAAGCTCCTAAAGTCAGAGAGCCGAGAGAACAACTTATCATGAAACTTTGCAGCTAATGCAGGTTGGACCAAATTTCTACCAGATAAGTGTTCCCAGTATACGGTTCTCCCTAATACATTTGTGCAACATTTTACTTATGATGGTCACTTTGAGCCCCGTGTGTCATTTCATTTGTATGATCGGAGTATTAGTATCACTTTGGAAGAATTTTGCAATGTAGTTAAAATTCCTTATGATGGTAGCATTGATGTCCCTCGTCGCAAAGAGTTTGAAGATTTTCTAAAAAATGGTGTGTAGGAGAGACTAGGGGAGTGTCGCAAGCTAGAATAACCGGTCTTCATTTTCCTTCCGTGCACTACTTTGCTATCTTTATAGGAAGATGTTTGACTACTACAACTAAATGCGCTGCTACTTGTGCCCCTGGTCTGAGTATTTTGCGTGCTGATTTATATGGCAATAGGACTTATAATATGGAAGCAAGTATTGTGTGTCTCTTAAGCAAAAAATAGAGCAAGCGGCGATATTTATGGTGGTATCTATGCTACTTGCCTTGTTCGACATTTTAATGTACCCATCAGACATGCGAAGGAGCTTGAACTTCATACTAGCTTGCTGGATTTTGGCACAATGAAACGCGAAGAATTTATTACCCATGAAGCTGCTCCTGGTTACTATAAGTATTATCTTGTGTTTAGCATGTATACTTGTGATATTATTACCCTTCCTGCTCCTGCTTTGTTTGATCGACAGGTGATACATTTCCAACGCACCTATAATTTTTGAAGTATTCATGCTATATTTACATCATTTATTAATGGTTTTGGTGCACTTTTATATCATTTTTTGGACTAACCTATTAGTCTAGAGCATGTTCCTGTTTTCTGCATCTTTTTGTTTTACATAAAATCAATATCTAGGAAGGTCAAAATACCCCAACGATTTAATATGACTTTTGGGAGAATGAATCAACGCAACACGGTGCCCGAGGGCCCCACACGGGCAGGTGGCGCGACCAGCCCCCTAGCCGTGCCATGGGCCCTTGTGGGGTCCGTGGATGTCGGTTGGAGCCCTTCCTTCACCGCAAGAAAATAATTTTATGGAAAAAATCCCATCAAATTTTCACCCCGATCGGATTTAAGGATCTCTTGCTATAAAAGAAATGGTGTTCGGCCAAAAAACAATGCCGAAAAACAGATAGACAGAGAGAAGAGATCCCCCCGCCCCTCCGGGAGCCATGGTGGACAAGGACCAAAGGGGAGAACCTCTCCCCATCTAGGGGGAGGCCTCAGAGGAAGAAGCTGGAGGGGGAGCCTCTATCCCGGTAGTGTCGGAGTGCCGCCGGGGTGTAACACCCTGGTTTTTGGCGCTTTCTTTTTCTTTATGATTTCTTTGGTTTTTGCTCTGATTTTTCTTTTTGGAGTGGTTCTGTGGACTTGCAACCTGGGAGATCTTCAAATCTTCTCCTCCATAGTGACTCATCATTCTCAAATCTCTCCCTAGGTCATGTCATTTCCACTCTAGCTCAACTACCAAATTCTTTTTCTCGGGAATATTCCTTTTTCTATTAAAGGAATAGCCTTGTCTGACTTAGGTTGTGAAGCAACCTATATTTCTTTCTTCCACAAAATTCCCAAATAATTCTTATAATTTGTTTGGATCATATATGCCCCAAATATGTCCAAACTTTCCTTTACTAGCCCAAAAATAATTCATCAGTATTCATTCTTCATTTCTGTCCAGAGTGGTCTTCTGTGAAGGAAGTGCCACCTATCTTTTCTTGATTGCTACCAAACTTTTTGGGCATGCTTTTGCATCCAAATAATTGCCCCATGCCAAAATTCACCTCCATTTGCCTAGTGAATCTTCCTCAGCAAATTTCCAAAGTTTCTGTCAGATGGAAGCCTTGTTGAAGGAAGTACTAGCTAGGAGTATCCAAATGAGTTGAAATTCTGCAAGCTCCTTCATGTGCTCATATCATAACCCTCTGGCAAATTTTAGCTCCATCCAATAATCTATGTGAGCACACCATCACATCTTTGCGTCTGTTAATATTTTCAGGTTGTGAAGCAAGTATATTTTATATTGCTTCATTATTGCTGAAAATTTACCAGAGCATTCTCCTAGCCATAAAACCTCTCTTCACCAAATTTGGGATCAATTCATCAAGCCAATATTTCTCTATAATTTTCTTAAGTTTCTGGTCAGGGAAGAACACTGTGAAGCAAGTACCATTTTGGCAAGTCCAATTGGTATGTCCAAATAATTATGCCTTGCCAAATTTCATCCCATTTAAACACTCCATGTGAGTGCCCCTTCTAAATCTAGTTTCTGGACTATAATTGCAGTTGCAAAGCAACTATGATAAATAATGGTCCAATTCTCCTGAAACTTCACAGGATCATAGTCCTTCCTACTCTAAACCTCCCATACATCACATTTGGCCCTTATCACTTCTCTGTTGATCACAGGTGTGCAGTCAAGTTTGATACAGCAAACTTCCAGTGAAGCCTCACATCTGCTCTTGGTTTCTTTTGATGATCTATCATTTCCCACGGTCCCTCTGGTGCAGAGACAACACGCTAGACATCGTTTCCCTGCCTCTCTCGTCCCATCTTGGCCATGTAGCATGGTGACTGCGCTACTGGCATGCCTGTGCACGCGCTCTGTGCACTGCGGCCGCACTCTGCGCGTCGGGTCGCGTCGGCCTTCCTCTTCCCGGCGGTGTTCGCGTGTCTCCTCGTGTCGACCTGACTCGCCCTTCCCTCACGTCGCTCTCCAGCCTCTGCCCCCTCTAGAAACCTCCTCGCCGGAACTAGCCGCCGTGCGCCCACGGGCGTACTGTACCCAACCGGCTCTGTAGCTCGCCCCGTCCTCTTCCTTCTCTCCTGTGGCGTCAATCCCTGCTCCAGTGCACCTCCTCTGCTCTCACCTGTCCCCTCCATCACCCCGTGACGCTCCCAGCCATCGCCGGAGCTGGCCGCGCGCCCATGGCGGCATCTGGCTCGGCCTCCTCCTCCCCGCCTATTTAAGTGGCTCCCGACCTCGCCTCTTTTCACCAGCCTCCTCTGTTCTCTCCTAGAACCCCCTGCCATCTCAATTCGATGAGCGGAGCCACTCTTCCCCCTCTCCGGCCATCCACCTCGCCGCTCGGCCATCTCCACCACCCACTCCCTCGAGCCCTCCCAGCACCTCCCGAGCACACCTTCGAGCCCCTAGAGCTCTGCTGATCCTCCTCCACCCCTCCATTGTTCGGATGGTGGCCGGAACCCTGATTTCGCCGGCGCCTGAAGCCCGTCGCCGCCGAGACGACAACGCCGACGCCGTTCGACCCCCGTTCAAGACCTCACGGGTACAGGGAGATCCACATCGGCGCTCTCTACCCGTTCCCGCCGTCGCCCGTCTCTTTCGCGGCCTCCTCGCCGGCCAGCCGCACCGGTGAGCTCCGCCCTCTCCTCTGCCAGGCGCGCGCGGGAGGAGAACGAAGACCCTGCAGGCGGGCCCCTCGCGTCAGTGTCCAAGCCGGCTGGGCCCAGCCCGTTAAGTGGAGGCGTATTCCACAGGAATACGTCTTCCCCTTCTGAAGGCTTATTTTGCTTCTGCTTCAGCATGGAATGCGCTTTCGCTTCAGGGATAGTGTACTTCCAGAAAGTGCGTTTTCTGTTTTTCAGTCAGGGGCTTGGTTGTGGATGAATTTTTATAGAAAGGTCCCTGGCAGAAAAACCCTTATAACTTTTCACTCACAACTCCGAATCAGGTGATTCGAAAGCCCACGAGCTCTATTCGTTGAGACCGTTCCGATGGTATCATTGTCACCATGTGATAGCATTCTAAAAATGACCATTTTGCCCCTGCCCTATATTCAGCCCCTCCGAGAGAGAATGTTTTCCAGCGAATCTTTCCGCGAGCTCCTCGCACTTCTTCCCGGTGAATCCATCCATCCCAGGCAAGCCACACCCTCCATTTGCATGACCGCAATGCAATGTCATGGTTTATTTATTTAAACTTGCTTAAAATTTGCATTAGCTACATATGACTTGTTCATGGCATTTCTTGGAGTGATATTTTGATCTTGCTACTGCCATGATGTTGTTTGGATTACTAGGACTACTGCTTGCAGATTGAGGATGACTTGTTGCCTTTGGATTATTAGTGGCTATTATTATTGTTTTCATCATGATAGTATTTGATATTATGCTTTGGAGTATTACTTTGGATATGATGCTATCATGTTGATCTATGGTTAGCTATCTTGCTCTTGTTATTGGATTAGTAGTATCATGGTACTTGGATTCTTCATGATCTTAGTTAATCTGCTACCCTCAGAGTATTATGATATGACTACATTATGCTTTGGATCATTTGTGGGATATTGCTGTAACAGGTTGATATGATATTAGAGCATCAGTTCTCATAGATCTACCTTGGGGATAAATTTCGTCATTTCGTTGGTCAGGTGCCACCGAACCGGGCTTTTCCAGTGCAACCACATCTGCCTTTATGGGAAGGCCCTAATGCGGTCTATTGACATGCCTCTCGCCGGTGCCTCCAACTAGGGAAGGTTATGCGCGCGCGCTATCCTGGCCCGGTAGGCGGCGATAACCTTGTGTGCCTGTAGTTGTTGTAGGTGCCTTTTTGTCCCCGTTTGGGACCGTTTTTCTTTTTTGCCACGACGGTGGCCGTTTGATGTCCAGAGTGGCATCCGGGGCCACCCATGACTTAGCCCAAAGGGGAGTTGGTCGGAGTGGCTGGGAGAGTGCCATGCAATAGCCCGGTTTTGTCGGAACGCCGTTGGTCCACGTGAATGGGAGCACGAGGCCATGGGTTCTGTGATGTGGGTACAGTGTGCTAACCACTGCAAAGTGTGTTTAATCTATCGATAGCTGCGTCCTCGGTCATGGACACAGTTCGTACTAAGTCGCACCGTTCGATCAACACTCACATGACGGAATGACTTTTAGATGACTTATACATATATTTGTGAGCAGTAACAGTTTGGCAGGATGCCGATGATGATGATGGGATGATCTTGAGGATGATCATTCAGTTGTGATGTGATCACGCGGTGATCACGAGGAGGTATTGATCACGAGGTGATCGAGGTGATTTATTATTTGGCCGGATAGCCAAGATTGAGGTGGTTCTTGAGATGATGGTTCATCAGTAATTTTAGTAGTACCATATCATGCTTAATAATTGCTTTTGCATCATAATAGTTAATAACTTAACCTGTTAATGCTATGTTGTTGTTTTGCCTTGATGCTTTTGGTGGTTGTGAGCTTGCAAGTACATTCAAAGTACTGACCTGGCGTGTCATGCCAGATTGCAGGTGATGTCGTGATTGATTGATTGTCGTGGTTGCCGATCGTGCGAGCTAGATCGTGTCCCAGCCAGAGTCCCTGCGGTGTGGAGTTCACCACTGTCGTCGTTGTTCCGCTGCTAGAAGTTTTTTGCTGCTACGAGTTGTTCCACTGCTAGCATATAGCTACCTTAGCAGGCGTAGTGTCGCCGTGCTGATGTGATCCTTTGTAACATCAGACCCTTGTACCATTATCCTTTGTAATAAGAGCTGATTTGTTCTATGCCAAGCAGTGCCGTATTCTAGAAGACTTGATCTCTGGGCTGGAATACTGGGTGTTCCGGTTTCTCTGAGCCGGGGTGCCACAGGGGGAACTATCATCGCGGCGATCATCTTCATCAACGCCGTCGTCTTCACCAACATCTTCATCACCTTCATCACCTCTTTTCAGCAGTACACTCTCCGCAACCCATTGTAATCCCCCACTTGAACATGGTGTTTGATTCTGTGAGTAATTATCCAATAATTTGTGTCATTGCTATTATGTCTGAGTTGATTATTGTTGTCCAATGGGTTAATTGGTGAATTTCTATGATTGGTTTGAGTTGCATGATTATTTTGTTGATGTTCTTTGGTGCCCATCATATTAGCGCACGCGTGGATCACATCTTAGGGCTAGTAGTATGTTGATAGGACAATGCATAGGCCAGCCGAAGTGAGAGATACGCCGAGGCTGAGTGTAGAAATTGATGCATATGGGATTGAAGGGGGACCAATACATCTTAGTGATATGGTTGGGTTTTACTTAATGAACTTGTTAGTAGTTGTGTTCTTACTGATAGTTCCAATCATAAGTGCAATTCCGAGTAAGGGGTGACATGCTAGCAAAGGCCTCCCTCACATATAATCGGCAATGACGATGATCAGTTTATTAACTTAGCTAATTGCCTACGGACAATCCCGCACACCATACCACCATTATTCCACACTCTTTATTTGTATTATATTGTATATTTACTTAGGAAACGTCTATGTTCTATTTCATGTTCTTCTTTATCTTGCAAAGCTACCTCTTTATGCTCGTAACATAGTTTTATTTCTTGTTACTAGATAAAACAAACACTCAGTGTATGTAGGGTTGTATCAGTGGTAGATAGGACCCGAGAGAATATTTATTTTTAGCTCCTTGTGGGTTCGACACTCCATACTTACCACCTCCATAATTGAAAAGTGCTACGACAATTCCTTGCACTTGGGGATTCTCAAGCTCTTTTATGGCGCGGTTGTCGAGGAGGAATAGCGTAGGGCGAATATTTTTTGTGTATGCTTGTTTGCTTTTATTACTACATAGTTTTCTTTCTTTTTTTCTTGTTCTTCTTTTCTTTCTTTTGTTGTGGGTAAAAATAAAAATAATAAAAAAGTACAAAATACAAAATATTTTACTTGCACTCTTATGCCTAGCTTGATGGCTTGAAAGAAAGCATTGTGTGGGAGACAAACCAGAAGTGTTAGAGAGTCTTTTTCTTCTTTTGTGTGCCTTTAAACTTTTCAAAAAATAAAAATAAAGTGGGGAACCTAAAACTTTTTCAAAAGAGAAGTGATTTGAAAGTTGCACATTGAAGAAGTGAGGGTCGACCTTGAACACTTGTGTTCATGCTCATGGAAACAATGTAAAACTTTTCATCAAAGGTTCTTATAATAATAATTATCCCCTTGTATATACCACTGCACCATAAAAATAAAGTGCCAAGATTTGCCTTTAGGATGTTGCAATTGCATGTTTCTTAGTTTCTGTGCAGAAACAAAAACTTTTACCTCCAGTGCTCGAATTATCATTCTGTACTGGAACTTGATAAATTCCTGACATTTTTACATAGTACTGCGTTACAAATTCTCTATTGTGTCCTAATATGTCAGAATTTTTTGAGTTGTAGAAGTATGCATCTTAATTATATTACTACAGACTGTTCTAGGTTTGACAAATTCCTGTTACTGTTTTGTTATCTACTTCTTCTAGAGTTTTCATGGCTTATATTGGGGGATATAAATTGTGGAAATGATAGTATACAATAGCTAATGTTTGAAAATAATTATGCAACTTGTCTTGATAGTACATGATTGGGTTATTTTTTTATGCATACTTGCATATCTCACGAGTTCTGTTGAGTTTTATGTGGATAAAGTTTTTAAGACCCAGAGAGACATCTATATGAGAGGAACAAGGAGCGGCAAGAAACTAAGCTTGGGGATGCCCAAGGTACTGGAAATATTCCCTAGAGGCCATAATATTTGTATGATTTATTTCCATGTTTATTATTAGATGTTTATTCTCTATGTTATAACTGCTATGGTTCTTGAATATGTGATTAAGAGGAAAACCCATAAGAACATGTAGAGTTATAAACGGTAAAATCTAGTTCCTAGTCTAGCCTCTAGGACTAGCTCAAGTGTTGTGTGATGATCATGTTTTCCTGATCATGGGCATTTGGTTAAGTGTAACAAGGATGCCAAACAACTTTGAAAGTATGATAGTAATGATCATACTGAATTGACCCATCTTGTTTGTTATACTTTGAGATATTATCGTCGCAAGTCTATAGTTATAACATGGAGAGTTAATGTATGCTTTAGTGAGAGTATCATAGTCACTTCATACTAGACAATATACTTTGGGGTTGCTCCAACATCATCTGTAACACAGTGATCATAGATAACTTACAGGTTTATCAGGAAGTGTGACAAGGGGATAGGTAGCTCAAGAGTGGGATTTGTTCCTCCGATGATGGAGAGATATTCTTAGGGCACTCTCGGTGTGATGTCACCCATCATCGTCTGTCCAGACACAGGTGACTAGGTCACAGGGGTGCCGGAACATGTCAAAGAGAAAGAAGAACAAAATCGGTAATGAGGATACCTCTATAATGAGCATGAGAATGACTCAAAAGGACACCGATATATCTCATCTCGGGTTTTGTAGCATATTGTGAAGAAAAGGGAATATCATCAGATAACCAAAGTTTCACTCCAATATTATTTGTGTGGATATAGGGGTGAACATGGATGTCCATGGTTCCACTATGATCCTTGAACGAAAGGAAGTTTCGTTCATGTCTATATTCCACTGAACCTACAAGGTCACATGCTTAAGGGAATTACGATATGTTGAGTTCTAGTGGAATGAGTAATATGAGAAAATACTGAATTAGTTTCGAGAATGAAAGAAATAGTTTCGAGAGAAACCAGAAGCGTTTCGGGGTTACTGGAAGAGTTTCGGGGAGTACTGAGTAATATGAGGAAATGATATATAGGCGGAGATTATTTCCAGGGACCTAATATAAATAATAGAGGACTTAGATAATGATCTAGGAGTCCCTAAGAATTTATTTAGAGTCAATGCACTACAAAAAAAAGACACATCCATGACATTTTGGGCCGAACAATTTTTTTTCTGTCATGCTTATGACACTTCTATGACGATAATTGTGACAAAAGCACGTATCATCATAGATGTGGTGGGCTCCTACTTCTATGACAAAAAATCATGACAAAAAATGTGTTTTTCGTCCTGGGTGGGCCGGGGACGCACCTGCATGACATTCTTTGGGCCATCCATGACGGAAAAAATCGTGGTAGAAGCGAGGGCGAGCAAAATTTCGGGGAGTTCCCGGTTACGGTGGGTGGTCGGGGCCGAGCGATGCACGGAGGGTTTGCGCGTTTCTCTCGTACACGTACGTGCATGTGTGCGAGGCATTGGGCTCTAACTGAACCCGAGAGCGAGGCGTTCGCTTACTGAACCCGAGCGATTGCACTAGCTACGCGTTACTGAACCCGAGCGATCGATCCCTTGCTGTTAACTGAACCCGATCGAGCGATTCCTTCGCTACTGCTGCTAACTGAAGCCGATTGAACCTGCTACCTCTTGATGAACAGTGACCGTTGTTGGGGGTTGGATGAACAGTTCCCGGTGGGGGTTGGATGAACAGGACCCGTGGTAGTAGAGGCCGTTGCCGCTGGATGAACAGGACCCCGATAGAGGAGGCCGGTGGAGGGTGGATGAATAGGACCCCGTGAAGGCTCCATGAATAGTAGCCGGTGGAGGCTGGATGAACAGGACCCCGTGGAGGGCTGGTTGAACAGTAGCCGGTGGAGGCTGGATGAACAGGACCCTGTGGTGAATAGTAGCTGGTGGAGGCCGGAGGAAGTCGACGGTGGATGAATAGTAGCAGGTGGAGGCTGGAGGAAGTCGATGGTGGATGAACAGTAGCCCGTGGAGGCTGGAGCGAGGCAGTAGACGGTGGATGAATTGTATCCCGTGAAGTCCCGTTTTGTGGTACGCCACACTCCTCCCGATGAACATGACACCGTTTCGACCGTAGGCACTCCAACACAAGTCTGTTTCCTCCGTTTTGCGGTACGCCACGCCCCTCCCGATCAATAGCACCCCGTTTCGACCGTAGGAGCTCGAACACAAGTCCGTTTCCTCCTTTGTGCGGTACTCCAGACCCCTCTCGATGAACAAGATCCCGTTTCGACCGTAGCCGGTCGAACAAAAGGCCGTTTCCTTCGTACTGCGGTACGCTAGACCCTGTTTTGGCTGTTCCGTCCAAGCCGGTTTGCTCCCGATGAACACGACGCATTCCGTTGCCTCCCGATGAACAGGACACAGTTTCTCCGTTCCGACCAGCTGGTTGGCTTCCGATGAACAAGACGCCATTGCTGCCGTCCGTTACCTCTCCATGTACACGAGCCCTGGCCGTACGTATGCGTGAGTAGGCGTTCGAGACCCCGCCCATATGTACGTACGTGGCCGTATTTTTTGGCATGTGGCTGTACGTATGTGTACACGGTTTAGAAGGGACTGCCTGAACTACTACGTCGGGGGCTCTACTACTACACATGCCGCTGCTTGCTCGGCCACGGTTCATCGTTGCAGAGAGACCGATCGACCAGTATGTACGTACACATTCGCGACAATGCTACGTACGCTTCGACCGGGTGGGTCCCAGCTGTCAGGGAGGATATAGCTGGTGGGTCCCGGCTGTCAGGGGAGGAATCATTTTTATTTTGCGAGTAATAAGGAGGCACTTCCTTATGTTCGAAGATGTAGCTGGTGAGTCCAGCTGTCAGCCTCACAGCCTAAAAGTCCACTTCCGATGGCTGTCGTTCGTTGACCTCGTTGACCACCAGGCGCCGAGAGCATCAAGGCGGTGGACGACGGCGAGGCCTAGGAAGGGAACGACAAGGAGCCAGAGAAGACAAGGCGAGTGGATGCCCACGCGGAGGGGAGTACGAGGGTTCACTGGTTCGGCTGCGGCGTAAGGCTACCGTCGCAGAAGAATAACAGGGGGTGTGGGTGAGTAGAGGGAAGGCCTGGCCAGTCGTAGTATGGTCGGTCCATGAGGCCTGCGCGGCAGCACAGCCGGCCACGGGAGGCTGGAGCAGGCGGTACGGCGGGCTTGGTTTGGGCGGCTGGAGCAAGAAGACCAGAGGTTGAAGACGCAGCACGGCCGTTGATTTAACATCCAACGGTCAGTGCAGCTAGAATCGTTTTGACTAAGTTTACAAAGCCCGTACGCGTCAACTTAGTTGGCCCACAAGTCAGCCTCCAAATCTAGTGGGTCCCAGCTAGCAGGGGGGAATCATTTTTTTGCTCGTAATAAGGTGGCACTTCCTTGTGTGCGAAGATGTTTTCTGGTTTTTTTAATTTCTTCTTTTTCAAGTTAGAATAAAAAGAAAACAATTTAGCATCTTTGGTACAATCTATATTTTCGTGAAATGGATCATAATAAAGCTGGTGGGTCCTAGCTGTCAGGAAGAGGTAACTTTTTTTCCGCGTAATAAAGGAAACACTTCCCTGCGTGCGAAGATGTTGCTGGTGGCTCAAACCTGTCAGGGGGAGAAATCATTTGTTTTCGTATAATAAGGAGGGACTTGCTCGCGTGCGGCCATGGGCCATGCGGGTCTCTACTGTTAGCCACTCCACGTACATGCCTCTTCCGATGGCTGTCGTTTGTTGACAAAGTTGACCACGCCGTGCCGAGAGAACCAATGCGGTGGACGATGACGAGGCCTAGGAAGGGAATGACCTAGAGCCGGCAAAGACACAACAGTGGATGCCCACGCGGAGGGGAGTACGAGGGTTCACTGGTTCGGCTGCGGTGTGAGGCTGCCGTCGCCGGAGAATAACAGGAGGTGTTGGTGAGTAGAGGAATGGCCTGGACGGCGATGGGAGTAGGGTGGGCCGGTGAGGCCTGCGCGGCAGCACAGCCGGCCACGGGAGGCGGTAGCAGGCGGTACCGTCGGCGATGGTTTGGGCGGCTGAAGCATGAATATCCGAGATTGAAGAAGCACCACAGCCGTTAGATGGACATCCAACGGCCACTGCTACTAGAATCGTGTGTTGACTATAAATTGACAAAGCCTTGCGTACGCGTCAACTTAGTAGGCCCACAAGTGACCATCACATCTGTGGCAGAGAACATATAGCCCATTTGCGATTTGTTATAATGTACAACCCATTTTTTAATTCTAATGGAATTTACTCAGCCCATTTACTGTTTGTTAACATTACAGCCCATTTTCTAGCCAGGACAACGGTTAATAATTTCAACCAACCGCTCAAAAAAATTCAACAAAATTTCCCACATTTTGATGGGATCTGAAATATTTTTTAACCCGAAATTTCAAGTCAGATTAAATATAATTTAAAAATAAATTTGTATTAGGTAAAAATCCAACGAAATTTTGCGCGCGCAACAAGTAATGAAATTAAAAAATTTACCTGTTCGGTGCATTTTTTATATTTACAGACAATTTTTTTAATTACAGCCCATTTATTATTTCTTAAAGCCCATTTTCTTGGCAAGTCTGTTGCGGGGCGGAGAATAACAAGTTGACCTGGGTTGGGTATTCCGCAAAAAAAGTATAGCTGGGCTAGCCATTTTCACATTGAAAAATTAATATCTGGACTGGATATTTGGTCGACATAAAATAATAGCCTGGGTCAGACGGGCCACAGCCCGCCCAGTTGATACCCTGCTCCTCTGAACAACAACAAAAATATCGCTCAAGAAAAACTCTGCTCACACCTCAAAAAACAAATACTGCTCGAGCTACTAGGTCCCAGCTCTCGGCCGCTCCTTGTGCAATTCTCTCGTTTATTGACTATATAGGTTGACAATGGTGTGGGACCGTGATGTCAGGAAATCAGGAGGAAGCAAAAAAAAATAGTTGTATATAATAAGGAGGCACTTGCGTACGTGTGGCTATGGCCCTGGTGGGTCCCCACTGTCATTCTCTCCAAGTTAAGTCATCTCCTGATTCCTCGTGTTTGTTAACCATGTTGACAACGCGAGATGGCGGCGCCACGGCGAGTGCAACAACTCGAAGGACGACGGAGTGGGCCTCGCGGGCCCTACGGATGGTCTGATACAGCGCCCGCTGGTTGTTCAGGAAGCCAGGATCATCGGACCCCTATGAGCACCTTCGAGAGACTGAGCCGGCATGAAACGGTAAGGCCGCGCTTGGGAGCTCTGGATTGTTTCACACCTGTATTAAGTATACAAGTGTAATTTACTCGTCACCGGAAACAACGCGTAAAATACAGGCGTAATGAAACCGACGGCCCGAGGTCTGTAACGAAAACCGGCGAGTTACGCGTGTAATCTGAGAAACCAGTGTATATTTTATCAGTAAAAAACGACCAACCAAGCGCTTCGCCCAAGACCATATGCTTTTATTTACAAGCGTCAGTTTTACAAGCGGTTTTGGTTGGAAAACGACGATCCAATCACGGCCTAATACGATGAGTTGGTCGGAAGATCATATCGTTTCACCTCTAAGCTACCCGAGTTATCGTATAGGCTATGAATGGAAGTATGAAACATAAGATGATGAACTTCTTAAGCACAGAAACAATAGAAGAGGATGATCTTATTAACATGCAAATCACTGGCATTAGATTAACGTGCAAAACAATACAAAGCATTATTCTTAGGAGGCACGGTGAACAGCTCGTGATGCCGCATGCCACAACATTCCAAGCTCAATTTTGCAATCAAACTCACAAGGCCTGGCATTTCATAGACAACATTCAGAACAAACTCTTAAAATACCTTACATAAGTCAACATTCATGACTATGCATCTCATCAGAGTAAATATTTACTTCTGAGCTGAACACACGAATAGGAAAAAATGATCGACGCTGCTCACAGTAAAGGGCGTCCCATTCCAAAATATCAAATGCATGTCTTCTGGCTATCATCAATGAGCACAATTTGACAAGGTTTTCCAATTCCAAAATATTAAACGAATATCTTCTTGCTAACATCAATGATTAAACTTTGACAAGCTTTTCCCATTCAAAATATGTAATGCCTATGATTGTCATCAGTTTGCACATTGAAATAGCACATGGAGCCGGATTAACCAGCATATTTTTTTGTGCAGTTCCACTGAAATCAAACAATGTATTGTGTAGCATGGTGGATTTCGTATTTATATGTTGCAAGGCGTTGAACACGTTGGCAGCTCCATTCAAGTAGATAGTCCGGTGGCTCAAGGTGATGACGAATGATTAGAGAACCATTCGATGTATTGTGCATGATGAAGTATTATGGAGGACACGAACCATCTGAACATTTTATGCAGTTCCACTGAAATCAAGCTGAGCATCCCTGTCTGCATAAATACAAAAAAAGTATGATGAATATAATAGTGGTACTAGTTGATTAAACATACACTCACAACTATAATCATCTTCATTATCTTAACAGGAAAAGATAGCAATACAATAGCTTCAATTAAACATTTATTCAAAACAATACAACAATATAAGTAGCACAACATAACAAAGAACAATCATGTGGATGAAGGCCGATACTGACCTCATTTGTTACAGCTGCGTCGGCCACTGACTTGGTCATACCTTTCCTTGTGGAGTGAATTTTGCACTCCACGTGTTGTTGAGTTTCCCATGCTCTCTACAGACTAGTCATGTCACCAGCGTCTACTAATACTCTGTAAAGCTTCTCGATCATTCCTTGTGTAATATAGCGCAAATAGTGACTGCTTCTTTTTGCAAAGTGGAAAGACCAACTGGGCCCAATAATGCAACAATTTGCCTTAAACACATTGGCTCCTTTTGTGCAGTTCAACTAAAATCAAAGTCGAAATAGAACCAAGCAGAAGTTTTAATATCCCTGTATGCAACAATAGGTATAAAGAAAACAGTTACTGAGAAATAACGGTTGATGACTTATACTCCCAGAAGAAAAAACATCTACCTTATCTTAATGGGAAACAAAGCAGGACAGTAGCAATTCTCAAACAATGTGATTCATTCATATGAACTGAGACATTATCTTAACAATACCTTATTTCAACATGTATAAATAACAACAAAGCAGAAAAGTACCATTCCTAAAACAATGCAACTGATTCATATTAATAGAGACATCATCTTAACAATACCTTGGTTAAACATGTAGAAAGAACTACAAAGCAGGATAGTACCATTTGTAAAACACTGTAACTGATATATAATAACAGAGACATTATCTCAACAATACATTTCTTAAACATGTACTCCCGCCGATCCCTAACAGAAATGGTACTCCCGCCGATCCCTAACAAGTGTTGCAGTTTTGAACTAAGATTCAGTAGTTAATTTTAAGAGCGGCATTGCTTAATTTTACCAGTGGCATTAGATTAACAAAAAAGCATAAACAGTTGCAGGGGAGAGTGGGCGCAACAACACCATGTGCTTCCATCGACTTATAAAGGGGGTGATGCAGAGTTTTGTTGTAACAAAGAAACAGGCATCATGTCTGGGTTGGCCCCATTTTTGTTCACTTAATGGTAAAAGACAACAATTCAATAGCTTTAATTCAACATTTATTTAAAACAGCACCAATACAAGTAGCACAACATCTCAAAGCACACTGCACGATCATGTGGATGAAGGCCGGTACTAACCTTTCATGACGCGGTCAAGATCAACTACGAATCTGCCAACACGAGTAGGAAATCCAATCTCATTTTGTGTAGTTCAACTAAAACAAGCAAAGTCGCTGGTGTGACATTTAAGTTGAACTGCACAAAACACTCTTAAAACGAAAGTGTTTCGCGTAGCGAAGCAAAAGGTCGCAATAGCAACAAGTTGAATTGATATCCCTGTTTTAACAGAGGCAAAAAAGGAAACAATTACTGGCCAATAAAGGAGGATGAAACATACGGCGACAAAAAGAAGCATATACCTTATCTTGATGGAAAACAAAGTAGGACAGTAGCATTTCTAAAACGGTTGCATTGATTCATATTAACAGAGACATTCTCTTAAAATAAGATTCATTAAAAATGTAATTTACTTTTAACAGTGGCATTGCTTCAATTTTCCAGCGGTATTCTTAGATTAACAACAACAAAATAGTTGTATGGGACATGGAACATGCCAGCACCATGTGCCTCCACACGTATAAATGGGTGATGCAGAGTATGTTGCCAAGCAGCATATCTGTGTTGGTCCCATATTTGTTCTCTTCGAACCTTTTTCCTATGTGAGGGCAGCAAATCTAGTCCTGCACAAACTCCCAGACCACCCGGTTTCTTTCCTTTTTCAACAAAGAGATCGGTTCCTTACAGATGTGTGTACTGGGTTACCCCCTTTTCCCTTTTCGACCAACAGAATGGCTGGATAGCCAGTCTGTACTACTTTCCCTCCTTCCTTTACTCATTGAACCATGTCCTAGATTCATGCTCCACCCACCCCCCTTTCTTTCCTCTTTGAACCAAGACCTAGATTTGACTACAGAATCGAAAAAGATCTGCATGCAGCTAGAGCAATATGGTTTCAAAGAAAGTTATACCTTAGGGTCGTCGGGATGTGGCTAGGCGTGCGGCGGGAGGCCGGATCTGCCCACACTATGTACAGCAGCAAGGAAGAAGTGGTCGGAGGCCCTCCCGCATAGGCGCTGGGTGAAAGAGAACATCGCAACCGGTAGTGGATTGCCTCCCTCGCCGAAGGCGACAGAGTGAATGCTGCACCTCCTCCCCTTCCCGGTGCGATGGGATCCGGATGGCTCCTTCACCAGCTGTGAGGGGAGAGAGAGAGAGAGAGGCCAACGCAGTCTTGTTTAGATCTGATGAAGAGGGTGAGAGATTGTGAAGAGATCAAACCCTAGCAAAGGAACGCTGAGCCTCCAGCGTGTATATATATATATATGTAGTGCAGCGAGAGTGTGAAGAGTGCAAACCCTAGCGAACAAGCACTGAGGCTCCAACTTATATATATTAGTACTCGGATATAGTACTAATATAGTGGAGTGGTTTTCTTTTCCTCTTTCTCTTCATAACAATCGTTTTAAATTGTGTACGAAACAAAACTCTTTATTTAACGTGCCAGTGAAGAAAACTACAACCAACTAACGATCCACGCGTCCTGGTCGCACTTCCTGTCGTTCATGTGCGGTACACTACCCTCCGTTAAGTGAACAACCACACACACGCCAAATTATCGGAAAGGTGTGAGAGTGTGTACAAATAAAGAAATTTAATTTCAATTATTTTATACTATGTACAGTTTGCCCTCTCAATAATTATGGTTTGTTGTGTTCGGCCCAAACTTGGTCAAACTTTACAAAGTTTGACTTCAGTCAAATCTAATATGCAGAGTACATAAAAACGGAGGGGTACTACCTCCATCTGGGTTTTTAGTCCACACCATATTTTTAATCAAAGTCTGACCAATTATTTAGTTAAAAGCTGGACAAATAAAATTACAGGGTAGCTGAAGACAAAGTTGTGAGAAGGCTTAGAAATCAATACAAAACTTTTGCTCTTAGTACCAACGTCGATGCTTCTTCGAGGAAACATTTGGTTCATATCCAATTGTGTGATAAAATTGCACCAACGTAAACGACTGCTCCAAGATGAACTGATGAAGGATATCGTCTTTGTGGTAACAAGCAAAGAGCACTGGTGGAAGACATCCCGTTCTTCATTGAACATCGATCAACTTCACCAGCCGATGCAACCATGAGACGCAAACATGAGCATCGATAGGTCATCGTGGTGATGCATCATCGATTTTGGCATCAAGTTTGGGTCAGGCACCAATGAAGTTTAACAATCCTCACTATGGTTTGTTTCTTCTCGGTAATCAAGCTCGTGAAAGGAAGAACCACTTGGCAGAGGACAGTGAGGCTGAGCAACAGTGGCCATCTGATTTTGTGCAGTTCCACTAAAATTGAGGAAGACATGTCCGAGTATGGAGATACGCATCCCTGTTTGAAAAAAAAAAGAAAAAGATATTTAAGTAGTGTTGTTACTTTGTTTTAGCAGTGGAACAAGATTAACAGCGGCATCTTAATTGTCAATAAGAATTAATGAAACGTACACCAAAAAATAGAAGCATCATGATTATCTTGATGGGAACTAAAGCAGGATACCAAAAAAAAAACTAAAGCAGGACAGAAGCATTTTTCGACGCCTCTACATGGGCATTGCTTCATTTTACCAGTGATAGTTTTAGATTAGCAGCAGCAATAGGAGCATATGGACAATGACCGCACAACCACCATGTACTTTTTGTCGAAAAAAAACATGTATACCTCCACCGATGCATAAATGATAAACCAGGACAACTTTTGGAGTGGCCTTTCCTCTATAATAGTAAAAAATAGGTGATGTTGGACCAGCCGACGAACCACAGCTAGTGTACATGGGGAGCTGGGGAGTAGTGGTACAGAAGAATACCCGCATGCAGAGTACAATGAAGCATGAAATCCAAAAGAAGTTATACCTCAGGTGGGCGAGATGTGGCTTAGGCGGGCGGGCGGGATCTTCCCACAAGACGGCAGCGAACAAGGGCGCGGAGGACCTTCATCCGCGCCGGTGCCGGCTCAGAGAGGACGGTGCGTATCGGCTTCCTCCATCGCCAACGGCGACAACGTCAACGCTGGACCTCCTCACCTCCCGCAGCGGACGGGATCCGGCCGGATCTGTGACCACCGGTGAGGAGAGAGATAGAGTGGACACTGTCATCTTGTTCAGACTAGCAAGAGGCCCATGCGTTGCATGGAACATCAAGATGCATTCATACGAGTTGTTTATCTTGTGGGAGACAAAGATGAACGAGGGAAGGCCTTATTTGCAAATGTGGAGAGGGGTGTGGGTATCTTTTTGCAAAATTGCCATCCTCAGATATAGATCGGACGGTCTATATTGCAGGATGGCAGGCACACCATCATCACCAACTCGGTTTTTTATAAGAGTAGAAGTAGAGAGTAGAGATACGCGTGTTCCCAGAAAAAAGAAACGAAAACTGGCGGAGAAATCTTTTTTTAACGTACCAAGAAAGAAAACTCGATCAATAACACGCCCTCGCTTCCAGGTCGCAGTTTGTATCGCTCACGTGTGGTCCCCGACCCTCCATTATTAAGTGAATAAATTAAAGGGTCGAATTATTACGTACGTAAGCTGCCTCTTCGTGTACAAATGCGCTCCATCATGTACTCGCGGGTATGTCGGAGGCAGAGTGAGTGCGTGTACTGTGACGCCCGGATAATTAAGCTACAGTGAACCTCTGCTAATGATGCCATGTCACTTCGTTTACTGTTGTCAATCTCGCGATAATTTAAATCCCGTTCGAATTCAAATTTAATTTAAAGACAAATAAATAAAGTTTTCAACTGGCAAAATAAAAATGTGGGTTAGGCTACAAATATTCACTAACAAATTGTCGTGAAAGAATCCACATTTTTCAGAATGATAAAATGCCCCTAAGCTATTTTTAATTGAACCATAAAGCTTTTAACTGAACAATCTCCATTTAAATAAATATGTAAACATTTCAAAAACATTTGAAACTTGGTGGTTTAACTCAAAATATTACCTAGTATTTATGTGTTAAGTTGTACATTTAACTAAAGTCTTTTGGTAGCCCAAATAAATGCAAAGCAGTGTGATAAAATGGAAAACAGAAATAAAGATGGAAATAAAAGAAAAGAGAAAATGAAACAAACAAATAAATAAATTAAAGAAGACCCTTGGCCCAGCTGGGCCTCGACCCAATTGGCCGGCCCACCCCAACCCAACCGGCCTCCCCGTATCCCCCACTCACGTAACCCTAACCCCCGATCCACCCCACTTCCCCCACGCCGCTCGCCACCTCCCCCGATCCAGATCGGGGGATCGACCCCATCGCCCCCCCCTCCCGACGCCACCCGGAGCAACCCCTTCCCCGTCGTCGTCCACGCCGGCACCCGAGCCCGGCGATTCATCGCGACCCCCCCTCCGACCGCGCCTCGCCGCCAACCGGAGCTACCTCGCCGATCTCGACGCCCGAGAGCCGCTCGCCGTCGCCGCCTCGTCTTCATCTCCTTCCCGACATCGTCATCTTGCCTCGCCGGCGTACCAGGACACCGGGGGTGAGCCACCCCCTCCGCCTCTCCTCTTGCCCCCGCGTGCCGCTGCCACCACCGCCCGCCTGCGAGCCGCGGCTGCTGCTGCCGCTGGTCGTGCCCGGCGACGCCTCCAGCTCGCATCCACGCCCCGCCTCGCCTGCTTCCATCCGCTCGTCGATGGCGCCCGTGCGCCGCTGCCCCCCCCCTACTGCTCGCCCCGTAGCCTCCCCGCACCGGCCACCACCCGCGACCTCCTCCTCGCCGTGCGGCCGCCGCTCACCTCGGCCGTCCTTGGACGCTGGCCCCGCGCTGCTCCGCCATTGCCGTCTCCCCTGGCCGGCGCCTTGGTCGCCGGCGCCCAGCCGCACCGATGGCCTCGCCCGAACCTGCGCCCAGCGCTCGCGCCCGCTAAAGACCTGCCCTGGTTGGCCTATGGGCCAATGACAGCCGGGGCCCACGCCCCTGAAAAAAAGGAAATTAAAGCATTAATTAAATTAATTAATTAAGTTAATTAATCCTGTTTAACTAATCTAATTAAAATGAATTAACCTAATCACTTAGTTAGTCTAATTAACATGATTAGTTAGTCTTAGACAATGACAGTGGGACCCACCCGTCAGTTTGACTAGGTCAACTGACTGGTTGACTGCTGACATCACCCTGACATCATGTTGATGTCATAATTATGTTTTCTAATTAAATTAATTCTGTTAATTCTAAAAAATGATTAAAAGTTTAGAAAATCATATAAAATAAACCGTAGCTTATATGAAAATACTTTGTACATGAAAGTTGCTCAGAATTTCGAGACGAATCCGAATACGCCCTTCATATTGCTGTCAGATGCCCCTAGCTACCTAAACATGGAACTTTTAGACTGATTTCGATAAATGAATAGTGCTCAACTTTAATAAAATAAATCCGAATAAATTCCTAATTTAACTAAATCATTTAGTTTGGCAGTAGAACACCTCTGCATATTAGTTAGACATGTCTTGCATATTGTTTGCATTTCTGCCATGAATTTATTGTTTCTTCCCCCTCCTTCCCTCTCGATAGACGCCGAGACCGTCGCCGACGCAGCAGAGTACGACTACGCTCCGGACGAGCAGCCTTCCGACGACCCCTCCTCCTTGCCAGAGCAACCAGGCAAGCACCCCCCCTTGAGCATGCCTATATCGCCTATTCTCTTCTCTCTTGTGCTTGCATTAGAATTGCTGCTGCTACTGCTTTACCTATCCTGATGCATAGCCTTTTTATTGTAACCTGCTATTGATACCTTACCTGCTTATCCTACACTGCTTAGTATAGGCTGGGTAGAGACCCACCAGAGACCCCACTTTGTCCCTAGTTGCCCCCGCTGGATTATCAGATGACCAGATCAACGTGATCGACAGCCAGGCCCCGGCACCGCACATCACCCCCCCTTAGTTGTATGACACTGCAGCGTTACCATCGAGTGCCGAGGGTGATACCTCGTGTAGCACTTCTGATGTTAACTCTGTAGAGTAGCTATTCGGTCGTGGTCCTCGAGGGTGATTCTCCTTCACCACTTCCGATAATGACGCTGTCGTGCAACACCTCAAGTGTGAACCCATCGAGGGTGATTCCTCCGAGTTCACCTTGACGGATACATCGAGTAGAAATCCAACGAGGGTGATACCTCGGATTCCCCTGATGTTATGGACACACGGATACTTGGACTTCACAACTGTTACTTGGAAAGGCGGGTCGACCCTGAGGGGTACCCACGAGTGATGTGGAGACGGGTTGACCTGGATGGTACCCGAGAGATGAATACGAGGCATGGCTGGGCATTCTTAGCCCTTGCCGCAAGTCCTCGAGACGGGGCGACGGGGTCACATTAATCGTGAGTCTCTGCTCGTTACCGCACCCTCAATGCACTAACGATTTGGATATTTGATCCGAGCAGGCCTCTGGCCTGATAGCACTAACCATCACGTGGGAAAAGTTATGGGCACTCTGCATCGTATGCATCAGCCGAAAGCTCTGTCAGACGTCCAATTCAGCATGGCGGCACGGACGGACCGGCGCCATCCTGTAGTGGTGGTGCCTGGCTTCACCGTGTGCGCAACGACCCGGAGTGCACAGGGCGATGGCCCAAGACCCCTGAGCGCTTAGGATGTAGACCGGCGGGGACCTCTCTGCTAAGCTCTAGGTAGGGCTGCGGTGTGTCGTTTGGTCGAGGCCGGGCATGACCCAGAATAGTGTGTCCGGCCGGAGTTAAGCGAGCGTGGTGGGTAAGTTGGTGCACCCCTGCAGGGAAGAACTAATCTATGCATAGCCGGATCATCGGTAACGGACGCTCGGAGTTGTATCCTGATCGATACAACTAGAACTGGATGCTTGTGATGAGAAATGGATAGTATGGCTCTGGGATTGCTTTCTCGCAGGGAGTCGAAAAAGGATCTCTGGGTGAGGTTGATAACACTGCTACTACTTTATACTGTGCTGATCTACACTCTTCTAATGCTGCAAGACCGCTGAAGATGCTAGTCTTCGATGGGACTAGGCCTTCCCTCTATTCTGGCATTTCTGCAGCCCAGTCCACATATACAGCCTTTTTTTATAATGTTGCATATGTAGTGTAGATCCTTGCTTGCTGAGTACTTTGGATGAGTACTCACGGTTGCTTTGCTACCTCTTTTTCCCCATACCCCTTTTGATGATACATCAGACGATGGAGCCCAGGAGCCAGATGCCATCGCAGGAGCTTACTACCAGGATGGCCCAGATGGCACGTACTACTGGATCGATCCAGCCGACCAGGAGTAGGATCGAAGGCTCCCAGGCAGGAGGCCTTCGCCTTCGCCTTTCAATCTAGAGTCGTTGTTTGTGCTAGCCTTCTTAAGGCAAACCTTGGCTAACTATGTCTGTACCCAGATATTATTTGTATGACTGACTTATGTATTTGGATCCTCGTGATCCCTGGTCTGTAATATTTGTGGATCTCCGTTTATCTGTGTTAGAGTTGTGTTGTGATATCTTCCCGTGAGTCCATGTGCTTGATCGTGCATGTTTGCGTGTATGATTAGTGCACGATTGAGTCGGGGGCGTCACATGTACATTTCTTCTTGTACGTAGTACTCCATTTATCTCACTTTATATTGTTTCCCACTCCTATGATATTCCTATCCCAGGAACAAAATGAGGCGGTACTAAGTTTCTGTGTGTGTAGGGAGAACGAGACATCGATGTTGTGTACGAGTAGTCGCGAGAGTCGTCACTATGTGTGTGAGCGCGCACACACACAGACATGCATATCCATGTTTACGTAAAATTCTTACTTTCATCTCCATCTCCATCTCCAATCATATTTGTTCAACTGGCACATTATTTACGTTATTAATTACGCAGCAATATTTACGTACGTCCAGCCTGACCGCCCTGGCCAACCCAAACCCTCTTCATCACCCGCGCGCGGTTCCCGCCCGAAACGGTCAGTGCCGCATTCATGCCCGGCCAGAGCGGACGCGACCTCTCACTGGCGTCAGCATTGAAGCGGCGCGCCGGTCGAGGGAGCGCCGCCCCCGCCGCTTCCCGGTGCACGCGACTGCACCGCGTTCAAATGTCACCACGGCCGGCCACAACATGCATGTAAAAAAGTTCTTGGGAGTCCGTGCTACAGCTAGCTGTCCTCCCCCTCCTCGTCTATCTCTTCCAGTAGTGCTAGTACTCAATGGCGCGATGCATCGAGAAGCAGGCGGGAAAGTTTGCGTATACTCGGTTTGAGGTGAGTGGCATGCCAAGCGACCGTGTGGGGTGGAGGAGGGTGAGACACGAACGCGACAGACGTGATTTAAACGTTGGTTTTGCTCAATGGCGCGATCCAATGAAACAAAACATTGGTTCCCAAAAGAATACTGTACTGCATGAGAGAGATAGAGTGATGGTTTGCCTCTTCCGTCCAACTAACTATACCGGGTCTATGTGATTTGACGGCTCATTGGTCACTATTACTGTGGCGGTAGAGCGTCTGCACTCTTATTTATTTATTCTGTGATAAAACTAACTTTCTCCACTCTTACACCGGAGGAGTACGAAACACGGCAGCCCAGTGACTACATGGCCCACCTTCCACTGTCACCATATTCCTTGGACATCGTGCGACACCTCCGGTCCTTTTTTCTTTGTGTAGTACTCCCTCTTTTCCGGTTTATATAGGGCTTAATTTTGAAATCTCATCAACCAAGGCAGATGATGAGTGGAGAAATGTATCTCGTAGTTTAAAAAATTACTCAAACTTTAATTTGTATTAATTAGAATATATGCATGGATGACCACTAAATGAGTAGGAATGGTTACATGCATTGGTTGGTTTCTTTTAATCCTTGCATGCATCAATTTAATGCACCTTGGAATGTGAACATGTGGTGGAAAGAAGTGAAAATAAGACTTATAATATGGTATAAGACTAAGAAAATGAGATGAGCCCAATAAACCAGAAAGGAGGGAGTACATTTTACCACATGACCCACCATACACTCTCACATACTACTTCCGTCCTGGTTTATTAGTCTCCTATGTAATTTATGCATGATACTAGTATATGATACTCCCCACTATGAGTAGCCTTATACGCATACAAAAAAGGACCGGAGGGAGAACGAAGCTTTATGATTTTGTTTCATGTATGTATCCTGACTCCAAGATTGCCCCGTTACAACATTCCATCAAATACAAAGGAAAACTAACATGCATGCTGATGCATCTCAATGATTCACAGATCATAGCCAATATTTACTTCACAACTAAAGACAAAAGTTGTGAGAGTGTGTACAAAAAAAACTACTGATGGGGTCTCTACGACTTGAACCCTAAACCCTAAACAGGATTTAATTTCCTGGCTAGGTAGAACCTGTCGAAGGAAAGAAGCCTGGCCCCCTCGGATCATATGATGCTTTTGTGCAGTTCCACTAAAATCGAGCTGAGCATCCCTGTTGGCAAAGATATTGAAGAAGTGTGATTAGAATAATAGTAGTGGCGCTAGTTCATGAGACATAAACTCATCACAAATAGAAGCCGGTAGAAGTAGAGAAAGATCCACATGGAGATGGAGCTACGTGGGGAGCTGCGGCAGTGGAGAAAGCCGACTCCAAAAGGAAGTTGTACCTGGGACGTCGGGGTGTAGCTAGAAGGGCGGTGGGAGGCAGCATCAGCCCATACCACGGGGACCCCCGATCGGGACGCACCGACAGTGGGTTTTCTTCCTCGCCGCTGTCGACCACGTCTATGCAGAACATTGTCCGCTTCCCCCGATGGCGGGATTAGGCCAGATCTGTGACCAGCGGTGTGGCCACCGTCGTTCTATGCTTGTGAAGAGAGCAACCCAAGCAAGCAGGCTTATAGCTTAGGCTCGTGCTAGTGTATATATAGTGGAGCGGTTTTCTTTTTCTCTCCATATCAACCTTTTAATGGTTGCTTCGTCCGACTAACTTACTGTGTGATTTGACTGCTCCTAAGTGGCCCCTGCATGTACTCCCCCTACGTGTATGACCGTTCCTGAGTCTCACTTGTACTTATCTCTATTTTCTTGCATGACACATAGACTGGATGCGCATAGAGGAATTTTTTTACTGTACGTTATTTACGTAGTACCTACTCCCTCCTTCCAGTTCACTACTAGTACTCCCTCCATCCTGGTTTATTGGTCCCCTTTGTACTCAATTCATGGGCTTGTTTTCCTCAAGAAATTGTCTTTACCAATGTATTAATATCGGGAATGCATGCGTGAACAACGAATGATTAAACCTTGCATGCAACGTTTTGACAAAGCATTGACATATGAACATGTGAATGTGAGGGACTACAACCTCGTGCAACAGTCACACGTACACATGCACGCGAAAACGCGCGCAACACCCTAATGCACGCATGTCCGAGCACATGATGGAACACACACGGTCATGCTCAAGTGCTCAACCTACACGTGCATGCACCCACATACTCAGCCAGGGTGAGCTAGTGACCGTATAAACATCGGAAAATGTATATATTGACCGCAATGAGCGTATTATGAAGTCCACTGACCGTATTTTTACAAATATACAGTGACAGCAAGTGTATTTATCTCGTTTCAAATCAAGCCATATTAACCGGAAAGGAGGCAGTATGGACTAGCATTACTTTGTTGTGTCCCGTGAACTTGCAGAATGAGGAGAAGCTTGTAGGACGGGAGAAGCTTGCGCGTGGTGGCTCGCAGGACAAGGAGAAACTTTTGACTATGCAAGCTCTCCCTCGCTCAGGCGGTGGACGTGCAACAGTTAATTCGGTGTCAGATTGCCAGAAGCATGCATACACTGTACTAGTACCATCATTGTTCGACTTCCCGAAGAGGCGAACAGCCAAGCGCAAAGTTTACTACGGTAGTAGAGTACTCCGAGTAGTATTACATACTACTAATACTGTACAGGTAGTACTACTAGGAACCACATGGTAGAGCGTCTGCACTCTTATTTTATTTTAATCTGTGATAAAGCAATCTTCAACACATTTGCTTCTCTTCGAGGGTTCTCGCAGGTGATAATGGAAGTTGATTGCATGGAACACTCGCCACAATTCTCACTTAATTCTGGCACCTATCCTGTTAGAAATAGGAGCGCTCGGTAATATTTTCTCTTTTTTTGTTATTCAGCATGTAAACAGGTTAGCAAACCGTGCGGCGCATCTTTGTGCGAACCGTGCTTGCTGCACTTTGAATGTGACCGAGAGCTGGCTTGATGAAACACCTCGCTTCCTTTTTTTTCGCAGGGTACCTTGCTTCCTAGTGACCAGTCTCTTGACTGATTGTCCTAAGAATGCTTATATATGAATAAAGCTCACTCATTTACCCGCAAAAAAGATTAAGCCATAATAACCGGAAAGGAGGGAGTATGGACTAGCACTACTTTGGTGTGTCCCATCAACTCGCAGAACAAGGAGAAGCTTGTAGGACAAGGTGAAGCTTGCTTATGCCCTCTCCATCTACCTCAAGCGCGGTGGCTCGCAGGATGAGGAGAAGCTTTTGACTAATGCAACCTACCCTCGCCCAGGCGGTGGATGTGCAGCAGTTCATTCGGTGTCAGATTGCCAGAGGCATACACTGTAGTACCATCATTGTTTGACTTCCCGAAGAGGCGAAGAGCCAAGCGTAAGGTTTAGTAGTACTACTAGTATACAGGTACTAGGAACCGCATGGTGGAGCGTCTGTACTCTTATTTTATTTTAATCTCTGATGAAGTACACATTTATTCGGGAGAAGTGCGGAAAACGGCAGCCCAATAGTACAACTAAAAAACATCGAACATGTAATGATAATATCGATCAACCATGCTCGAATATATCTTGGCCTCTGTGCGAGCCCGTCTGTGTGTTCTCGCTCCTTGTCTCTCTCAAGGAGAGGCGGGGTTGGCCATTTTGCCATCCTCCTCAATTGAGATCGGTTTGCTCACACTCCGGTCCCACTTGTCGGTGATATGCCAAGAGGAAGCGCGTTGACCGACAGGCCATACGCGGGCTTGGCTTTGCACCTTCATACTAGTATGAGCGGATTCAAAGAAGAGCGTATTGATGGTTGCTTCTTCCGAGCAACTTACAGTGGGAAAGGTGGGGCTTATGATATGACTGCTCATTACTCACTATTAGTGCGGCGCAACGACCAGGCTGAGTCTCCCATGCGGTTTTGCACTATAATTTGGTGCATGGCACATGGACCTGGATGCTGAATGGCTTCTAGAAATGCTATCAAGCTTCCAACATTTGTTTACATAATTAACGTATACAAATAATTTTCCAGCAACATGAAATTGTACAATGCTCTGAAGCTTCAGCTTTTGTTTTGTGTGTCTTGCCAGCTGGAAGGTTGTCTCATTAAAACATCAATCAAAATACTAGAAAGGAAACTAACTTCCTTGCTAATGCATCTCAATGATTAGCAGATCAGAGCTAATATTTACATCACAACTGAAGACAAAGTTGTGAGAAGGTGTTAAATTAAAATTGTTCCATGCTTTCATTGGCAGCAACTTCCCCCCAACTCTGTCTAAATCAACAAGGCATGTTGGGAAAAAAGTAGCTGTCAAGAGCATGCAACATTCCGATCATTTTGCGCAGTTCCACTAAAATAGAGCTGAGCGTCCCTGTTCCAAAGATATTAAGTGTGATTACAATAATAGAGGACTGTTGATGAAACAATAAACACACAAATAGAAGCCGGTCACCTTTGTAGTCTCTCTTAAGACTAACTAGTTGGAGAAGATTAAGCAAATAGTTGGAGAAGATTAGGCTCGGAGTTGGATGAGGAGGATAGAGCAAAACCAATCTCCCTTTATGCAGTCGAACTGAAATGTAGAGACGTTGCCCGTGTGACATTTTAGTAGAACTGCACAAAACACTCTTAAGAAAAAAGTGATTTGTGCAGTTCACCAAAAGGTCGCAATAGCAATGAGGTGAAATGGATAGCCCTGTTTGCAAAAAAGAGGTAAAAAGGAAACAATTACTGGCCAATAACAGTTGATGACACAAACGATGACAAAAAAGAAGTATATTCCTTGTCCTAAGGGAAGATAACAGCACGGTTGTTTATCTAAAACGGTGTGAGGATGAGATTCCAATATGGAAAGTACGCCGGACGAGCTATGTTCTGGGCAAAGAACTAGGGAAGATCCACATGCAAGATTTTCCACATGCAGCGACGTGGGAAGATGGGCAGTGGAGCAAGGCCAGAGGGGAGGAAGCTGTACCTGGGGGTTGTCGGGATGTAACTAGGAGGGCGGCGGCGGGTGGGATCTGCCCATACTGCGGCAGCGAGCAAGTGGCAAAGGCCCTACCGCGCCAGAGCTTGGTCAGAGAGAACGGCGGGTACAGCAGATCGGGACGTGCTGCCTCGACGCCGTTGAATGGAGAAACGATGCACATCCACCCTTTCCGCCGGCGGACGGGATGCGGCCGGAACAGTAACCAACAGTGAGAGAGAGAGGCCACCGCTGCCTTGTGTGAGATAGTGTGACGAGAGAGAAACCCCGGCAGGCAGGCTCCATTGTATATAGTGGAGCGAATTTCTTTTTTCCCGATGACAATCGTTTTATATACTGTACGTGCCATTGAGGAATATAACTTTATTTAATACTAACGCGTCAAGTTGAACTTTGTTCCGTGTACGTATGGTACATGACCCTCGTTCGAGTAAACAACCGCTACACGCGTCAAATTATCACGTGGGCTGCCTTTTCGTACAGAAATGAACTCCACCGTGTACCCACGCGGGTGTGGCCAGGAACGAGACATGAGTACGTGCATCGTGCATGCACCTCCTCTTTGAACTAGTTAGTACGTATGTGGGTGGGTGTGAGAGAGATGGTTTGTGCGAAACAGAGGCAATGTGTCGATGATATCTCAAACAAAAAAATGTAACATATGCAATGTGTGTGAAACAGAGTCATGGATATATCATATATAGAGGGAGCGATCCACGAGAAGAAAGTGAAGGGATCATCGGCGTGAGATATCGATAGAATCAAAAATAGGGATGAAGTGTGTGGGTGCGCGATCAATAAAGAGTGTCATCGAATTTGTGTTTGCCCACGTCAAAGATACAGGGCGGCTGCCCTACTGGAATGTGAGAGGATAGAGGTGCAGTTTGTCTCTGTGGCATGGATACCTACCTACAACGTTCGACTATCGGTGTGTGTGTGTGGGGCGAGAGCAGCCGCCGTCGCCCGCTCTTTCATCTCATTCCGACATCTTCATTCTGGCAATACGCACAGGGGTACAGGACAACGCGGGGTGTTATCCACCCTCCTCCCGCCATCTCCTCTCCCCGGTGTGCGCTGTCCACCACCGCCCCCTGCGGCCGCGGCTGCCTGTCTGCCGCTGGTCTTTCCCTTCTACGCCTCCAGCTCGCATCCACTCCCCGCCTCGCCTGCTTCCATCCGCGTCGTGATGCGCCGTGCGCCGCTGCCCCCCCCTCCTACTGCTGCTCACCGTAGCCTCCCCGTCACCGCCACCACCCCATCGGACCTCCTCCTCGCCGTGCGGCCGCCGCTCACCTCGGCCGTCCTTGGACGCCTGCCCCGCGCTGCTCCGCCATTGCCGTTCTCCCCTGGCCGCGCCTTGTCGCCGGCGCCCAGCCGCACGATGGCCTCGCCCGAACCTGCGCCCAGCGCTCGCGTCCCGCTAAAGACCTGCCCTGGTTGGCCTATGGGCCAATGACAGCCGGGCCCACGCCCCTGAAAAAAAAGGAAATTAAAGTCATTAATTAAATTAATTAATTAAGTTAATTATCCTGTTTAACTAACTAATTAAAATGAATTAACCTAATCACTTAGTTGTCTAATTAACATGATTAGTTAGTCTTAGACAATACAGTGGGACCCACCCGTCAGTTTGACTAGGTCACTGACTGGTTGACTGCTGACATCACCCTGACATCTGTTGCATGTCTAATTATGTTTTCTAATTAAATTAATCTGTTAATTCTAAAAAACTGATTAAAAGTTTAGAAAATCATATAAAATAACCGTAGCTTATTGAAACTACTTTGTACATGAAAGTTGCTCAGAATTTCGAGACGAATCCGAATACGCCCTTCATATTGCTGTCAGATGCCCCTAGCACCTAAACATGAACTTTTAGACTGATTTCGATTAAATGAATAGTGCGAACTTTAATAAAATAATCCGAATAAATTCCTAATTTAACTAAATCATTTCAGTTTGGCAGTAGAACACCTCTGCATATTAGTTAGACAGTCTTGCATATTGTTTGCATTTCTGCCATGATTTATTGTTTCTTCCCCCTCCTTCCCTCTCGATAGACGCCGAGACGTCGCCGACGCACGCAGAGAACGACTACGCTCCGTACGAGCAGCCGTCCGACGACCCCCT
Organism: Thinopyrum elongatum; assembly: GCA_011799875.1. NCBI lineage: Eukaryota > Viridiplantae > Streptophyta > Magnoliopsida > Poales > Poaceae > Thinopyrum > Thinopyrum elongatum. The sequence continues at coordinate 565,730,269 of CM022298.1, forward strand.
CCTCCTTGCCAGAGACAACCAGAAGCACCCCCCCTTGAGCATGCTATATGCCTATTCTCTTCTCTCTTGTGCTTGCATTAGAATTGCTGCTGCTACTGCTCGTTACCTATCCTGATGCATGCCTTTTTATTGTAACGCTATTGATACCTTACCTGCTTATCCTACACTGCTATATAGGCTGGGTAGAGACCCACCAGAGACCCCACTTTGTCCCTAGTTTGCCCCCGCTGGATTATCAGATGACCAGATCACGTGATCGCCAGCCAGCCCCGGCACCGCACATCACCCCCCCTTAGTTGTATGACACTGCAGCGTACCATCGAGTGCCGAGGTGATACCTCGTGTAGCCTTCTGATGTTAACTCTGTAGAGTAGCTATTCGCGTCGTGGTCTCGAGGGTGATTCTCCTTCACCACTTCCGAGTAATGACGCTGTCGTGCAACACCTCATGTGAACCATCGAGGGTGATTCCTCCGAGTTCACCTTGACGGATACATCGAGTAGAAATCCAACGAGGGTGATACCTCGGATTCCCTGATGTTATGGACACACGGATACTTGGACTTCACAACTGTTACTTGGAAAGGCGGTCGACCCTGAGGGGTACCCACGATGATGTGGAGACGGGTTGACCTGGATGGTACCCGAGAGATGAATACGAGGCATGGCTGGGCATTCTTAGCCCTTGGCCGCAAGTCCTCGAGACGGGGCGACGGGGTCACATTAATCGTGAGTCTCTGCTCGTTACCGCACCCTCAATGACTAACGTTTGGATATTTGATCCGAGCAGGCTCTGGCCTGATAGCACTAACATCACGTGGAAAAGTTATGGGCACTCTGCATCGTAGCATACAGCCGAAGCTCTGTCGACGTCCAATTCAGCATGGCGGCACGGACGGACCGGCGCAATCCTGTAGTGGTGGTGCCTGGCTTCACACGTGTGCGCAACGACCCGGAGTGCACAGGGCGATGGCCCAAGACCCTGAGCGCTTGGATGTAGACCGGCGGGGACCTCTCTGCTGAAGCTCTAGTAGGGCTGCGGTGTGTCGTTTGGTCGAGGCCGGGCATGACCAGAATAGTGTCCGGCCGGAGTTAAGCGAGCGTGGTGGGTAAGTTGGTGCACCCCTGCAGGGAAGAACTAATCTAGCATAGCCGGATCATCGGTAAACGGACGCTCGGAGTTGTATCCTGATCGATACAACTAGAACTGGATGCTTGTGATGAAAATGGATAGTATGGCTCGGGGATTGCTTTCTCGCATGGAGTCGAAAAAGGATCTCGGGTGAGGTTGATAACACTGCTACTACTTATACGTGCTGATCTAACTCTCATTGCTGCAAGACCGCTGAAGATGCTAGTCTTCGATGGGACTAGGCCTTCCCTCTATTCTGGCATTTCTGCAGCCCAGTCCACATATAAACAGCCTTTTTATAATGTTGCATATGTAGTGTTAGATCCTTGCTTGCTGAGTACTTTGGATGAGTACTCACGGTTGCTTTGCTACCCTCTTTTTCCCCATACCCCTTTGATGATACATCAGACGATGGAGCCCAGGAGCCAGATGCCATCGCAGGAGCTTACTACCAGGATGGCCCAGATGGCACGTACTACTGGATGATCCAGCCGACCAGGAGTGGATGAAGGCTCCAGGCAGGAGGCCTTCGCCTTCGCCTTTCAATCTAGAGTCGTTGTTTGTCTAGCCTTCTTAAGGCAAACCTTGGCTAACTATGTCTGTACCCAATATTATTTGTATGACTGACTTATGTATTTGGATCCTCGTGATCCTGGTCTGTAATATTTGTGGATCTCCGTTTATCTGTGTTAGAGTTGTGTTGTGATATTTCCCGTGAGTCCATGTGCTTGATCTGCATGTTTGCGTGTATGATTAGTGCCGATTGAGTCGGGGGCGTCACATGTATTTCTCTTGTACGTAGTACTCCATTTATCTCACTTTTTGTTTCCCACTCTATGATATTCCTATCCCAGGAACAAATGAGGCGTAACTAAGTTTCTGTGTGTGTAGGGAGAACGAGACATCGATGTTGTACGAGTAGTCGCGAGAGTCGTCACTATGTGTGTGAGCGCGACACACACAGACATGATATCCATGTACGTAAAATTCTTACTTTCATCTCCATCTCCATCTCCAATCATATTTGTTCAACTGGCACATTATTTACGTTTAATTACGCAGCAATATTTACGTACGTCCAGGCCTGACCGCCCTGGCCAACCAAACCCTCTTCATCACCCTGCGCGCGGTTCCGCCCGAAACGGTCAGTGCCGCATTCATGCCGGCCCGAGCGGACGCGACCCTCTCACCTGGTCGTCAGCATTGAAGCGGCGCCGGTCGAGGGAGCGCCGCCCCCGCCGTTCCCGGTGCACGCGACTGCACCGCGTTCAAATGTCACCACGGCCGGCCACAACATGCATGTAAAAAAGTCTGGGAGCCGTGCTACAGCGGTCCTCCCCCTCCTCGTATCTCTTCCAGTAGTGTAGTACTCAATGGCGCGATGCATCGAGAAGAGGCGGGAAGTTTGCGTATACTCGGTTTGAGGTGAGTGGCATGCCAAGCGACCGTGTGGGTGGAGGAGGGTGAGACACGAACGCGACAGACAGTGATTTAAACGTTGGTTTTGCTCAATGGCGCGATCCAATGAAACAAAACATTGGTTCCCAAAAGAATACTGTACTGCATGAGAGAGATAGAGTGATGGTTGCCTCTTCCGTCCAACTAACTATACCGGGTCTATGTGATTTGACGGCTCATTGGTCCACTATTACTGTGCGGTAGAGCGTCTGCACTCTTATTTATTTATTCTGTGATAAAACTAACTTTCTCCACTCTTACACCGGAGGAGTACGAAACACGGCAGCCCAGTGACTACATGGCCCACCTCCACTGTCACCATTCCTTGGACATCGTGCGACACCTCCGTCCTTTTTTTCTTTGTGAGTACTACCCTCTTTTCCGGTTTATAGGGCTTAATTTTGAAATCTCATCAACCAAGGCAGATGATGAGTGGAGAATGTCTCGTAGTTTAAAAAATACTCAAACTTTAATTTGTATTAATTAGAATATATGATGGATGACCACTAAATGAGTCAGGAATGGTTACATGCATGGTGGTTTTTTTAATCCTTGCATGCATCATATTAATGCACCTTGGAATGTGAACATGGGTGTGAAAGAAGTGAAAATAAGACTTAATATGGTATAAGACTAAGAAAATGAGATGAGCCCAATAAACCAGAAAGGAGGGAGTACATTTTACCACATGACCACCATACACTCTCACATACTACTTCCGTCCTGGTTTATTAGTCTCCTATGTAATTTATGAATGGATACTCGTATATGATACTCCCCACTATGAGTAGCCTTATCGCAACAAAAAGAACGGAGGGAGAACGAAGCTTTATGATTTGTTTCATTATGTATCCTGACTCCAAGATTGCCCCGTTACAACATTCCTCAATACAAATTACAACCTAACACTCTCCGCTGCTGTCTGTCCACTGCACCCTCTGATACTGATTCAACGTATCATCTTCGATACCTTATTTACCACACCACCAGCGTACACTCCGGATTTTACGCACTTTATCGAAGTTGTCAAATTTCCTCGTCTACCCAATTCCGACTGCCGATTCCACCCTACATACTCCACCAGATCACAGATTTACATTTAGGAAAACAAACATGCAGATGATGAACTCAAGATTCACAGATCATAGCCAATACTTTACTTCACAACTAAAGACAAAAGTTGTGAGAGTGTGTACAAAAAAAACTACTGATGGTCTCTACGACTTGAACCCTAAACCCTAAACAGGATTTATTTCCTGGCTAGGTAGAACCTGTCGAAGGAAAGAAGCCTGGCCCCCTCGGATCATATGATGCTTTGTGCAGTTCCACTAAAATCGAGCTGAGCATCCCTGTTGGCAAAGATATTGAAGAAGTGTGATTAGAATAATAGTGTGGCGCTAGTTCATGAGACATAAACTCATCACAAATAGAAGCAGGTAGAAGTAGAGAAAGATCCCATGGAGATGAGCTACGTGGGGGAGCTGCGGCAGTGGAGAAAGCCGCTCCAAAAGGAAGTTGTACCTGGGATGTCGGGGTGTAGCTAGAAGGGCGGTGGGAGGCGGCATGGCCCATACCGGGGGACCCCCGATGGGACGCACCGACAATGGGTTTTTTCCTCGCCGCTGTCGACCACGTCTACGCAGAACATTGTCGCTTCCCCTGGGGTGGGGATAAGGCGATCTGTGACCAGCGGTGTGGCCACCGTGTTCTATGCTTGTGAAGAGAGCAACCACAAGAAGCAGGTTATAGCTTAGGCTCGTGTAGTGTATATATAGTGGAGCGGTTTTCTTTTTTCTCCATATCAACCTTTTAATGGTTGCTTCGTCCGACTAACTTACTGTGTGATTTGAGCTCCTAGTGGCCCTGCAGTACTCCCCATAGTGTATGACCGTTCCTGAGTCTCACTTGTACTTATCTCTATTTTCTTGCATGACACATAGACTGGATGCGCATAGAGGAATTTTTTTAATGTACGTTTACGTAGTACCTACTCCCTCCTTCCGTTCACTACTAGTACTCCCTCTCCTGGTTTATTGGGCCTTTGTACTCAATTCATGGGCTTGTTTTCCTCAAGAAATTGTCTTTACCAATGTATTAATATCGGGAATGCATGCGTGAACAACGAATGATTAAACCTTGCATGCAACGTTTTGACAAAGCATTGACATATGAACATGGGAATGTGAGGGACTACAACCTCGTGCAACAGTCACACTACACATGCACGCAAAAACGCGCGCAACACCCTAATGCCGCATGTCGAGCACATGATGGAACACACACGGTCATGCTCAGTGCTCAACTACACGTGCATGCACCCACATACTCAGCCAGGGTGAGCTAGTGACGTAAAAACACGGAAAATGTATATATTGACCGCAATGAGCGTATTATGAAGCCACTGACGTATTTTTACAAATATAAGTGACAGCTAAGTGTATTTATCTCGTTTAAATCAAGCCATATTAACCGGAAAGGAGGCAGTATGGACTAGCATTACTTTGTGGTCCCGTAACTTGAGAATGAGGAGAAGCTTGGAGGCGGGAGAAGCTTGCCGTGGTGGCTCGCAGGACAAGGAGAAACTTTTGACTATGCACAGCTCTCCCTCGCTCAGGCGGTGGACGTGCAACAGTTAATTCGGTGTCAGATTGCCAGAAGCATGCATACACTGTACTAGTACCATCATTGTTCGACTTCCCAAGAGGCGAAAAGCCAAGCGCAAAGTTTACTACGGTAGTAGAGTACTCCGAGTAGTATTACATACTACTAATACTGTACAGGTAGTACTACTAGGAACCACATGGTGAGCGTCGCCACTTATTTTATTTTAATCTGTGATAAAGCAATCTCAACACATTTGCTTCTCTTCGAGGGTTCTGCAGGTGATAATGGAAGTTGATTGCATGGAAACACTCGCCACAATTTCTCTTAATTTGGCACCTATCCTGTTAGAAATAGGAGCGCCGTAATATTTTCTCTTTTTTTTATTCAGCATGTAAACAGGTTAGCAAACTGCGGCGCATCTTTGTGCGAACCGTGCTTGCTGCACTTTGAATGTGACCGAGAGCTGGCTTGATGAAACACCTCGTTCCTTTTTTGCAGGGTACCTTGCTTCCTAGTGACCAGTCTCTTGACTGATTGTCCTAAGAATGCTTATATATGAATAAAGCTCACTCATTTACCCGCAAAAAAGATTAAGCCATAATAACCGGAAAGGAGGGAGTATGGACTAGCACTACTTTGGTGTGTCCCTCAACTGCAGAACAAGGAGAAGCTTGAGGACAAGGTGAAGCTTGCTTACGCCTCTCCTTCTACCTCAGCGCGGTGGCTCGCAGGAGAGGAGAAGCTTTTGACTAATGCAACCTACCTCGCCCAGGGGTGGATGTGCAGCAGTTCATTCGGTGTCAGATTGCCAGAGGCATACACTGTAGTACCATCATTGTTTGACTTCCCGAAGAGGCGAAGGCCAAGCGTAAGGTTTAGTAGTACTACTAGTATACAGGTACTAGGAACCGCATGGTGGAGCGTTGTACTCTTATTTTATTTAATCTCTGATGAAGTAACATTTATTCGGGAGAAGTGCGGAAAACGGCAGCCCAATAGTACAACTAAAAAACATCGAACATGTAATGATAATATCGATCAACCATGCGAATAATCTTGGCCTCTGTGCGAGCCCGCTGTGTGTTCTCGCTCCTTGTCTCTTCAAGGAGCGGCGGGGTTGGCCATTTGCCATCCCTCCTCAATTGAGATCGGTTTGCTCACACTCGGTCCCACATGTCGGGATATGCCAAGAGGAAGGCGTTGACCGAAGGCCATACGCGGGCTTGGCTTTGCACCTTCATACTAGTATGAGGGATTCAAAGAAGAGGTTTGATGGTTGCTTTTCCGAGCAACTTACAGTGGGAAAGGTGGGGCTTATGATTGACTGCTCATACTCATATTAGTGCGGCGCAAAGACCGGCTGAGTCTCCCATGCGGTTTTGCACTAAATTGGTGCATGGCACATGGACCGGATGCTGAATGGCTTCTGAATGCTATCAAGCTCCACATTGTTTACATAATTAACTATACAAATAATTTTCCAGCAACATGAAATTGTAAATGCTCTGAAGCTTCAGCTTTTGTTGTGTGGTCTTGCCAGTGGAAGGTTGTCTCTTAAAACATCAATCAAAATACTAGAAAGGAAACTAACTTCCTTGCTAATGCATCTCAATGATAGCAGATCAGAGATAATTTACATCACAACTGAAGACAAAGTTTGTGAGAAGGTGTTAAAAATTGTTCCATGCTTTCATTGGCAGCAACTTCCCCCCAACTCTGTCTAAATCAACAAGGCATGTTGGGAAAAAAGTAGCTGTCAAGAGCATGCAACATTCCGATCATTTTGCGCAGTTCCACTAAAAATAGAGCTGAGCGTCCCTGCGTCAAAGATATTAAGTGTGATTACAAAATAGAGGATGTGTGATGAAACAATAAACCACAAATAGAAGCCGGTCACCTTTGTAGTCTCTCTTAAGACTAACTAGTTGGAGAAGATAAGCAAATAGTTGGAGAAGATTAGGCTGAGTTGGAGAGGAGGATAGAGAAAACCAATCTCCCTTTTGCAGTCGACTGAAATGAGAGACGTTGCGTGTGACATTTAGTAGAACTGCACAAAACACTCTTAAGAAAAAAGTGATTTGTGCAGTTCACCAAAAGGTCGCAATAGCAAGAGGTGAAATGGATAGCCCTGTTTGCAAAAAAGAGGTAAAAAGGAAACAATTACTGGCCAATAAAGTTGAACACAAACGATGAAAAAAGAAGTATATTCCTTGTCCTAAGGGAAGATAACAGCACAGTTGTTTATCTAAAACGGTGTGAGGATGAGATTCCAATATGGAAAGTACGCCGGACGAGCTAGTTCTGGGCAAAGAACTAGGGAAGATCCACATGCAAGATTTTCCACATGCAGCGAGTGGGAAGATGGGAGTGGAGCAAGGCCAGAGGGGAGGAAGTGTACCTGGGGGTTGTCGGGATGTAACTAGGAGGGCGGCGGCGGGGGGATCTGCCCATACTGCGGCAGCGAGCAAGTGGCAAAGGCCCTACCGCGCGAGCTTGGTCAGAGAGAACGGCGGGTACGCAGATCGGGACGTGCTGCCTCGGCGCGTTGAATGGAGAAACGATGCACATCCACCCTTTCCGCCGGCGGACGGGATGCGGCCGGAACAGTAACCAACGTGAGAGAGAGAGGACCACCGTGCCTGTGTGAGATAGTGTGACGAAGAGAAACCCCGGCAGGCAGGCTCCATTGTATATAGTGGAGCGATATTCTTTTCCCGATGACAATCGTTTATATACTGTAGTGCCATTGGGAATATAACTTATTTAATACTAAACGTCAAGTTGAACTTTGTTCCGTGTACGATGGTACATGACCCTCTTCGAGTAAACAACGCTACACGCGTCAAATTATCACGTGGGCTGCCTTTCGTACAGAAATGAACCCACGTGTACCCACGCGGGTGTGGCCAGGAACGAGACTGAGTACGTGCATCGTGCATGCACCTCCTCTTTGAACTAGTTAGTACGTATGTGGGTGGGTGTGAGAGAGAGGTTTGTGCGAAACAGAGGCAATGTGTCGATGATATTCAAACAAAAAAATGTAACATATGCAATGTGTGTGAAACAGAGAGATGGATATATCATATATAGAGGAGCGATCCACGAGAAGAAAGTGAAGGGATCATCGGGTGAGTATCGATAGAATCAAAAATAGGGATGAAGTGTGTGGGTGCGCGATCAATAAAGAGTTCATCGAATTTGTGTTTGCCCACGTCAAAGATACAGGGCGGCTGCCCTACTGGAATAGCCGCCACCGATGGCCCGCCCGAAACCTGCGGCCCAGCGCTGCGCCCGCTATAAGACCGCCCTGGTTGGCCGATGGGCCAATTGAAAGCCGGGCCCCACGCCCCTGAAAAAAAAGGAAATTAAAGCATAATTAAATTAATAATTAAGTTAATTAATCGTTTAAACTAATAATGTAAAATGAATTAACCTAATCCTTAGTTTATTAATTTAACATGATTAGTTAGTTCTTAGACAAGTACAGTGGGACCCACCCGTCAGTTGACTGAGTCACACTGACTGGTTGACTGCTGACATCACCTGACATCATGTTGATTGTCATAATTATGTTTTCTAAATAAATTAATGCTGTATTCTAAAAAATGATTTAAAAAGTTTAGAAAATCATATAAAATAAACGTATTAGCTCTATATGAAACATACTTTGTACATGAAAGTTGTCAGGAATTTTCGAGACGAATCCGAATACGCCCTTCATATGTGGTGTCAATGCCCCCTAGCTACCTAAACATGAAACTTTTAGACTGATTCGATTAAATGAATAGTGCGCCACTTTAATAAAAATAAATCCGAATAAATTCCTAATTTAACTAAATCATTTTAGTTTGGCAGTAGAGTTAGACACCTCTGCATATTAGTTAGACATGTCTTGCATATGTTTGCATTTCTGCCAGATTTATTGTTTACTTCCCACTCCTCCCTCTCGATAGACGCCGGAGAGGACGTCGCCTCGATCGCAAGCAGCGAGACATACGCTCGGACGAGCAGCCTCCCACGACCCCTCCATTCCTTGCCAGAGACACCAGGAAGCACTCCCCCTTGAGCAGCCATATGCCTATTCTCTGCTCATCTTGTGCTTGCATTAGAATTGCTGCGCTCTACTGCTTACCGATCCTGATGGCATAGCCTTTTTATTGTAACGCTATTGATACATACCTGCTTATCCTACACTGCTTAGTATAGGCTGGGGAGACCCACCAGAGACCCCACTTTGTCCTAGTTGCCCCGCTGGATTATCAGATGACCAGATCACGTGATCGAAGCCAGGCCCCGGCACCGCACATAACCCCCTTAGTTGTATGACACTGCGCAGCGTTACCATCGAGTGCCCGAGGTGATACCTCGTGTAGCCTTCTGATGTTAAATCTGTAGAGTAGCTATTCGGTCGTGGTCCTCGAGGGTGATTCTCCTTCACCACTTCCGATAATGACGCTGTCGTGCAAACACCTCAAGTGTGAACCCCTCGAGGGTGTATTCCTCCGAGTTCACCTTGACGGATACATCGAGTAGAAATCCAACGAGGGTGATACCTGGATTCCCCGATGTTATGGACACACGGATACTTGGATTCACAACTGGTAATTGGAAAGGCGGGTCGACCCTGAGGGGTACCCACGAGTGATGTGGACGGGTTGACCTGGATGGTACCCGAGAGATGAATACGAGGCATGGCTGGGCTTCTTAGCCCTTGCCGCAAGTCCTCGAGAGGGCGGGCGACGGGGTCACATTAATCGTGAGTTCTGCTCGTTACCGCACCCTCAATGCCTAACGATTTGGTATTTGTCCGAGCAGGCCTCTGGCCTGATAGCACTAACCATCACGTGGAAAAAGTTATGGCACTCTGCATCGTTAGCATCAGCCGAAAGCTCTGTGAGTCCATTCGCATGGCGGCACGGACGGACCGGCGCCATCCGTAGTGGTGGTGCCTGGCTTCACCGTGTGCGCAAAGACCCGGAGTGCACAGGGCGATGGCCCAAGACCCTGAGCGCTTAGGATGTAGGACGGCGGGGGACCTCTCTGCTGAAGCTCTAGGTAGGGCGCGGTGGTGTGGCGTTTGGTCGAGGCCGGGCATAGACCCAGAATAGTTGTCCGGCCGGAGGAGTAAGCGAGCGTCGGTGGGTAAGTTGGTGCACCCCTGCAGGGAGAAACTAATCTATGCATAGCCGGATCATCGGTAACGGACGCTCGGAGTTGTATCCTGATCGATACAACTAAGAACTGGATGCTGTGATGAGAAATGGATAGTATGGCTCTGGGATTGCTTTCTCGCAGGGAGTCGAAAAAGGATCTCTGGGTGAGGTTGATAAACACTGCTACTACTTTAACTGTGCTGATCTAAACTCTTCTAATGCTGCAAGACCGCTGAAGATGCTAGTCTTCGAGGGACTAGGTTCCCTCTATTCTGGCATTTCTGCAGCCCAGTCCACTATACAGCCTTTTTTATAATCTGTTGCATATGTAGTGTAGATCCTTGCTTGCTGAGTACTTTGGAATGATACTCACGTTGCTTTGCTACATCTTTTCCCCATACCCTTTTGATGATACATCAGACGATGGAGCCCAGGAGCCAGATGCCATCGCAGGAGCTTACTACCAGGATGGCCCAGATGGCACGTACTACTTGAGTCGATCCAGCGACCAGGAGTAGGATCGAAGGCTCCAGGCAGGAGGCCTTCGCCTTCGCCTTTCAATCTAGAGTCGTTGTTTGTGCTAGCCTTCTTAAGGCAAACCTTGGCTAACTATGTCTTACCCAGATATTATTTGTATGACGACTTATGTATTTGGATCCTCGTGATCCCTGGTCTGTAATATTTGTGGATCTCCGTTTATCTGTTGTTAGAGTTGTGTTGTGATATCTTCCCGTGAGTCCATGTGCTTGATCGTGCATGTTGCGGTATGATTAGTGCACGATTGAGTCGGGGGCGTCACATGTACATTTCTCTTGTACTAGTACTCCATTTATCTCACTTTATATGTTTCCCACTCTATGTTTCCTATCCCAGGAACAAAATGAGGCGGGTAACTAAGTTTCTGTGTGTGTAGGGAGAACGAGACATCGATGTTGTGTACGAGTAGTGCGCGAGAGTCGTCATATGTGTGTGGAGCGCGCACACACACAGACTGCATATCCATGTTTACGTTAAAATTCTTACTTTCATCTCCATCTCCATCTCCCATCATATTTGTTCAACTGGCACATTATTTACGTTTTAATTACGCACAATATTTACGTACGTCCAGTCCTGACCGCCCTGGCCAACCACAACCCTCTTTCATCACCCGCGCGGTTCCGCCCGACCGAACGGTCAGTGCCGCATTCATGCCCGGCCGAGCGGACGCGACCTCACTCACTGGGCGTCAGCATTGAAGCGCGCGCCGGTCGAGGAGCGCCGCCCCCCGCTTCCCGGTGCAACGCGATGCACCGCGTTCAAATGTCACCACGTGCCGGCCACAACATGCATGTAAAAAAGTTCTTGGGAGTCCGTGCTAAAGCTAGCTGTCCTCCCCCTCCTCGTCTATCTCTTCCAGTAGTGCTGTACTCAATGGCGCGATGCATCGAGAAGCAGGCGGGAAAGTTTGCGGTATACTCGGTTTGAGGTGAGTGGATGCCAAGCGACCGTGTGGGGTGGAGGAGGAGGGTGAGACACGAACGCGACAGAGTGATTTAAACGTTGGTTTTGCTCAATGGCGCGATCAATGAAACAAACACATTGGTTCCCAAAAGAATACTGTACTGATGAGAGAGATAGAGTGATGGTTTGCCTCTTCCGTCCAACAAATATACCGGGTCTATGTGATTTGACGGCTCATTGGTCACTATTACTGTGGCGGTAGAGGTCTGCACTCTTATATTTATTCTGTGATAAAACTAACTTTCTCCACTCTTACACCGGAGGAGTACGAAACACGGCAGCCCAGTGACTAAATGGCCCACCTTCCACTGTCACCATATTCCTTGGACATCGTGCGAACCTCCGGTCTTTTTTCTTTGTGTAGTACTCCCTCTTTTCCGGTTTATATAGGGCTTAATTTTGAAATCTCATCAACCAAGGAGATGATGAGTGGAGAAATGTATCTCGTAGTTTAAAAAATTACTCAAACTTTAATTTGTATTAATTAGAATATATGCATGGATGACCACTAAATGAGTAGGAATGGTTACTGCATGGTTGGTTTCTTTTAATCCTTGCATGCATCAATTTAATGCACCTTGGATGTGAACATGTGGTGGAAAGAAGTGAAAATAGACTTATAATATGGTATAAGACTAAGAAAATGAGTGAGCCCAATAAACCAGAAAGGAGGGAGTACATTTTACCACATGACCCACATACATCTCACATACTACTTCCGTCCTGGTTTATAGTCTCCTATGTAATTTATGCATGTACTAGTATATGATACTCCCCACTATGAGTAAGCCTTATACGATACAAAAAAGGACCGGAGGGAGACGAAGCTTTATGATTTTGTTTCATGTATGATCCTGACTCCAGATTGCGTTACAACATCCATCAAATACAAAGGAAAACTAACATGCATGCTGATGCATCTCAATGATTCACAGATCATAGCCAATATTTACTTCACAACTAAAGACAAAAGTTGAGGAAGTGTGTACAAAAAAAACTACTGATGGGGTCTCTACGACTTGAACCCTAAACCCTAAACAGGATTTAATTTCCTGGCTAGGTAGAACCTGTCGAAGGAAGAGCCTGGCCCCCTCGGATCATATGATGCTTTTGTGCAGTTCCACTAAAATCGAGGAGCATCCCTGTTGGCAAAGATATGAAGAAGTGTGATTAGATAATAGTAGTGGCGCTAGTTCATGAGACATAAACTATCACAAATAGAAACCGGTAGAAGTAGAGAAAGATCCACATGGAGATGGAGCTACGTGGGGAGCTGCGGCAGGGGAGAAAGCCGACTCCAAAAGGAAGTTGTACCTGGGACGTCGGGGTGTGTAGCTAGAAGGCGGTGGGAGGAGCATCAGCCCATACCACGGGGACCCCCGATCGGGACGCACCGACATGGGTTTCTTCCTCGCGCTGTCGACCACGTCTATGCAGAACATTGTCCGCTTCCCCGATGGCGGGATTAGGCCAGATCTGTGACCAGCGGTGTGGGCCACCGTCGTTCTATGCTTGTGAAGAGAGCAACCCAGCAAGCAGGCTTATAGCTTAGGCTCGTGCTAGTGTATATATGTTGGAGCGGTTTTTTTTTCTCTCCATATCAACTTTTAATGGTTGCTTCGTTCGACTAACTTACTGTGTGATTTGACTGCTCCTAAGTGGCCCCTGCATGTATCTCCCCTACGGTATGACCGTTCCTGAGTCTCACTTGTACTTATCTCTATTTCTTGCATGACACATAGACTGGATGCGCATAGAGGAATTTTTTTACTGTACGTTATTTACGTAGTACCTACTCCCTCCTTCCAGTTCACTACTAGTACTCCCTCCATCCTGGTTTATTGGTCCCCTTTGTACTCAATTCATGGGCTTGTTTTCCTCAAGAAATTGTCTTTACAATGTATTAATAATCGGGAATGCATGGGTGAACAACGAATGATTAAACCTTGCATGCAACGTTTTGACAAAGCATGACATATGAACATGTGAATGTGAGGGACTACAACCTCGTGCAACAGTTCACACGTACACATGCACGCGAAAACGCGCGCAACACCCTAATGCACGCATGTCGAGCACATGATGGAACACACACGGTCATGCTCAAGTGCTCAACATACACGTGCATGCACCCACATACTCAGCCAGGGTGAGCTGTAGTGACCGTTATAAACATCGGAAAATGTATAATTGACCGCAATGAGCGTATTATGAAGTCCACTGACCGTATTTTACAAAATATACAGTGACAGCAAGTGTATTTATCTCGTTTCAAATCAAGCCATATTAACCGGAAAGGAGGCAGTATGGACAGCATTACTTTGTTGGGTCCGTGAACTTGCAGAAGAGGAGAAGCTTGTAGGACGGGAGAAGCTTTGCGCGTGGTGGCTCGCAGGACAAGGAGAAACTTTTGACTATGCAAGCTCTCCCTCGCTCAGGCGGTGGACGTGAACAGTTAATTCGGTGTCAGATTGCCAGAAGCATGCATACACTGTACTAGTACCATCATGTTCGACTTCCCAAGAGGCGAACAGCCAAGCGCAAAGTTTACTACGGTAGTAGAGTACTCCGAGTAGTATTACATACTACTAATACTGTACAGGTAGTACTACTAGGAACCACATGGTAGAGCGTCTGCACTTATTTTATTTTAATCTGTGATAAAGCAATCTTCAACACATTTGCTTCTCTTCGAGGGTTCTCGCAGGTGATAATGGAAGTTGATTGCATGGAACACTCGCCACAATTCTCACTTAATTCTGGCACCTATCCTGTTAGAAATAGGAGCGCTCGGTAAATTTTCTCTTTTTTGTTATTCAGCATGTAAACAGGTTAGCAAACCGTGCGGCGCATCTTTGTGCGAACCGTGCTTGCTGCACTTTGAATGTGACCGAGAGCTGGCTTGATGAAACCACCCGTTCCTTTTTTCGCAGGTACCTTGCTTCCTAGTGACCAGTCTCTTGACTGATTGTCCTAAGATGCTTATATATGAATAAAGCTCACTCATTTACCCGCAAAAAAGATTAAGCCATAATAACCGGAAAGGAGGGAGTATGGACTAGCACTACTTTGGTGTGTCCCAAACTAGCAGAACAAGGAGAAGCTTGTAGGACAAGGTGAAGCTTGCTTATGCCCTCTCCATCTACCTCAAGCGCGGTGGCTCGCAGGATGAGGAGAAGCTTTTGACTAATGCAACCTACCCTCGCCCAGGCGGTGGATGTGCAGCAGTTCATTCGGTGTCAGATTGCCAGAGGCATACACTGTAGTACCATCATTGTTGACTTCCCGAAGAGGCGAGAGAGCCAAGCGTAAGGTTAGTAGTACTACTAGTATACAGGTACTAGGAACCGCATGGTGGAGCGTCTGTACTCTTATTTTATTTAATCTCTGATGAAGTACACATTTATTCGGGGAGAAGTGCGGAAAACGGCAGCCAATAGTACAACTAAAAAACATGAACATGAATGATAATATCGATCAACCATGCTCGAATATATCTTGGCCTCTGTGCGAGCCCGTCTGTGTGTTCTCGCTCTTGTCTCTCTCAAGGAGAGGCGGGGTTGGCCATTTTGCATCCTCCTCAATTGAGATCGGTTTGCTCACACTCCGGTCCCACTGTCGGTGATATGCCAAGAGGAAGCGCGTTGACCGACAGGCCATACGCGGGCTTGGCTTTGCACCTTCATACTAGTATGAGCGGATTCAAAGAAGAGCGTATTGATGGTTGCTTCTTCCGAGCAACTTACAGTGGGAAAGGTGGGGCTTATGTATGACTGCTCATTACTCACTATTAGTGCGGCGCAACGACCAGGCTGAGTCTCCCATGCGGTTTTGCACTATAATTTGGTGCATGGCACATGGACCTGGATGCTGAATGGCTTCTAGAAATGCTATCAAGCTTCCAACATTTGTTTACATAATTAACGTATACAAATAATTTTCCAGCAACATGAAATTGTACAATGCTCTGAGCTTCAGCTTTGGTTTTGTGTGTCTTGCCAGCTGGAAGTTGTCTCATTAAAACATCAATCAAAATACTAGAAAAGGAAACTAAATTCCTTGCTAATGCATCTCAATGATTAGCAGATCAGAGCTAATATTTACATCACAACTGAAGACAAAGTTGTGAGAAGGTGTTAAATTAAAATGTTCCATTTTCATTGGCAGCAACTTCCCCCCAACTCTGTCTAAATCAACAAGGCATGTTGGGAAAAAAGTAGCTGTCAAGAGATGCAACATTCCGATCATTTTGCGCAGTTCCACTAAAATAGAGCTGAGCGTCCCTGTTCCAAAGATATTAAGTGTGATTACAATAATAGAGGACTGTTGATGAAACAATAAACACACAAATAGAAGCCGGTCACCTTTGTAGTCTCTCTTAAGACTAACTAGTTGGAGAAGATTAAGCAAATAGTTGGAGAAGATTAGGCTCGGAGTTGGATGAGGAGGATAGAGCAAAACCAATCTCCCCTTATGCAGTCGAACTGAAATGTAGAGACGTTGCCCGTGTGACATTTAGTAGAACTGCACAAAACACTCTTAAGAAAAAAGTGATTTGTGCAGTTCACCAAAAGGTCGCAATAGCAATGAGGTGAAATGGATAGCCCTGTTTGCAAAAAAGAGAGGTAAAAAGGAAACAATTACTGGCAATAACGTTGATGACACAAACGATGACAAAAAGAAGTATATTCCTTGTCCTAAGGGAAGATAACAGCACGGTTGTTATTAAAACGGTGTGAGGATGAGATTCCAATATGGAAAGTACGCGGACGAGCTATGTTCTGGGCAAAGAACTAGGGAAGATCCACATGCAAGATTTTCCACATGCAGCGACGTGGGGAGATGGGGAGTGGAGCAAGGCAGAGGGGAGGAAGCTGTACCTGGGGGTTGTCGGATGTAACTAGGAGGGCGGCGGGGGTGGGATCTGCCCATACTGCGGGAGCGAGCAAGTGGCAAAGGCCCTAACGCGCCAGAGCTTGGTCAGAGAGAACGGCGGGTAAGCAGATCGGGACGTGCTGCCTCGACGCCGTTGAATGGAGAGAAACGATGCACATCCACCCTTTCCGCCGGCGGACGGGATGCGGGGCGGAACAGGAACCAACAGTGAGAGAGAGAGGCCACCGCCTGCCTGTGTGGAGTAGTGTGACGAGAGAGAAACCCGGCAGGCAGGCTCCATTGTATATAGTGGAGCGAATTTCTTTTTTCCCGATGACAATCGTTTATATACTGTACGTGCCATTGAGGAATATAACTTTATTTAATACTAAACGCGTCAAGTTGAACTTTGTTCCGTGTAGTATGGTACATGACCCTCGTTCGAGTAAACAACCGCTACACGCGTCAAATTATCACGTGGGCTGCCTTTTCGTACGAAATGAACTCCACCGTGTACCCACGCGGTGTGGCCAGGAACGAGACATGAGTAAGTGCATCGTGCATGCACCTCCTCTTTGAACTAGTTAGTACGTATGTGGGTGGGTGTGGAGATGAGAGGATGGTTGTGCGAAACAGAGGCAATGTGGCGATGGATCTCAAACAAAAAAATGAACATATGCAATGTGTGTGAAACAAGTCATGGATAATCATAATAGAGGGGAGCGATCCACGAGAAGAAAGTGAGGGATCATCGGGTGAGATATCGATAGAATCAAAAATAGGGATGAAGTGTGTGGGTGCGCGATCAATAAGAGTGTCATCGAATTTGTGTTTGCCCACGTCCAAGATACAGGGCGGCTGGCCCTACTGGAATGTGAGAGGTAGAGGTGCAGTTTGTCCTGTGGCATGGATACCACCCACAACGTTCGACTATCGGTGTGTGTGTGGTGGGGGGGGGGGGGGGGGGCAGAGACCTAACTATAGAGGTAGATCGACGGTATATGTTGTGGAGAAGAGAGATACCTAGCTACATATTGAGGGAGATCGA